>CM029613.1:10727447-10787447 GCA_017311315.1 Dendrocalamus latiflorus | reverse complement strand
GTTAGTTCTAGCTACCAACTATCTATAATGGGTGAGTATCACAAACGGTTCATATATAGAGCCATCTGTGATAATTATGTCTCTGACCGCTAGGCCCGTCGATCCTCCCCAACGTAGTCCCAGCTAATAGAAACCCACCAACGCACACCCCACGGATCGTAGCTCCACATCTCTGTCCCCACGCCCATTCTGCCAAAACTTTTCCACTCCCACATCTCCCTCCTCTATAAATACTCACTTAAACCCATCCCATACCTACCAGCGCTCAATATCTCTCTAGCCTCCTCACCGTCCTCCTCCTCGACCCCAACCTCGATGGCCCTTACGAAGTAGACGGCAACAAGTCTACGGGTGGCAAGGCACTGCGAAAGCAGCATAGAGGTCTCATCAACGCGGTTGAGTTTCTACTATCTGTTATGATCTCTACTTCTTCTATATTCTTGCCATATTTAAGAGTTAGGTTCGTAGGATTAGAAGATGTGTTATTGCCATGTTCTTGCTGTGTTAGATGGGTAATCTACTAGTTATCTTGTGATGCTATAATGGTGGATTCTAATAATGAAAATGGAATGTGTTGTTGTGTTTGCTGCTGTATTTGCTTGTTTTCAAAGGGCATAGCCGACATTTCCCGAGACTAGCCGAAAAACAGAAAAAAAAAGGTATAGAATGAACTATCACATACGGTTTTATGGTATAAACTATCTGTGAAAGACTATCACAGATGGCTAGAACCAAAAACCGTCTGTGATACTAGCACATCACGGACGGTTCTATCTATGAATTGTTTATATTGGGAAAGTATCACAGACGGTTCTATATACCAATCGTCTATGATATTTACACATCATATACAGTTTTTACCAACAATTGTCTATGATAATAGACTATTACAAATGGTTCTAGTTTTGAACCGTCTGTGATAACAGACTATCATAGACGGTTCTAGTTCCGAACCATCTGTGATACGGTTTTCACATACGGTTCAAAAGCTATGTGTGAGTAACTCCTATTATCGCTGACCCATGAAGTCAGACGATTCAAGGAACCATCTGCGATGATGGTTCCAAATTGTCGGTGATGACCATTTCTGTGGTAGTGGTAGTTTGATTAAATAAATGTATGATATATACATTGCAAATGCCTAAAGTGGCTAAAAGCTACAAAGATAGTAAAAGCAAAAGCTAAAAACTTCATACTTATCTATAGCATCAACACAACTTGAAAGTTGTACCTCAACACAAATTTACACTCTAGTTAGCTATGTGTCTTTGCTTTGCTATGGATAAAAAAATACCACATTACATCAACACATTAAGTTGACCTTATTAGGATCGTGCTGCTCCATGCCATCGGCTCCACCTCTGCCCTCGGTCAAGTTCCAATCAAGCTAGCATCGCACCTCTGTTCACAAGCTAGGACTGCACCATGCCCTCAACTTCATCGCCGTATCCAATCGAGCTTCGTTATGACCCACATTACAATTGTACTAAAGTTAGTTTATTTGTTGGAGATGTTTTTCCTGTTGTTTACTAGATAATTTTAGGAGGTGAAATTTATTTGTTGAGAGGTGCTTATTTTTGTTTTTAAGACATTTAGAAAGGTGAAAAAGGAAATGAGAGGATACGATGTACCAACATCACCATCAACTCCTTCAATTGTATTATATTAAGTTCAAAAAGACTTTTTCCTATTATATTAGTAACTAGTAAGGAATAAGTCTATTAGACATCCTTAAACTATCATATTTATCTAAAATTCAACCCCCAACTGCAAAACCAAGTGACCCATCTCCCTCAACTATAAATATCAGGTATTTTACCCATCGCAGGCTATCTGAAACCGGTTTTAGCTGACATGTTGTCGACATGGTAGCCCACATAACATAGTCAAATAATAAATTAAGAGAAGATTGCTAGACCCATGCATCAGCCCCTATACTTTTCCTCTTCTCCCCCCTCTCCTACTCTTCGTCCTCCATGCATGTGGCCACGAGCACCTCTGACCACCCGCTCCCTTCCTGCTCACCACCCACTTCGTTGGTCATTGCTGGGGTGTAGTGCCCCCTCTTCTCCTCCACCCATGCTGTTGTCGCCCTCCATCTTTGCATATATCAAAACATGGGGAGGGGCAAAGCTATTGCTATGAAGTTCTGCCATGGCCACCACGTTTGATCTCCCTCTCCGGTGAGTTTTTGGCAATTCCGTTTACATCAAAAGGTGTTCCACCACTTTCTCATCCAATCCCCAATGTTAAATGGATTTGTTTTGCTCACATCCACAGAATTGAGTGTTTTCTTCTTCGCTTGTGATCGGGATTCACAGCCACCATTTGTCCTTATCGGCAAGAATATATCTAATTATTTTGCACTAGACCACCCCCCCTCCTTCCCCTCCTCACTTTGACACGCTCAATTTGAGAACCCATCCACTGTGCCACCATCCCTACAAGCACGACCTCAGTAGTCGCGTACCAATGGGTCATCCAGCAGTCAACCATGGCGCGTGATGTGCTGGCCTCAGCCTCCTCGACCATGGTGCGTGGTGCACCAACCTCAACTTTTTCTCCTTTTCCTACAAGATCTTCTTGGGACACTTGGTGCCAGCACGACCACGCTTGTAACCACCTCGAGCTCATCTTCGCTAGACAGGTGGGCATTCTGAGTATGGTGCACACAGTGGTGCCGATGTACATGACATTCCTCCTGACGCCCACATCGATGTCACTACGCTATAAGGTGAAGAGGCACGGGCTTGCAGGGCACTGGTGTCGTGGATGCCCACAAAGGCAGTGTAGGGATGAGGATTATTGCTGCTACTAGAAGAATTTGTAGAGGTGGGTTGACATTGTTGTGGTCCTCTCTAGCAGCACAAGAAGCGCGAGGCATGGGTGCTAGCGCTCATGGCCACAACTCTCCCAAGCAGAGCATAGCAAGCAAAAATGAACAGGAGGAAATAGTAAGAGGATGTCATGTGGGCTAGACCTTGACGTGGATATAGAGGAAGAGGAAGGGTAATGTGGACCTTGACATGGATGTACACATAGACATCATGTTGGTGAAATTTGTTCATGTAGATGCCACGCCAGCAAAACCAGGGTGGTTTTAGTCTTACAGGGTAATATATCTGGTTTTTGTCTTATGGGATAATGTAGCTGAGGGTTGAATTTTAGATAAACTCGATAGTTTAGGGAGTAAAATAGACTTATTCCTATTAGTAAAGATGTGAGTGAGTTGCCTTGAGTTTCAGACATTAATCAATCTAGTAATTGGATAATAATAAGGGTGATGATAGGGGCCATGTATTCGATGCAACGAAAAAAACCGAACAGCTACTCCATCCACCTATCCTGCACTATCCTACCACACACATGCACCACAGCCACCTACTTACAACTGCTCATGCCTTATCCTATTAACCTAGTTCGTATCTCTCTCCCCCTCTCACTCTCACTCTTCTAAGATGCTGCCATTCTAGCTCGCACGAGGCCACCATAGCTTGAGCTTATGGATTTCCCTTTCCACGGAATAGCCAAAGCTCACCGGATTTGTCACCATCACAACTGAAGCTCACCGAATTTATCGCCATCGTGGCCAAAGCTCACCAGATTTGGTGGGACCAAGGCCGGAGGAACTAGGGCGATAGACGTCAAGCAGAGCACGATGTGGTTGGGGGCTAGGAGACGGTGATACCATGAATGAGGCCACTGTGACTATGAGAGTTCAATCAGATATGGTTTATTACAAGTATTTACCCACTTTTGTTGTAACCCCTTTTATCAATTGTTTCAAGGAGTGTTTGAATTTGTTGCAACATTTAATCTCAAAAATATTATAGTACGTTTGTTTTTGGTTGCAATCAAGGTCATGATTTGTTGCACCAAAATCTTTTTTTGCAATAGTTTGTGGTTTTGTTACTAATTTTTTTGTCGCCATGAGTTGTTGCAACTGTATTTTTTATTGCAATCTCTATTAATATTTGTTGCAATTGGATGTTTCTTTTATTGCAAGCTTTATTAATATTCTTTGTAGCTAGAATTTTGTTTATAATTGGTGATTGGTTGTTGCAACCATGGAGAATTTTTATTGCATGTTCATTGTATCAATGTTGCTCCTCTTTTATGAATTTATTGCAACAGACCGAATTCTCCTCCTCCATCCCTCCTGCTCCTCCAGCAAGATGGGGCTCCGGTGAGCTAGCAGCGACCAGGAGATCGTCCTCTCCCTCCCTACGCATTCTCCTTAGAAGTAGATTATGACACTGGCATCATAAGCATTGACACCGGTATCGACACCGGTATCCCGAGCTCCAACGCCAACTGTTGGTCTAACGTTACTGCCACTCATGCTCAAGGGGGTCGTCTGCTATGGTCTCCTCCTCCGGCAAGTTGGAGTTCCTGCAAGATAGCAGTGGCCAAAGATTAAGCAGAGATGAGCTTCTCTGTTGTGTGAAATTGAATAGCCGAAATCCATCCAAGTTAGATCTAATAGTGGGTGGAAGCGTACGATGATAAACTTTCTATCGTATGTACAGGCACTAGTTGCCCCCTAATAATAAAAAGAATGACTAGCGCCCGATGTATGATCCGAGCGCTAGGATCGGATGTCCGAGGTGGCTGTTAGATCTCAGTTAATATCCTATCTCACCGCCATCTAATCTCCCCTTGGTCTGGCACAATAATCTTAGGGACCGCAACAATGCATGTCTAAGCGTGCAACAAAAATCACGCTTGGCTTGCAACAAAGCCATGGTAACAAAGTGACACATCAAACAACCAAGCCTACCACAACAAAAATAATTATTTGAGTGCAACAAATAAGTGAACCCACCATAGTAAATAGCTCTTGTTATAAAGATTTTGGAAAAGACATATTGTAACAAAATAAAAATACTTCATGCAACAAATCAAAATGTCGATTGCAACAAATACATCTACATCAAAATTAGAGAATAGATGTTGCAATAAAATCAAACACTTCATGCAACAATTGGAAAGCAGTGCCACAACAATTTGAAGAAATATATGCAACAATGTCTACCAGAGGAGGAGGGCATGTATGTGGTGGCGACGGTGGCTAACCTAGTGCATCGTCTCTACCCCACAATGCTGCCTTGTCACCATCCGTGCATTCACCATTGGCCTCCCCACTTATTATGGCCTCGGTCTCACCAAATCTGATGAGCTCTAATCGCTCCTTACAAAGGAGACCTCCCACCAGTGGTGAATCCAATAGGGGGCTTGGTTAGGCTCAAACTTATCCTCCAATGGTGTTGCAACCCCTCTCCCCCCACCCCCAATGGTGGTAGCCAATCGGCCATGTCCATGGATGCAAGCTGAAGCTTGAGGTTGACGGAGGAAGAGATTAGAAGATATGAAGATGGGCCTTTTCTCAGTAGTCAACCCATAATGCAATCACCAGTTTACAAGGCCCAACTAGTAACTAATCCTAACATCCAATCCACCCCACACCCACAAGATGCAATCAAATGATATTCAACAAGGGGAGTGCGATGCACCTAAATGGGTAGAGCAGCTGAAACCCTATTGGTGGGTTCGTAGGCAGCGGCATGAGGAGGCACGGCCCAGCGAACGGTAGGAGGCCACACAACGCATGGGGAAGCACGAGCCGACTACTTGGGGTGGTGGGCAGTGGTGTGATGAGCTGGAGCTAGGGAAGGGGAGGACGGAGGAGGGGAGAGTATATACCAGCCACCGGGCATTGGTTACGGGCTACGCTGCTGTAGCCAAGTGGCTGAGGAGCCAAGGAGAAACCCTAGGTGAGGCAACGATGGGACTGCAATGGCGCGGCGCGATGAAGCCAAGGTGGCAATGTGATGAAGCTAATAGAGAAGCTGGGGAGGCCAGGAGGGAAGGACCAGACTGAGGAGGGGCGAGGGGGCTCCAATTGACCGTGGCCAACAGTCTATGTTGTGTCACTATGGATTTGGGGGGTGGGATTGGCCGGTTAGGAGCTTGGCCACTTGGGAGTTAGGGCAACAACCACCAACTAGCAAGCAAAATATATGCACCAAGCCACCAATAGCCCAATTGTTACATGTTCTTTAATCTTTACTGTTGACTCTTGTCTCTAGCTAATGTTTTATAATAATATAATTGTATATTATGTAGCGATGATTGTTGATATTGGTATTTAGTAATTGTGTAATTAATAATTTCGATGAAGTGACAAAATTTACAAGTTATTCATAGATTTGCAATAATGGAGAAACAAAATTTGCATAGCTATTTCACAAACAATTCAAGTAATACTCCCCTAACCATTGAGAGCACAACTCAACCAAAGAAGCTTTGACTGAAATTTAATCATAATGAATGTTCAAGATCATTTACAAATTACAATTTACTATTGTATAACTAATTTTATTAATTTTGATATACATATCTCTACCCACTAAAAGCATATTTATATGTTTTGAGGATGCACTTTCCATTAGCATAGTACCTTCAATGTATTCCTCTTTTTTGCTTTGTTTCTCTTCTATTTATATATGAATTTGGATTACATAAGAGTACAATACTATATTCGTCTTAATTTATTTAGCTTAAACCTTTAAGCCCGACCTTCATTTTTCTCCTAGCTTCGCCACTGCCTCCCATACATGCTCCGGTTGCGGTGGATGGCCGTGTTGAGCATGAGTGGTGGCGAGCTCTGACCGACAGTAGATGGCCGAGCTTGGGACATTAGGGCAGAAGTAGGAGCAAAGCAACTCATCGTGGTCAAAACGGATATGTCAAAACCTATTCTGATAAGTCAGGAAGAGAGAGAAGAATGGATGATTGGGGCGAGACTCACTGCGTAGCAATGAATATAGAGATAATTTGTTCAGTGCCATCGCAGAGAATGACGACTTGGAAAATACTATCGCGAAGAAGATGCGCTGCAAAATACCATCACAAAGGTCAAAAATCTGCAAAATGCCACTGTTGTGACATTTTCCATTCGCGTTAGAGCTAATTGACCATTTTGCATCATTCCACTTTCTTATTTTCTTTATTTTCCTTTTTAATATCTGGTCCCACTTGTTAATCTCCCCTCCAAAAGCATTAGGCATAGAATGGTTAGTTTGCATTGATTTGACTAATACGAAGCTACAAATTAATCTTCAAACTAACAAACATGACCTTCAATTTTAGCAATGCAACTCATATTTATTCTTGCTCAATCCTGATGTCAGAACAAATTAGGTAAATTACAATTATATATTTCGAAACGACCGAAACCCAGTAGCCCCTGGGCAAAATTATGTTGTTCCAAGGCGATCTCGGGTTAGTTTTAGCCTGATTTTGGATATTTTAGGCAAATTTAGAAAGATTCATACAAATGAATAGATGGTCCATGTGACTAGAAATTATTTTTCTTTCCTATTCCTGATCAGTAGCAGCCAGTATGTGATTGGTCCCTAGGTGGGTTCCAGTTGGTTTGTTAACCAGTTCTCCAATGGTCATTGGTTACAGATTAAGAAAGTACTTACTCTCTATAGTTTCCATAGTTGCAAGACCTTTCCAATTTATCCAACATGCTATAATTGCCAGTGCTGAATTGCGAACCGGAGTGGTCAAGGTGCTGGTTGGCTGACGCCTTGGAGATGGGTGCGATGAACAATGACTTGATTTTGCAGAACCACGGGTCGATCACGTACTTGATCCCGTCGATGGTCAGCATGGAACAGACTTTTGGGACAAAGATGAAGGTGGTGACGTGGGTGGTTTGGCCTGCAACGTGACGGAGCAACCAGAATGCTAGCGACATATGCTTCGAAAACGTCTACAATCACTGCCAGAAAATTTTCAAGTTTTGTTCACGTCACATCGTTTTCTAGCATCCAACAACTTATTCTCTAAGTTAATTTGATTTTTGTGTAGTCAATCGCCCAGAATCGAACTTCCCCAAAATCAGCCAAATTCACTCCTTGCCATATATTCGTCGTCTCCAGTAAGCCAAATTTTGATTCTTCGCATCTCAACCATCCTCTCCACCCCTCTACCTTTCCCACAAATCAATATGGGCAATGCACCACCATGGAATCCCAACACTGGCACCGTACCCTTCACTGCCTCCAGCCACCATTGCTAGCCATCTCCGGCCATCCTTCGGTCGAGCCGACTGCACGGGAGCACTCCACATGGTCACCATGTGCCTATGCGCACATTGTCCTCCGCCAGTCGTCTCTATGGCCGTGGCAACCCATTTTATCGGTCACCCACGTCACCCACCTCTCCCCTCGCTGGCGCCGCCACCCTTCCGAGGCGTCGCCGGCTGCCCTCTATTTCCTCCTCTGTTCTCTACTCTCTCTCCAAAATGCTAAAGGGCAACATTATCATTTATATTTTTTTCTCTCACCTAAATGGCGATTAACAGAGCAAAATAAATGGAAAAGCTAGCGGCGATGGCATTTTATAGAGTTTTTGTGTTTGCGATGGTATTGTAATCTTGATCTCTTTACAATGGTATTTTTCAACTTCGAAATAATTACAATAGTACTAAGCAACGTAGCTCATGAATATATAAGGCTGGTGGTGTCTAGTTAATTTTATGGTCGGAAAGTGAGCCATTGTAATACTAAAGTGATAGGAGTAGGCGAGTAGGATGAGATCGATGGGATGGGATGGTCTCTATAATTATCGTAATAATAATAGACAGAAAATAGCTAGTTCGCCGAACCAGAGAACCCTGACTGAACCCAACTCGAACCCAAACTCATACCCAACTAAACCGGGCAAATTGATCATATACCCTCTTCATAGTTCAAAATCTAGGATATACCCTCCTACACATCCAAATTAATAATATACCCTCTTCCAATCTATTTGCTTTACAAAACACCCTCTTTATACCTTTCCAGTGTATTTTTTCATATCCTTGTGTATTCCATCACTTGAAATGACCAAAATACCCCTGATTAAAGTTTGTACCCATTTTACCCTTGCGGTCACTAGAAGAAAAGGGACCCGAAGGGGGATAGGGTTACCCCATTCCCCATCGGGCCCGACCCGAGGCAGCGCGGCGGCGGTGCTTCGAGGCGGCGAAGCGGCTCCGGCAGCGCGGCAGCCTCAAGGCGGCGGCGCGGTGGCTCTGGGCCGAGGCGTCGCGGCAGCTTCAAGGCGGCGGCGCGGCGGCATCGAGGCGAGGCGGTCCGTCGGTTTCAAGGCGAGGCGGCGAGTAGGCTTGGAGGCGACGGCGCCGCGGCTTCCAGGCGAGGCGGCGCGGTGGATTCAAGGCGGCGGCGCGGCGGATTCAAAGCGGCGGTGCGCGGCTTCGATTCAAGGCGGCGCGGCGGCGGCTTCCAGACCCGGCGGCGCGGCTTTAAGCCTTCAACCCGGCGGCACAGCTTGAGCCTTCAACCCGGTGGCGGTTTCCAGTGTGGGCTTGCAAGCTTGAAAAGGCAGGCAGGAGGATGGATCCAAAGGAGGCTTATGTGGAGTAAGCTTCTAGCTTCATGTGTATTTTTTGTGTATATCTTGGTCCTTGCTGGTACGACAGTAGATGCGCTAACTAAAATTTATGATTTTTGTTTTCAAATTCCGATAGGATTGATTCGGAAACCACGAGTAGTGTTCGCGCTAGAGTTGTGGACAAGGCTGGGGATGTGGAAGTTCATGGGAAAAGCATTGATCATTTCAATGGATCTATTATGACTTGCATAGAGGAAAATGTACCAAATGCTATACCAAGCACATGTAATCAAGGTCCTAGCGATGCTGGTCACCCACTAATTTGCTCCATTGCAGTAACAAATGAAGGTACCACTGATAGTTCTATAAATGCTTGTGAATCACAAGGTTTAATTGATTGGTCTAAACTTGTGATCGATGCTAATGTTGATGAAAATGACGATAGAGATGTTGTTTTGGAAGAAGATGCGATGTATGAGTTTATTGGTTTGAGGGCTGAGGACGAGAGGAGGGAGGCAAGGTCTAAGGAACCAATTATGAATCCTTTACCTCTTGAACTTGAGGCAGAGATAAATGATGCATCAATGGAGGTTGATGACAATATTGTTGAAGACATTGAGTATATGGATGAAGAGAATCCAACGATGAATGTCGGTGATACATATCCAACCATGGAGGCTTTTAGGATGGCAATGAGGCAGTATGCAATCAAGGGTCAATTTGATATATACACTGTCCAATCTGATCAGACAAGGTTCAAGGGAAAATGTAAGGGCAAAGGATGTTTATGGCAAATTAATGCGCATAGAACTATGGATGGGAGAGCCATCAGGCAAGATTAGGGAATTATTCTTCAAGAGGAGAAATATAGGGGAGCGGTTACAAGGTCATATTCTCCCTGCCATTATACAAAAGTTGAATGTGAAGACTAGAGATTTGAATCATCTCAAAGTTGGAGCATCTTCACAAGATGTTGCTAAGGTAACTAAAGTAAATGACAACCATGAGGTTGATAGACATGTTGTGAACCTTAACAAACATGAGTGCACTTGTGGTGAATGGCAGTCAACTGGAAAGCCTTGTCCACATGCTTTAGCATTCATCACAACAGAAAGAAGACCAAACATAGAGTTCTTTGTGCACAACTTTTACTCAGTTGCAAAATTTAAAGCAGCATATGAAGGGGTGGTGCAACCCAAAACTAGTAGATTCAATGGCCTAAAGTAGTGCTAGACTTTAAATTGCTTCCACCATTAAATAAGAGAGCATCTGGAAGGCCTAAAAAAATAGGATTCAAGGGGCCCTAGAGAAAAGCAAGTCATCAACATCCAAAAAACAAGTGAAATGTAGGAGATGTGGAGAGATTGGACATAGATCAGATGGATGTCCTTTGAATGCTAATAAGAAAAGGTAATTGACGTGTTTTTTTACTCATTTTTGTGCCATAATTGCTTAACTTAGTACTTTGCCTTGTAGGAAAAAGGGTAGCAAGCAGCAAGGAGAAGTACATCATACCGTTGGCACCCCACCTAGAGAGTCCATCACTTTGCCATCTTCTCTACAAAACAGTCCAGGTCCTATCACTAGAAGGTAAAAACAACTTAATAATTGTGCAAGTTATATGTGTTTTAGCAATAGTCAACTAGCTTATGTTGCTAAATCATCCTTTTTTAATGTCAACTTAACAGGCAACTAGCTTTAGCAATAGTTGCTGAAAGCACCTCACAAGGGGCATCAACAAATATGCCGGCACCTGCCACAACAGGACAATCAAAACCTCCTATGAAGAAGATGACCCCTAAGAAGAAAAGACTGAAATTGGTTGAAAACTGCTAGCTAATGTCTTGTTGAAACCTCCTGGAGCTATTTTGCTTTTGTAATTTGTATGGTCTCGTACTGTTGATGCCTTGTATTAGAAATACCTTTTGTATTGGAGCAAACTATTAGCTCATTATACCTTGTACTTAGACCAAACTCTTGGCTCATGCTATTTTGCTTTGTACTGGAGATGTATTATGCTGCTGGGAGCAAATTATGGGCTTGTAATGGAGATGCATTATGCTAGTAGGAAATTGTTGGCTTATTAATTGTGTTGTTTCCAAACTATTACTAGCTCAAGTGCACTTGAAACTTATCTTTTGTTCCTGTTGATAGATTGCAAGTATTTGTTGACTGGAAAAATTTATTCTCTTGTTGGTGATGAATGGTAAAATGATGCACAAGCTTTACTCAGAGGTATTTCGGTCATTTCAAGTGATATAAATATAAAGAATGTGCACAAACTTTAATCAGGGGTATTTTGATCATTTCAAGTGATGGAATACACAAGAATATAAAAAAATACACTAGAAAGGTATAAAGAGGGTGTTTTGTAAAGTAAATAGATTGGAGGAGGGTATATTATCAATTTGGATGTGTAGAAAGGTATATCCTAGATTTTGAACTATGAAGAGGGTATATGATCAATTTCCCCAACTAAACCCCACGAGTCAAAAATCCCCAAACCCTTACGCTTCCTGCCGCCCCCTCCCGGCGAGGCCGCCATGCTCGCCTCCGTGCGCTCCCTCCGCCGCCTCTCCTCCTCTTCCTCCTCCCGCTCACTTCGTCGCTTCCTCCTCCACTCTCCACCACCACACGCACCATCTCCACCTCCTCTCCAGCCCCTCCGAACCCTAACCCGCGCCTTCCTGCCCCGCCTCGCGGGACCCCGCTTCTCCACCGCATCCTGCTCCTCCACGTCCTCCCGCCTGGGCGAATGCGGCACGCTGGGCACCCCGGCGATACCCGAGACTGAGGATTCCGATGGGGAGGCGGAGGCTGCGGTGGCGCAGCATGACACGGACGCGTACGCGGCGGTGGAGCTGGCGCTGGACTCGGTGGTGAAGGTGTTCACGGTGTCCAGCAGCCCCAACTACTTCCTGCCGTGGCAGAACAAGGCGCAGCGCGAGAGCATGGGCTCCGGTAAGCAGCCGATCTCAGCACTCCGTAGCCGGAGTAGTGTGCTTGGATCTCTGATACTGTGGTAGGTGGTTAGGTGCGATGGGCATGTTAAAGGAAGTGTCAATTTCGATTCTGTGGATCGATTGATGTTAATTTTCCGGGTTTTTTCAAGAACTCTACGGTGGGGTTAGCTTCGAGCTGAAATTTATCTAAACGACTGCTAAATCGCAGTGTCAATCCATGTTACGGCAGGCAATGTGATATTTTGCCGGTTCCAACTGACAAATGAAGCATCTTATATGTATATTTTGTGCCCTTGTTCTCAGTTGTGTATTTCAGTTAGTATGAACTGAGTAGATGTAATAGAACGGGAAAATGCGGAATTTTTAACTTTATTTACAAGTTACTATAAGTGGATTGTCTACTATATTACTGTATTGGATTCGTGCTGTTGAAATATCCATGCTGTAATAAAAAACATATAGGAGTGACTTCAGATAATGTGAAACATCAATCATTTTTGCGCCCTGCCCCGCGCACCCCCCCCCCTGGCCCGCGACAGCTAAACGGGTTCAAATCTGTTGAAGGGAGTTCATTCCTTGGTTCATCTGCTAATTTCATGTCCCTGTTGTAGGATTTGTAATTCCTGGAAGGAGGATCGTCACAAATGCTCATGTGGTAGCTGATCATACTTTTGTTCTTGTGAGGAAGCATGGATCACCTACAAAGTACAAGGCGGAAGTTCAGGCTGTTGGCCATGAGTGTGACTTGGCTCTTTTGACTGTCGAGAGTGAGGAGTTTTGGGAGGGGATGAACAGTTTGGAGCTTGGAGACATTCCCTTTTTGCAGGAAGCAGTCGCTGTGGTTGGCTACCCTCAAGGTATGAGTTTGAAGCTGAAATATACTATTGCTGTTTTGTTGTAAATGTTGAGCATGATCTAATTGATCAGTGATCACAGAGAGTTCAACTCAAATATTCAATAAATCATAGCTTACACATGATGTTGTTGGAAAGTGAAAACCCAAAAGATGTTTGTGATTGCTCCACTTTTAAATCAATATAAAATAATTGTTGCACTATTAGCTTGATAGTCTGTCATGAAAACATTAGTAATGAGTAGACCCAGATTTTTTTCTGTGGTAAATGCGCTCCTAGTTTCTTGTTATGTCATGCAAACCACAAACTATATGACATATGACACTACATTTGTTATATACTGTGCGGCCTTCTTTTGAAGATGCCATGCCCTATGTATGCATATTTGTACCTCTGATGGTATTCATATGAATTAGCAAGGTTGCCAACCTCAAAACCTTATGATTCTATGACCCTATATTTAGTGGACTGATTCAATCCTAGGTAGGATGTTAATTTGGTATAACCTTAATATTGTTACGATTCTAGCAACAATTTTGTAGGATCATGAATGCAATTTATCTACAACCCAACCTGATTTACCTATCCTAATATTTAATTATAAATAATTACTTGCATATGAACAAAAATACCTATTATTATTTGTATGAACAACAATAGATATTCCATTTGGAATATATTTTTAAATAAATATTTAAGTTCAATTCAGAAAATGTATCATTATTGAAATACACGATAAATTTTAGAAACTGTATCTTTGGTAGAATCGGGTAGTATCTTAGACTCTACTATTCGATCCTATTCAAATTTGTGCTCTGTCACAAAGATTGCCTACTGCTTCCGCTATTTGGGCTGCTTAGCTGGCTCCAATGCTATTGCTAGCATGAATTGCTGTGTAGAACCTTCTCACTATAGTTCTTATTGTTAGAAACAGAAAAATGAGTCAAAAACTCAAAATGTGGACATCTATATTATTGTGTACTTTTTATGGCTTAGGTGGAGACAATATTTCTGTCACCAAGGGGGTTGTCTCTAGAGTTGAGCCAACACAATATGCCCATGGTGCTACTCAGCTCATGGCTATACAAATAGATGCTGCTATCAATCCAGGTAATAGTGGAGGGCCTGCAATTATGGGTGATAAAGTAGCTGGAGTTGCTTTCCAAAATCTGTCAGGAGCAGAAAACATTGGGTGGGTCCTTCACTATTTTCATCTTGAACCAACTGAACTTTTGTTTTACTTGGAATTCTTTGTTTAACCCTTTTTTTTGCAGGTATATTATACCTGTGCCCATAATTAAGCGTTTTATTTCTGGAGTGGAAGAGAGCGGTAAATATTCTGGGTTTTGTACTCTTGGACTATCTTGCCAGGCCACTGAAAATATTCAATTAAGAGAGTGCTTTGGGATGCGGCCTGAAATGACTGGAGTGTTAGTGAGTAGAATAAATCCTCTGTCTGATGCTCAAAGAATTTTGAGGAAAGACGACATCCTTCTTGAGTTTGGTGGTGTGCCTATAGCAAATGATGGGACAGGTGACCTTAAAAGTTTCCCACATATGCATTATTTCTATATGCAGTAGGAACCACTTTATCTTAAAAGTATCCCACATACTGCATTAGCAACCACTTTGTTGCATATTTTGCTTTCTTGCATGTTTATCTTTGAATGCATTACTTAGTTATCTAGTAATTATGTTGTAAGACTGGCATTTGATATGCCTTGCTATTTCTAAAATATGTAGCATTTCAGCTTGAACAACTGAAGTTCATGTGCTTTTTTTAATATGCGCAGTCCCATTTCGGAATAGAGAGAGAATCACCTTTGATCATCTGGTGTCCATGAAGAAGCCTGAAGAAACAGTCGTTATCAAAGTACTAAGAGATGGCAAAGAGCATGAATTGAATGTCACACTTAGACCTGTGAGTCCTTGCATTGTTACTTGTACATTTTATCTGAGCTTTTGATTAACCAGGGTGCTTTTTTTGAGAGGTTGCTGGTTACCGAATATAGTAATGATGTTCTGTTGTGCTTCCTGTTTAGTGTTTATTACTCCTAGTTTCGCCAGTGTTAGACATGGTGATGTACTCAACCTTGACCAAAATCCCAATACTGACATTCAAAAGTAACATCCCAGCCCAACACCTATTACCTGTTTTACCCACCCCACAAAACACTGAAGTCTGTAACCCATTGAATTCACTGTATTAGTCCAATGGGTTGGGCATTTTTTAGACCTTTTATAGTGTTATTTGGATAGGGCTGGATCTGACCAGATTTATTGGGCAGCCCAACCCATCTCTTATGTAGGTCCATAATAATGCAGAAAAGTGGATTCATTGGTTTTGTGCACACCCCCAGGCCTGCTTTGCACCCATCATTTCTTTCTGCACCTTTTTTTTTTTTTGTTCTAGTGATTTTCTCATGTAGATAGTGGAAGTGATCTTATACATGTGATTCTTATGCAGTTGCAACCTTTAGTCCCTGTACACCAATTTGATAAGCTACCCAGCTACTACATCTTTGCTGGTTTTGTTTTTATCCCGCTGACCCAGCCTTATCTCCATGAATTTGGAGAAGACTGGTACAACACTTCACCACGCCGACTATGTGAACGGGCACTGCGAGAGCTTCCAAAGAAGACTGGTGAACAATTAGTTATCCTATCTCAGGTACTATTCCAGTCATTCACTATCTCATGTTTCAATTTACCATTTCAGGATCTTATTAGGAAATGTTCTGCATTACACAATTTCTGTTATTTTTTATATAAATCTTTTTGCTGAATAATTTGTGTTTCAGGTCCTCATGGATGATATTAATGTCGGTTATGAAAGGCTTGCTGAACTGCAGGTATTTTGCTATAAGAAAACCCTTGTTGCATGAGCACAAATGTAAACTCAATAGTATTGCACTCCAAACATTTGTAACTCTCTTAACTGATCAGGCTGCATAATATGATCAGGTAAAGAAGGTGAATGGTGTGGAGGTGGAAAACTTGAAGCATTTGTGCAGCCTTGTGGAAGGCTGCACTGAAGAAAACTTGAGATTTGATTTGGACGATGAGCGGGTTATCATCCTGAAATACCAGAACGCAAGGCTCGCCACGTCCCGCGTCCTAAAACGGCACAGGATTCCGTCAGCGATGTCGACTGACCTTGTCGATGAACAAGCAACTAACGGTGAGATCGAGGCGCCATGCACTAGCTAACACATGTTTTTGCTGACGTAGTTAGGCAATTTCCTGCAGAAGAACACATGTCAGCATAGTTCATTCTCCTGAGACAGATGAGCTAGGCCGAGGACTGCCCGGAGTTGTCCACCGGTTGCGGCGGCTCCTGTTTGGCTCTCTCAGTTTTGACGCATGGAGGGGGGTGGTCTCCAGCAAATAAGAACCCAAGTTCTCCAGCCTGAGATGTCACCACTTTTATCATTCCTTTTTGTCACTACAAGGGTCGGCCCGTGGCACCCCGTGTTGAATTCAGATTATGTATCATCACGAAAACGTAACATAGGAAACATGAGCTGTAACCCGCTGTTTCTTCCAAACTGTACATGTTTTCTTGATAAATTATTCTTTGGATGTTGGAAAGGATTTTGTTTCTGCATGGGGAGAAATTTTTGGTTGAAACCTGAGCATTCGTTACCCCGGGCTAGGCTACGCCTTGTGTGGGACTCAATGTTCTCTGTCCAATCTGGGTTAGGCCATTTAGGCCTCGTTGGGCTGCGTTTAATTTCGTCTGGGCCAGTTCAATGCTCCCCTAACTTTTGGCGGCTTCTTGGGTTCTCTCGCCCTTCTCTGGACAGTTTCAGTTCACTTCACCCAAATATCTGTCCGAGCTCAGAAGCAGAAGCAGATTAGGGGCATCCAAACAATTTGTACGAATCGCTTCCCCGTTCGACTCTAATCTCGCAGCCTAATTCTTGCGACAGCAGCAGCCACCTTTGATTCGAAGCCTAGAGGAAGAGGATCGAGGCGCGCACGGCTGCAGGATGGCGCTGCGCTGCTCCCTGCCCGCAACCTGTTCGACGTTTCGCCTCAAAGAGGCGGAGCACCCCAATCCCCACGCGCTCCCTGCGCGCCTCGTCAGCTTCGGTTCTTGCCTGGCGCCGAGGCGGTGCGCGGGGCTCGTGCTCGCCCGGGCGCCGCGGGCGAGCGACTCCAAGGCCGTGCAGCTGGTGCTCGGTGGCCGGGCGCGCGACGACGACGCCGACGCCGAGTCCAGCGACGACGAAGACGGCGGCGGGGACGAGGGCCCGGTGCGCATGACGGACGAGGAGCGGAGGACGCTGCGGCGGAAGATACGGGAGATGATGGACCGGATGCCCGAGACGCGGGAGCTGACGGACCCGGAGGAGAGGAAGGCCAAGATGAGGGAGCTGCTGACCAAGTACGAGCTGGTGGTCGAGGAGGAGGACCCAGACTGGCCCGAGGACGCCGACAACGGGATGGGCTTCAGCCTCGACCAGTTCTTCGACAAGATCACCATCAAGGCCGAGAAGAAGGACGAGAAGGAGGAGGATGCGGGGTATCGCAGCGACAAGGAGATCGTCTGGGAGGATGACAACTACATCAAGCCGATCAGGGATGTCAAGACCAAGGATTGGGACGACACCGTGTTCACGGACTTTGGCCCACTGATTGTGCTTGTTCATAACCGGTACAAGAGGTATGATTCCTTTGCTCCCACACATATACTTGAGCATTTCAGTGGCAAATATTTGATATATGATGTATCTCGTGATTCTGGTAAAATTCAACAACTTCATGATAGTTCTAGCTTTAAACATTCTTTTGTCTGAATAGAAAGTTCATGTAACATCCATAATTTTTTTAACAAAACGTGTAATCCAATGTTAGTTTGATAAAAGCATGATGTTCGTCTGGTAGACCGCAGGAGAATGAGATGGCAAGGGCTGAGCTTGTTAAGGCGATTGAGATGTTCTGGGAATACAATCTGCCTTCACCAAGAGTACAGAGTTCCTTACAACTTTCTCTCAGCAGTTTCCCTGTAGCCCGAGCTTCAAAGAGCATTTTGCAGTTCTGACTGTTCTTGATCATCTGCAGTGTGTCGCGGTAGATGCATGTGCCGAGCCCGACCTCGTGGACGCCCTGAATGTGTCTGGTTTCCCAGAGGTCCTCTTCACCAATGCTGGGAGGATACTACACCGAGACAAAGGTATTTGCACGAGTCATGGAGAAATACTCCTCCGGTTTAACTGGCATTTGATCAATTGCGTTGAAAAGTTTCCTTACCTTGAATCTCTCCTGTTAGCTGTCCGGTCGGCCGAGGAATGGTCGAGGATGATGGCGTTCTTCTACTACAAAGCAGCAAGGCCGCCGTGCTTGAGTGAAGCGGATGGTCAGGGTCAAGAAAAAGTTCCTTTGTTGTCATGAGAACAACGTAGAGCGGTAGCATGTACTAGTAAGTCTAGTATTTCACATTAGTCTAGGGCCAGTTTGCGGTTGCGTTGCGTTGTGACGTGGAATCTCCTTAGTAAGGCAAATCTTTAGCAATTATAATAAGATGTCTGCTTTTACTGCTCAAAAAAATTGAGTTCAACTAGCTGTTACACCCAATAAATAGAAATATATGCATGCTTTTAAAAAGCCACCAAAATGCCCATAAGAGCTTAAGGCATGTATAATGGTATAAATGACAGTTATTTGTAATATACCTCCATGTCATCTATAAATAGAATTAAAGATAGTTCATACAATGAATTGTCTATATAGTTATCTGTAGTAGCCTCATACAATCAATGAGTTATCTATATAGTTGTCTATACAATGATATACATAGTAGAAAGCTATCTATAAGATTGTCTGTTGAATAGTAGACAACATCTTCCTCTCTCCTTTTCTCTCATCAACATCATCCAAAATCTTAGGGCGTGTATAGTGGTACAGACAACTGCTGTGTATAGTATCGTTCTATGTCATATGTAGACAACACTAAAGACACCTTCTATAATAGGTTACCTGTAAGTTGTCTATAATAGGTTGTCTGTAAAATATAGACAACATTGATACACTGGCACGTAAGCTGTCTATAGCAGGCTATTTTCTCGTGTTTCGACCGTCTATAGAATTACAGTCGACCTCATTCTCTCTACTCTTTCTCTTTTATCCACCTCAGCAAAATTTCTATGTAGCACCTCTTATAGACAGGTTATATCACTCTACTGTATATGCCCCTATATGGCATAGACTTATATATAGCTGACATATATCATTATACATGCCCTTAAACTCATGAGTTCACACCAATGCAATAGAGTACAAATCCCTGAACTTAGTTAGGCCTTGTTTGGAACGCAGGAAAATTTTCCTGTTCCTGCTAAAAATGAACCAAATCCTGTGAAATTCCTGCATTTCAAACATGCCCCAATCTTGGAAAAATCACAACTTCGACAGACTCAAGTTGTCTTGTATCTTGGGGTGCAATTGGACCGGATACGGACGGATATCGCTTATCTTGTATCATATTCCACATTTTTCTCAGAGTCGAACATAGATAATGCTGGATATCTATTTCTCCATTTTGTTTTCATTCTATTAGCCTTTGGGCAGTCGGTCGGACAAAAATTATCTGTTTCTTTTGTACTCCTACACAGGACATTGGACAATACGGTGCAATCAGAGTGAATACAGAGGAACTAATCACCGAGATGTCGAAGGAATGGCACTCAGTATTCTCTACTGGTTTAGATGTGGCAATTCACATATATATTATCTTGTTCTTAAGTGAAATCACAACAGACTTTCTCATATCACTTAATATAGGGATATATACGGACCGATATCACTTATCTTATATCATATTCTATATTTTTTTCCTCAAGAGTTGGACGTGGAAAGTATCGGATACCTATTTACCCCTTTCATATTCGCTTTGTTAGTCTTTGGTCGATCAGTAGGGCGAAAACTATCTGCTCCGTTTCCATCCCTACTTGTATCCTCCTTCAAGTACAGGAGCTAGGTATCAGTTTTTCTTTATTTGATCTTATTTTTTTCCCACCCTGATTTTAATCAGGCAGCTCATCTTTGTACTAAACAAGCTTCTGGGACTGGGAATAGACAATGTTGTCGTTGCTTAACCATGTAACCCGATTTTCTTTATGATTACTTTCTTCATGAGTGCACTCCTGGTTCGAAAAAAAGAAAAGCTATTGGCCATTGAATACTACCTCTCCCGCTAGA
Organism: Dendrocalamus latiflorus; assembly: GCA_017311315.1. Taxonomy (NCBI): domain Eukaryota; kingdom Viridiplantae; phylum Streptophyta; class Magnoliopsida; order Poales; family Poaceae; genus Dendrocalamus; species Dendrocalamus latiflorus. Next base: position 10,767,016 of record CM029613.1, on the reverse strand, counting down.
ACAGGGACCGGCGATTTTTACAGCCGAACCAAATGCCTTTTGCAACGCCCGGGGCTGAAGCCCAGCCCAAACGGACGAATCATTTTCCAGTTTGGGCCACCCTTCGTAACCAGCCGGCCCGTCCGTCCTGGCTTGGGTCAGGTCCCGAGAGAAGGCGGCGGCGCAGGGAGAGGGGGTGAGGGGCGAGAGCGCGGGCTGGCGAGGAGGGTGGGGGAGGCAGCGGCTTGGGGGTTGGAGGGAGGAGGATGCGGCGGCGAGGGGTGGGGGGAGTAGGAGGCGGCGGTGTGGGGGACGGAGAGGGGAAGGCGGCGGCGCGGGGGTTGGGGGGTAGGGGAGGAGGAGGCGGCGGCGCGGGGGGTTGGGGGGGTAGGGGAGGAGGAGGCAGCGGCGCGGGCTGGGGAGGAGGATGCGGCGGCGCGGGGGAGGAGGTGGTGAGGGCGGGTGCACGGGCTGGGGAGGAGGCGGCGCAGAGGGAGCGGAGGGGTGGCAACGGACCGGGCTGGGTAGGTAGGGTTAGGGCGGCGGGCGTGGGAGGGGTCACACGTCAATCAGCAGATCTTTTTTTGTGAAAAGGGGTGGAAGAGGACGGACCAACCACCAACTCCTTTTTAAGGAGTAAAGATATGCCTGTCTTGTTTGAATTTTGCCACATAAGGATCTACAATGCAGTGTAATTACTAATTAGCCAATTGAGCTTGGTCAATGTTTTGTTGCCAGCTTACATGACACACTCACTACATTGCACCAGTATGAACTGAAATTTTCTTTATTTCATGATGCTGTAAACTCTCAGGCCTCAGGGTTTAAGCTGTTTTCTTTGTTTTTTTCTTTCACTTCAGTCTTCAAGTGATGACAATGCTCCTCTGCAGCTGACACTAGTACACTCCCATTGTCATATTCCTGGTAAAATTTGTTGTCTTGGAATACACTTGAGTGCTGTGTCATGTCAACTTTGCTATTTCTTTCCAGTCACTGAAGCAGTAAAATATTATCCCATTTGTTGAATTTTTGCAATTCTTTCCTCCTGTCACTTCTTGTCAATGACAGAACGGTTAGGTTTATCCTAATCTGATATCATCTTTTCGAAGGGAGCAGCTGGGGCAGAATGCATGACATGTTGAATTGGTCTTGTAAGATGCCATGATAATACATTATTGACAGGGCTTGCTCAGCATTTCATTGCAGGTCTGTCCCCCCCGGGCCCAGGCCACGGCCTTCCTTGGAGTAGCATAGACCACGGGAAAGCGAATTGCGGGCACAACAGTAGCTGCAGGTCATCCAGAAGTTTCTGCTAATGTCATAAACTCATAATGTCAACAATTGGCATACTTCATGATACAAACACCAAAACCTCTTCCATATAATGACATAAAGAATGGTGAATGAACTGGGTCAAAAAGCATTAGTTAGTTCAGACTACACCCAGTTCAGACTTGGCATGATGCCTCATGCCTCAAGCATTTAGACCAGTCTCCGAAGTAAGAGCAAGTTGCAAATGTCGCTGATACTTTTAGAAGAGAGTATCAAAAAAAGATCATAGATCACGACCTGCAAAGTTGACCAAGATGATGGTGCCACTGAGCGAATGAGGTAATAGAAAACGCGGCAAGACCAGAGGTAGTGGTAATAGCTAACTGGTTAGTGGAGACAGCAGAAGGAAGATAAAAACCAGTCGAGCTCCCAAAGACACTGCGCGTCATGGTGTTGAGGGTCAGTACCAAGCAGAATCCCCGTGGGGTGGTCCTGGACACAACAGGAGTCAAACTCAAGAACAACACGATAATAATGATCAGTGATCTGACCAGTCGACAGCTGCATAGTACGCTGAGGAATATGAGAGACAGCAGAAACATGAAAAAAAGTACCATTTGTAGTCTGGACGGTGGAAGGAAAATATGTGGGATGCACATAAGTGAGGTGGGTAGAACCTGGTGTCATGTAAAATGAAGCACTAGAGTATAAGATCCACTGAGACAAGATACCTGATAAAGGAGGAGGTGGTGGCATAGAAGACTGCTAAGAAGCAAGAGCCAGATGAGCAGAACCCAAGGAGTCTGAGGAAGAGCCAACATCGAGGTGTTGGAATAGTGAGAGAAGTTGCTATGTAACATCATCAGAGGAACCATGGAGAGAGGCGTCAGCACTTGAGTGGGAGGAACCTTCAGAGCCCTTCGGGGGACTTCCACCTGAGCGACCCTGGTCCCTCCTTCGCTTGTAGCAGTCCTGATACCTGTGACCATCACGCTGGCAGTAGGTGCAATGGAGACCCGCAATAGAAGTAGCAACCACTGGTGCATTCGGAGCTGAGGGAGGGATCACTGTTGACGCTGAAAAAACAAGTGAATGGGTAGGGGCTAAAGCAGACAAGACAGCATGCATCTGAGCCGCGCCATAGTGACAAGTCTCCTTAGCACGTACACCCGTGAGAGCCTCCACTAAGCTCGGGCAGAGGTGGCGAGTCAGGAGCTAAACACGCTAGTCTCAAACTCAAGCCGGAGACTCGTCAGGAAGTCATAGAGACGGTGAGTCTCCTAGTGAGCACAAAGCCGCACATAGTAAGGACAAGTTCGGCGAACATCCAGCCCAGAGAGTCAAGCTGATGCCACACATCAGACATCTGCTAGTAGAAGTCATTAATGGTGGCATCTGGAGTAGATCAGGCCAAGACTAGAATCAGGACGGGTAGAACTGGCCAGGGCGGCCAACGGCAAGAACTGGCCAGGGCGGCGGCGTCGTTGGCCGAGGGTGGCTAAGGCCGAGGTGGCGGCGATGTCAGCCGAGGGTGGACGAGGTGGCAGGGCGACGACTGAGGGTGGCCAGGGCGGCGGCAGCATTGGTCGAGGTGGGACAGTGTCGGAGTGGCAGATCCGGTGGAGGGCGACATGGATCTGATGATAGGGCAGTAGACCCGGAAGGATGGCTTGGGAGGCACCAAGCGTGGGGAGAGGAGGCAAGGTGGGTAGGAGGAGAAGATGCATGGGCGGTCAACCACGGCCATGGTCAAACCCTAGACCTAACCTTGCTTTGATACTATGTAAGAATGAGGCTTACTCTATTCCAATGGGCCCAAATGGCCAATATGTACATATATAGGGTTTACAATATGCAAAGAGACTCCTATGCTATACACATATCTAACACATATATTATGTTGATTTGTTGACATGATCCTCTTGTAAAAGAAGCAGCAGCCGAAGATGATGAGAATGATAAGCAAAATGGGGGTAAAATTTCATGATTTTTTTTTTGTCTTGCTTGATAGCCACACTTCTGAGTTCCTAACTACCACCACTTAGGCTTGTCTCCTCTTTCTAAAATGGTTCATTTTTCTTCGGTTTCGGTGTGGTTAGTTGCATTACTGGATGCAGGATAAAGCTGCTGAGCTGGACCGGCGACGTATTAAGTTGACATGCTGAAAATTGTTTATGATTCGCGAAACATCAATCAGTATCTTGTGCAGAAGCGCCAGTCTTGATCCGTGACAAATTATTTCAAAGGAAACCCATATAATTTTCGAGGAAAATTATGTACTTATTTGTAGAAGAATATCATACTGATCACTGACCACAGTTGTGCTGCAAATTTGGGTTAGGTACACAACGCAATCACGCGCTCTCTAAAGAAACACGGAAAGAAAGCGACACAACCAAGCCATCCACGACGCCATAATTAACAGAGCTAGATAAACTTCTTTTGGTTATCCATTTGATTTTGTTTTGCCCTTGGAAGAATTATCAAACATTTTGACCATAGCAACAAAAAGCCTATTGATTAATGATACCAGCAGGCATGTTGCTGCCAAGTCCATTCCATTGATAAATGATAATTAATTAATTAAGCAATCAGATACTGACTGTGCCTGTTTGTATTAGTCAAGATGCCAGCAGGTCGGACTTGTGACTGTGCCTCTTTGTATTAGTCAAAATGCCAGCAGGTCGGACTTGTCCAGCGATTTAAGTGTGTGGATGATACAGCTTTGGAGCCAGGATCTGCCTACCTCAAATCCACCGCGCGTCTTAGCGTCTGGAAAAGAACAAGCTTTCTTAATGACGCCATGGAACTTTCCATACACCAGAATTGACTTCACAAGCAACACGACACACGTCCGACTCCTATGTCCTATCTCGATTCTTTCTTCCGTGCACCATTCTTTTCTTCAGAGGCTGCTGGAACATGTGGATAGAAGTAGAATTTTTAGTAGCATTTATCTTGACAAGTGGATAGCAATTGATACTTCAGTCGCTGAGCTAAATTGGTAACTGCGGTAAGAAGCTACAAGGGAAAACAGGGGAACAGAAAAGAAAGCAATTTCAAGTGCGCTACAGCTACAAGCTGCTACGGCAAGCCATGGATATGTTCTATGGGCTACAATAATTTGTTTTTCTTGAACAATCTCAAATTGTCTTTTCAGAGGAAGAGGTCGTCCAACCAATCTCCGCGCAGCACGGACCAAGCCTCAGTAGATCGATCAGTCGCTGCTACCAAGAACCACAGCCGTCAAATCATACGGAAGCTCTCCAATTAAGGCTCCGAGTCTGTCCACCATCCGACTGAGTAAGCACCGAAGAGATCCAAATGGCAACATCAACAAACCAACAAGTTAGACGACACGCAAAAGCCCGAGTCAAACGGGTCTACGTTCTATTGGAAAAGAAAGATAATTGTCCTTTTGGGCTGTAATTTTTAGCTTTTAATTGTGGTTTATTAATATATTGAATAGTTATTGTTGAGAAAAGCAAAAAATCAAAAGCTGCTGAAAAGACAAAAAGAACATGACTTATGATCTAACTCTAACGCATTCCAAATTTACGAACTCGCGACTGCCACGTTTATTGGAGTGCACTATATGCACATTTTAAATGGATGACCAATGGTGTAGATCATACAGGAAAGTGCCATGTATAATTTGGACCGTCTATATAGCTAAATGATCGTATGATGTCCACTCCGTATAGCATTTTGTTTCAAACTCCGCTTGTTTACCCTTTCAGAACGCTTTCGGTGGTATAGCCTCCCTCTCTCTCGCCGCCCTCTCTCTCCTTCGATGCTGACGTAGCACCACACCTCTCCTCCGTCTTCCCTCGCCCTCTCCTCCACCACCAGCGGCCGGCAGTGACCTCATCATCTTGTTGCGCCGCCATACCCTCTCACCCATCTAACCTAATATTCGGTGCACCGCCTCGTCGTACCTCTCTCCGCCGCTGCTCACCACAGGACCACTGCCTCCCCCGCGTCCCTCTAAATCGGGGGGCATTGTGAACTTATCGAGTGGCGGCGGCACCCCTCTGTTGGCATGAGTGTGAGAGCGAGCCAGAGAGAGTGAGAGAGAGATCATAACATTGGAAGATAGAGGAGATATACCATCCGAACAGTATATCGCTGCATAGTTTTTCTTTTTTTTAAAAAAGCATGCATATGCCTCTAAAAACAACATGCATAAGAAAATAGAAGAGGCTGGTATAAAAGGGCCCACCCAACAATTCCTTCACCCAGACAGAAGGCAACCAATTTTCCCACCAACCCCTCACCTCACAAGTCGCAATTCAGAGATGGAAGGCCTCATCCCGCTCCTCTACAGGGCCATCAAGGACCGGCGGAGCGGCCGACCGGCCTACCCCAACGGATCCGGCGGCGCGGAGCACGACCAGTCCGCCGCCGCCGTGGACTTCGACGACCCGGAGCAGAGGCGGCGGTGGCTGCAACAGGAGGTGCGGTCCCCGCTCCACACGGCGGCGGAGGGGCGGCAGCACCAGCGGAACCGGTCGCTGGAGGAGCTGGCGGGCGAGGTGGGGCTCTCGACGGACCGGCGACTGCGGATGGCGCTGCCCAAGGCCAGGAGCGTCCGCGCCTTCTCCTGCATCGGCGCCGGCGCCGCGTGACTAGCAGTAGGTATGTACGTACGTATGGTATGGATTCCAGCGTTGGTTACTTCATGCGTATATGTCAAGTGCGACACAACTTGTACATATCATCAGATATATATATATATTTTTATCTAATCTTACAATACAATTTCCTGTCGCTATAGATGAGAAATCTAGTTCTTTCTCTTTTTTTCTCCGATTAATTTCAAGTAAAGCATGGTAATATTCTCGAAATCTGTAGGCTGATTCCGCTTGCTAATCAGCTGGTCGCTAGGTGACAAGGGAAAGTAAAAGAGTGCTCATCCTCGAGACGGTGCCTGTAACGTCTCTATTCTAATGACGCTAGTAATTTTCATAACTATGTAAGACTGAATAGTTACAGAGTACTGTATATAAGTGCGCACCACAACAGCATGTGCTTACAGCAAAAGAGCCAAATTTTTATTACAAACATAAGATATATCAATCTCCTTTTTACACAACGAGCCTGCAAGCCCAAAACTATCTTATAATACAAGAAACTCCCAGACGTACTTGATCGCAGCTAAAACCTCAATCCTCCTCAGAGAAGAAAGGTTCTTCCGGAACTTCATCTTCAGCTTGTGCATCTTGGTTTCACTGGTCTTCTATTTGTTGTTTAGCAAATAATGAGTACAACTGTACCTAGTAAGTCACAAGAGTAAACCCTAATTTAATTACTTGTAAGGATATTCAAAAGGAGGGAATATACAATATCCTGATTCTATTAAATTGAGTGGATGCAGTTTTATTTGCAAATAGGTAAAACAAAAATAGATCTCCCTAAGATTAAATGGTTTTCTTTTAACAGTTAATTATACAACTACACATATTAAAACATTATAAAATCTACTTATGCTTCGTTGTTGGAATCACTCAATTAACACAACTTCATTAATCGGAAGCACGATGTATTCGAATACCATTGTTTTCACTCTACAGAGTTGCCCAGCTTTACCTATAAGATTTCTTTACTCCCGCGACAGAGTTAGGAAAATCAGGTCATTTCACTGCTCAATTCTTTATATAGGCTCTATCCAATAGAATCACTCAGACACGGTTCACACACTAACCCTAATCTCTTCTACTCGCTACGAGTGACCTCTATCATTGTTAGGTATGATTTTACCGTTCCGCATACCTAACTCCCCATCATCAACACTCCCACCTACTGTAGAGATTCAATCGAATTGAGCAGCTACTAAACTAAGGTTGACAAGTCAACTTCTGTGGTTGAGCAATAACTATGCCTTTTACTCAGCATAAGATTCTCGTCCTTACTTTTCACTTGAGGCACCAATCACACTCCCAACAACTGTGCTCGACGGCACTACTACCCTTCCATTCAAGCCTCCACCCTAGGGTAGGGTCGTGAACGAAGGTCATCTTGTGGCTTTCCACTCCACACCTTACCCTAGTACCAGTTTTACAAATTCTACCGGCCAAAAGCGAAGTCACTTAGTAGTACAAGATTTTGAGTGAGTTGATCTACAATTATTTATACAATAATTTAATTATTACTACGGTTGTCAAGGTGAATATGGCCTCAAATTAAACATGGTATTTTTCAGTGGTAGGACATAACTAATTAGCATATCATTCTAAATATTTATTTTAATCAATTAACATTTCACAATTAGGAATAATGCAAATACGGTAATTAAGTAATTTAAATTTCATGGGATTCAAAATGATCAAAAACTTGTAACTTGCCTTGCTACTTTGAAACTTCCACAAGCTCGTAAACTTCATTGCCCGGTCTGGTCCTTGTACCGTCGCTTTGGAAAGGTCGGAAGTTAGCGCAAACATATAAAATAATATAAGTCCATAGTTGAATCTAATCAAGCTAGGAAAAATAAACTAATTAAAAAGGAGTAAAATGCAAATAAATTCAGATGGAGGGTTTTAGATTTATTTGGAGCTCAATTTAGTGGAATGGAGGTCAAAAATGGATTCACGGCGTTGAAATGATCGAGACAATGTATTTTTGGAATTTTTGGATTTTCCCTTGATTTTCTGGATTTTTCTCGGCTGAACAGTACTGGGCCGGCCCATTAGCACAGTGTGGCCCGGCCGCGGTTTTTCTCCCACGTGGCCAATTGGGCCGATCGGCCTCAGCCCATGCCATGCGCGACCGTGAGGCCCAGCGTGTGCTCGCACATGTGCCCGATGGGCGACGAGCGGATGACACGGACGACCCTGATGTGGCGACCGTGAGCACTCTGGATGAGGCTGCAATGACAAGCGCGGATGGCTGAGATGGAGCCACGTCGTGCCTCTGAGTTGTCTTCAACCTCCGGCTTCATTCCCCCGGTGAAAAACAGAGCACGACGACACCTCTTGATTCTGCTTCAGCTGTGTTCGCCGGTGGAAAAAGGGAATACAATTAGGTTCTTGGGAGTATCGGGAGTCCATTTTAGGGCTTTGCGAGGCATGGAGATGGATGGTGGTGGTTGGCGGTAGGAGAGAAGGTGGCGGCCTCCACGGTAGCTCAGAGGTACTCCAGTGAGTCTCAGGTGAAATGGGATGCAGTTTGACCATCTATGAGGCGTAGGCTTCACGGTGGTGGCAGTGGTTTGGGTCGAGAAAGGCTCAGCTAGGCTATCCACGTGAGTGGCCTTTCGACCGGCAGTGGCTTCAGCCGCCAGAGCTCTACAGAGCTGCTCATGCCCGAGCGAGTTCACCAATGCATTTAGGGAGTAAAGAGGATCATGACACTAGAAGCAATTAAGTTTTAATTGAGTATTGAAGGAGATTAGGTTTTGGGCTCACCGGGCGCAGGGGAGGTCGCCGACGGCAATGCGGTAAGTGCTCGAATTGGTGGCTCTGGAGGATAGTAGGGAGTGGTGTGAAGCTCTTAGCAGTAGCAGGAGGGCTTTAAAAGCGGCATAAGGTGGTGGTGACAGTAAGGCGGTTTGGGCGCTCTCACACACACAGGCAAGGAGAAAGGGGCAGGGCTCTACGATGGAAGCGATATCACGGGTGAGGTGGCTTTGCAAGTTTTGTGGGAGCTGGTGAGAGTTGACGCTGTGGGTACAGAGCAAGGCGAGTGTCGGTCGGGAGCTGCAGCGAGCTGCGGTAGAGAGAGAGAGCAAGCCAGGGGTGCGCGTGAAACGAGGAAAGGGCAGGAGATAGGTGACTGACTGGTGGGACTGCGACGTTGAACTACTGTGAATTGAGAAGAGCAGCTCGGCCGCAATCCCGGGCGGCGTCGGCGTGGTGCGTGGACGGCTGGCACAATGAGGTGGTGGAGGAGGCAGCAGTGCAGGGAGGCGCAAGCGGAAAGAGAAGGCGGGAAGACCCAAAAAGGAAAGCGCATTCTCAAGAATAGCTACCAAATTGGGAACGTTTAAGAATTCAAGCAAAATTCAAGAAAATTTCAAACGTTTTGAAATTTTTGGGGCATTTCAGTGCCTTCTCTCTTCCTCTTTCAAATTCCCATCACTCCATCGATGCTGCTTGAGTCCAAAAGCATCTTATGAATATGTGTTCCCCTCTCTATGTATAGAAAATGATTCTATACTTTTCAAAGTATGCCTCTCGACCTCCACCTCCCGTAACCGCCTCCTCCTCCCCCGAACCCTCGTGTTGCGCCACCTCCTCCTCGGCGTCGCCGCCGATTCCTTCCCCGCGCGGCAGCATCTGGTCGTAGTCCCCCAACTTTCCCCAGGGAGTCGCCACCAATTCCATCTCTCACGCCCCTTCAACCAGCAGCACGACGCTCGGTGACAGCGGCCGGTGGATCAAAGAGAATGGCGCTCGGCGACAGCGGCGGCTTCCTCTTACTACGCCCACCCACGTGGCTCTCCTCCACCACCGCTGCCCAGCGGTCCTCGCCCGGTGAGCTTCTCTACCTCCTCCTCTTCGCTCGAAGCCCGTCGCGCTGTCTGGTGACTTTGGTCTCCCAAGCTGGTCGTCGAAGTCGGTGCCATGGTTGAATGGGGCCATGGTCGAGGGGCCATGGCTGAAGTCGAGGGGCCGTGGTTGAAGCCGAAGCCATAGTTGAAGGAGGTCGTGGCCGAAGTCAAAGATCCGTTGTCGAAGTCAAAACCATGGTCGAAGGGGCGGTGGTCGAAGTCGAAGGGCCGTGATCGAAGTCAAAGGGCCATGGCCGAAGTCCAAACCATGGTCAAAGGGGACAGTGGTCGAAGGGGGCAGTGGTCAAAGTCGAAGGGTCGTGGACAAAGTCGATCTGCGGTCGAAGTTGAAAGGCTATGGTTGAAGTCAGGCCGTGGTCAAAATCGAAGTGTCATGGTCGAAGTCCAAACCGTGGTCGAAGGGGTAGTGGTTGAAGTCAAAGGGCCGTGGATGAAGTCGGTCCACGGTCAAAGTCGAAGGACCATAGTCAAAGTCGAAGAGTCGTGGTCGAAGTCCAAGCCGTGGTCGAAGGGAATAGTGGTCGAAGTCGAAGGGTCGTGGTCGATGTCAGGGCCATGGTCGAATGGGGGTCATGGTCGACGTCAAAGCTGTGGTCGAAGGGGGCCGTAGTTGAGGGGCCATGGCTGAAGTCAAAGATCCATGGTCGAAGTGATACCGTAGTTGTAGGGGGCGGTGGTCGTAGGGGAAAGTTGTCGACGTCGAAGGGCCGTGGTCATCGAAGGGGACAGTGGTCGAAATCGAAGCCATGGTCGACGTCGAAGGGCCGTGGTCAAAGGGGACAATGGTCGGCGTCGAAGGGCCATGGCTGAAGGGGGACGGTGGTCAAAGGGAGAAGTGGTCAACGTCGAAGGGCTATGGTCAAAGGGGACAATGGTTGGCGTCGAAGGGCCATGGCCGAAGGGGGACGGTGGTCAAAGGGAGAAGTGGTCGACGTCGAAGGGTCATGGTCGTCGAAGGGCCGTGGTCGAAGGGGACAGTGGTTGAGGAGAGCAATGGTCAGAGTTAAAGATCTGTGGTCGAGGTCAAAGATCTGTGGTCAAAGTCGAAGCTGTAGTCGAGAGGGGTCGTGGTCAAAAGGGAAAGTGGTCGACGTCGAAGGGCCACAGTCGAAGGGGGCAGTAGTCGAAGGGGGCGGTGGTCGAAGGGGGAAGTGGTCAACGTCGAAGGGTCGTGGTCGTCGAAGGGCCGTGGTCGAAGGGGATAATGGTCGAAGGTGGAAGTGGGCAAAGTTGTAGATCCGTGGTTGAAGTCGAAGATCCGTGATCGAAGGGGGAAGTGGTCAACGTCGAAGGGCTGTGGTCGAAAGGAAAAGCGGTTGAAGGGGGCAGTGGTCGAAGTCAAAGGAGATAGTGCTTGAAGTCAAAGGAGGCAGTGCTCAAAGTCGAAGGGGGCAGTGCTCGAAGTCGCGGTCGTGGTCATAGTCGTAGCGCCCGTGGATGTGGTCGTAGTCGTAGCACCAACCCGGAGGGCACCCGCTGGTTCATCCACAACCTCTACCGCAACGAGTTTCCCCTCCAGTTGGACATCCTCGTTGCCTACCCCCAGGTCACCCTGAGGTCGAGCTCCCCTCCCTCGATGGCAAGACCCACAAGGTAGTCGAAGTCGAAGCCATGGTCGGAGGGGGTCGTAGTCGAAGGAGGAAGTGGTTGACGTTGAAGGGTCGTGGTTGAACGGGACAGTGGTTGCAGGGGCAATGGTCAAAGTTGGGGTCATGGTCGAAGTCGGGGCCGAGCAGGCTGACGCCAGCAGTCGGGCGACAGGGCACAAGCGCACCGGAAGCCTGCCAACGTACGACCACCAGCTACGATCACGCACGATGGTCAACGACTTCTAACTTACGACCACGAGGTGTGATTGACGGCTTCTAATTTACAACCATGAGCACTGGTCGAAGTGTTTCGACTTACGACTACAAAGTGTGGTCGATGTCTTCTGACTTACGATTACGAGTGTTAGTTGATATGTTCCGACTTACGACCAAGAGGTATCCTCAATGGATTCCAACTTACAACCATGAACGATGGTCGTTGGCTTCCGATGCACGACCATGAGCCATTGTCGAAGGCTTCCGATTTAGGACCACAATCGATTATCGACCGCTGTCAACTTATGACCACCAGCGATGGTCGATCGCTCCCGACCTACAATCACGTGCGATGGTCGAGGGCTTCCGACTTACGACGACGAGGTGTGCTTGAGGGCTCCTGACCTACGATCACGAGGTGTGGTCGATATCTTCCGACTTATGACCACGAGGTGTGATCGACGGTTTTCGACTTGCTTGACGGATTTAAAAACTTTTAGAACATGTTTGTATGCATATTTTAAAAAAAATTTACCACCCATGAGTTTTAAACTATATAATATGATAAAATTTAAAAATCTATAGTAATGCACGGGCATTCGACTAGTATTTTGGTATATAGTAAAAAAAGATTTCGATAAAAAAAATTACATCTATATCGTATTGGAGGATCTTATAATTGGTTTTTAAGTATACAAAAGTGAAAAGGAAATATTATATATTTATTTGAGTGTATATATCCGTTCATGCCTGTTTCTTCTCGTATTTGTTTCTTCTGGTCAAGTTTTGCCTAGTACTACGAGGGAGGCCACAAATTGCGCATGGAAATTTGTTCGGTTTATTGCGGCGGAATGCCGAGCACTCTGCCTTGTATCGATTTGCGCTGCGAAGTTTGGACATTTGTAGCACTGTTTGTTCTAAAAATACCAAAAGCCTGGTAAGCGAAAAATTTCATTTTTGGCCCCCTATACGACCGCGGGACTACGGGGTGATAACACGTGTTAGTCATGCGATCCGAGACTGCACGAATAGCACTGTAGCTTAATTGTGCGGTCCCTGTAGCATGCAGCGGTGCGGTCAACAAGCGCATGAATTCGGAGAGAAATGCGGTGCCTGAGCGCACGACTTCATCAAGATTCTAGCCCGCCCGCAGAGCTCCTGACCGCGCTTTGCCTCCTGTAGCTGGTTTAATCATGCGGTCCCCTACCACACGACTAAGCAAATCGTGCAGTTCCCAACCGCACGACCACTGTAGCGCTTAATCGTGCGGTCCGGGACCGCACGACTGCGACATGTCGCCCTCCCGTGAACGTGCGATTTTGGTGGCAAGGGAGTTATATTTGGTATTAATGTGGGGAACAGTGCCAAATTTGTCCAAGATCCTTGCGCTGCTCGAGCAGAGAGTGTGAAATGCATGCTGATTTCTTTTTCATTTATAGCTTATGACTTATATGAGAGTATCTAGCTTTTAAATGGTGTATTTTTTAAGATGAGATCAACAGAAAGATTGTAGTAAAGAGTATAATGAGTTCAACTATACTGACTAAAATTATATATGACTATTTTTCTATACATACTGTCACTCACAAATAGTAAAAATTTAAAAATTTAATCCATAAGTCACGAAAAAACCCACCGCTGGTCTTCGATTTGCGATGTGGGCCACGCGCTGTCTTCGATTTGCGAGGTGGGCCACGCCCGTGCAGATTCGGGTGCCAATCGCGGGAGTCAGGCCCAGTCCAATATGGACCTTTTCTGACCCAGCAAAATGGATTTTTTGGCCCATTAGTTCTTCCAGAACCCGCCTAACGAGCCCGGCAGGTCGCAAACGTGGCCCAACAAGCACAAGTAACCGACGAAAGAGAGAGAGCTCGGAAAAGTTGCCGCCAACCAGGGGGGTGAGCTGGTGGGGACCAGCGCCAGCTGTCACATGCCACAGAGGGCGTGTGAGACGAGAGAGAGCGCGTGCATGGGCTAGCAGACAGTAACGTTAGACTTGAGTAACGTTCCAGCAAAACCAGGGAGTCACGCAAGGCAGCATCGATCTGGCTGGCTGTAGTAAGGTTTTCTTGGGGTGAAAGAGCTGTAAAGTTTATTAGAAATCTCGAGGGGTTTTCTCTTTAAAAGTTGGAAAACTCTTACCATATAGAGAGACAAACTACGGTGTCTCTAGTCTAGTGAAAATGCATGGATGGTGGCTGGTGTGAAACACACGCAACCTATATTTGGTGATGGGGCCCTGGACAAATTTGTAACAGAAATGTTACCAATTGGAGGCTTCTTCCTTCCTATTTTGCCCCTATGTGCTTCTTTTTAAGCCTATGCAGGGAGAGAACTAAACACACACGTAGAGACCAAATACAACCCAAGCATTTCCTGGCAATCCTTAGTTAGGGGCTAGAGAGTGCAGAGATGTCGCTCTTGCCACCACCGCCATCACCGCTAGTGGCGCCAGATTTGCCAAGTGGTGGTGTCGTTGGGTCCATTGGGAGTGGTTCATATGTGCTGGTGATCGTGATTTTGGTTATCATTGTAGCCTTTACGGTTGCCTCGGTGGTTGTGGGGCAGCTCTGTATTGGACGTCGCGCGTTCTTCAATGGTAAATATAATATAGAAACCTTTATGGAGCACAAATGTAGGGTGTGCATCGGTGGTGAAGCCACCGACGTTGTGTTCCCTGTGAAGAAGGGATTTGATATTGAGGGTGCGGCTATGGAGGTGGTGGTGAAGTCCTAGCCTCCACACGTTAAGGAGGGTGGTGTCTGTCATGTGGGGTTCTTAATATGATCATCAATCTATGTTGCATTTTCGAGGGGATTTTTGGAGCTTTGTTGTAATCCTAGAATGTCATGATGTGATATGATATCTTAGAAGGCATTCAAAATAATTTTAAAATCTAATGATCTGGTCTTGGTGGATCAAAGAGTAATAAATAATAGATTTGCCAGATATTGAATGGGCGAGGGAAGGACGTTTGAACCGTCCATGTACATACCCTCGAATCCTCGTCGTATCTTGTGCCATCCGATTAAAATTTGGACGGTTAAATGAATGCGCGAAGGACGTTTGAACTTTGAACCATCCATGTACATACCATCTACATTTGTAATTCCCCCTACTGAATCATGAAAGTTGATTTTGAATCGTACAACTTCTAAACTCATGACACTTAATGGCAAGGGAGATGATACTGTCCTATGCCTATGTGTACCTAATTTTTTTGTTTTTGAACACATCTATAGCCCCGCTAGTTTCAACTTCTCTCTTTTAATTCACTATTTCTTTATTTCGCCTTTTTCTGGCTTTTTGGTTTTTTGCGCTTTTTTGCCTTTTCTTTTTTTTCCCGTATTCCGTCGCATTGTCTGTGATAGGCTAACAAGTTTTTTCCATTTTTAAAATTTTTAATTTAATTACGTCAAATAAGCCACCAGTAGCTACAGTGAAAATAAGCCAGCTGCAATAAAAAAAGTCATAAGCCATCGCCAAACTGAGCACCACCTTTGTATGATGGTTGAAATCTTCACTAATTGTGGAACTAAAATGATCCTAGTCTGACATGGAAGATAATAAGTGTTTCTTTTTTGTTTCCATAAAAGTTTTCTTTCTTGAAAGAATACAAGCTGCACCTATTTTGGTTACATATATAGAAAAACATCGACAAACTAGACTAACAAAAAAACCTATGTAGAAATTTGGCCATCAATGTTATTGCTTGTTGTTGTGCTGAGTGCTAACTGACACTGCATCAAAAACTTGTGTCAATCGTTTCTAAAAAAACTTGCATTGATCAAACGGCACTGCTGCGCATCATTAATTTAGCATCATGATTAGAGTAAACAGATAATTTTATCTCAAAATCTCTACTGTATGAGTAAAGGTTATAATTAAGATGAACCATTAGAAAATTTCAGTTTTTTGGTAGACGTTAATTATGGATGTACATTTTTACTATTGTTCCATTGAAGATGCTCAAAATGGATTATTGGTGCAAGGTTTGGACGTGAGTCCTAGCTACGTGGTTTCGTTTTTTGTAAGGAGTTTGTTTGCATGATCATCATGTATAATATAATTGCTCCCCAAATTATAGTGTGTGTATGAAAGCCTATTCTGTCCTTCCGGAGTACATATTCTTACTTTCAATATACCACTTAAATAAATATTTTATACCTCTTTATCACTTTTGGTATACTTAAATACTAATTCTAGGATACTCCAATGCAACTTGGTTGAAAATTTTTCGTCGAAACCCTTTATTTTTGCTATATATCTTTCTTCCATACAAAAAAATAATATATATGTATGTGTGTGTGTGCGCGCAAATTATGCTATAAAAAGTGAATTTTTATAAAAAAATTTCATGAAACTCACTTTGGAGTATTTTATAATCATTATTATAGTATGTACAAAATAGATAAAGATGTATCACAACGCCATTAAAGCAGTATATGAGAAGTGAGAGTACATACTCTCAAGAGTATGGAACCATTTTCATATATACACACAACAAGCGATATCACTAAATATGTTCAAATGAGTTACTATTCTGAAGCAATACAACAATTGAGAAAGGCACCATTCAAAACAAAAAAGAAGTGATATTGCAAAATGGAAACACCTCACACAAGTGTTCAAATGTAGATGTACAAATGAAAGCTAGTGTCTAGTAGGACCATCATATGCACCAAATTTGCAATTATTAAAAAAAGAATTGAGGGGCACATTTGTAAATTGTAGGACCAAGAACGCCTTTTCAAATCTTTTCCCAAAGTGAAATCAAACCTCTTCACTCTAATAGCTATATGAAGATATAAAAATCAGATACTACAGACCCATAAGAAAAATTCCAAGAAATACCGAGCTAAATGAGTCTGGACATGCCTGGGCTTTCAGACCGTAGTGCAAAAGGCGGTCTGATAGGGTAGGAGCAGTCTGACCTCTCCTTCCGGTGGTTTGACCTCTCTTACATGGGCGGTTTGACTTCTCAAGAAAATCAGCACAACAACTGGAGAGAGAAACTGTAGCATCTTACATACCAATATAAGATATTACTATGGAACGTCATCGCTAAAATAAATAATAAATAAATAAGTAACAATAGAAATCATAAGGAAATTAAAACTATTACAGTCTAGGCAGATTATATAATATGAATTTAAGGAAACTAGGGGATGGCAAAGATAAGGCCATGATAAGTGAAAGGATTTGCTGAGGCTGGGAACGGAAAGCGTATCTCCCGATAAGGGCGGTAAGGAATGATAATAAGGTGGTAGAGATCTAGGAATTAATCTAAAAGGAGTATTATAACATAGCTCACGCAAGAGTTGGCAACCAACTAAATTTTATTACGTGATAAGTGGTTATTAGTCAATTTAACAATTATTATATATATCAGTCATGACTCACATAAGAAATCATACCAGCAGTACATCATAATATCAGAAGGAAAAACATAGAAGCTTTGATATTAAAAGATTGCTAGTGGTTTAAACCTAAGTCTACAACATGATCATCCGCTACCCCTATTAAAGATTTAAGCATGATTTCTAAGCACTAATAACTGAGTATCCTAATAAACATCAACGCATGTGAAACAAGACAACCTAGAACATCATGTTTTGAATATAATATTAGAAGTCTATAACTAGACTAACATCATTAATATGATAATAACCAAACAAGCGTTAGTAATATGATAATAACCAGGCAAGCATGAGTGAAATGATAATAACCAAGTAACTCTAGTGATATGATAATAGCCAGGTATTTCTAGTGATATGATAATAGCCGGGTAACTTTAGTGATATGATAATAGATAGGTAACTTTAGTGATATGATAATAGCCAAGTAACTTTGGTGATATGATAATTGTACTCAATAGAAATGGTAACAAATAATCATGGAATATGTGAAATGTGGAACGAAGAGGTTACGGCTGTGAAGTACTTTCCTTAAGCATTGTAGTGGCCCAATTATACAATCCGGCACCCTCTGTGATTCCACCGCACTATTCCCTGGATCAGTAGATAGTGCTCACAGTTACAGTAATGAATATCAAAAATACATATCATGCGGAAGCGTAAATATAATAGTAGACTTACTCAGGGGCCGATTAGGCTGAAATCAATAAATTGCAGCAGCGGAAGAACGAGCACACAGGTGGGACCTTCAGGACATGCCCACAGGCAGCCAACTGGAGGTTCGCGACCTAGCCCTTGATATTTTCATCTTCTCTGCCAGCTTGTCCAATCTTGATGCTGAGGCGAGGTGATTTGATTCTTGATTCTGAATTTTGTCGCAAAAGCGAGCGTGAGCACTCCGACCCCGTGCTCCGCGAGCCAATACACAGAATGCAAATAAATAGTATGCATGGCTTGTCAAAGGAGAGGCTAGGGTTATTTTATTTGCCATAAAACGCGTTTAGTAGCATTTCTATTATTATATCATATTGTGGTTTTTGTGACCTAAAGACTTCTCACTGCAAATGACATCATTGACTTAATCCACCAAAGACTCACGCTCTTTATTAACTGCTGTCTAAGACTCCCAACAGCGGTTGCCATAATTGACTTAATCCACCGAAATTACACTTCCTTTATTGAGTGCTGTCTAAAACTCCAAACAGCGTGTGACATTATTTAGATATTCCACCAAACATACTCTTTCCAAATTGATTGCTGTCTAATCTCCAAACAGCGAGTGACATCACCTAATTAATCCACCGAACATTCTCATCAAGATTTTCTAATAATCCAATCCTTTTTATTATTGATTCAAATCCACCAAGAATATCATTGATCAATTCTACGATTCACCATTATATATCCACCAAGAATATCATTGATTAATTCTACGATCCACTAGTATCCTCCCACCAAGTAAATCACTAATCAGGAACTATAATCCAATACTTGTATTACTCCTCCAAATTCCCGAAAATTCAATTAGATCATCTATTTAGCCTATCTATTCAGCTAGACTCCACCAATTTATTTCTCCCCGAACCCACACTATCATTTCCTATTTATGATCGACATGAATCCACCAATACCTTTATGTGTACACTACAAACATCTATTTCCTTTACTCACGATCCTGCTTATTATTTCCATATTTTATTTTGTAGGAATAGAAATGCCACTATTTGAAATACAATACATAAAATTTCCTGAGACCTAGCAGCTTTTGGAACAAAACATAATGTTCAAGGAATATTAACATGATTTTTCATACACATGGCATCACACCATATGCCTAATATCACCATAATTTTTCCATACATATGGCATCGCACCATTTGACATCTTTCAGCGTTATAGCCGCTTAACTTACCACTGGGACGACACCCAGGACAACTCAAATCAGGGCTTTCCGCTGCCCTCCACTTTTCCATTCTCACCCACAAAGTTTTTGAAATAGAACTATATCTGGTTAAGTTCCCATGTCCGCCCTTGACCGTGGGCACGGCTATTCAAATAGTTTTGACTCTGCAGAGTTTGTACACTTTACCCATAAGAGACAGTTTACTCGTTGCCCCACACGATTCCTTAGTCGTGCAGTTGAGCCAACCATCACAGTAACCGTTCAAAGTACCTCGCCCCTTCCATCATCTCACCCTATGGGAGGCTCCCATTTGCGGTGGGTCCCATTCGTTGTGCGGGATGTTCCCCTCCTATGCGCCTAGCAGCTGGCTACCCACACTGCTAGCACGCTGCAGAAGAACTTCACCCTCAAGCCCGCCACCTAGACAGCCTCTTAAGGGTGTCCCATTCAAGTCCGCCACCTAGACAGCCCCTTGCACTACTGCCATGATGATGACTTTCAGGGTCCGGTAAATTTACTAAGCCAAGTTGTACTTTACAGACTTGTGGTTGTACTTGTTTTACACAGGAGGTCATGACAAGATTCAGTCCTTAGTGGTATCTGGGCGGATTTACCACTACTCACTTTGTGCTTCCACCGCACCACATACACACACACACACTCGAACCATCCGCCTAGATATTTAAGCAATTTGAGTTTTTTGAGAGTAAAAATAATCATATCCAACATACACCAGTCATTACTACCATGACTGCCCAACCACATTTTCTCATGATTAAAGTGATGCTTGGACGTTCTTACTCCCACAAGTATCTAAGCAAAACTAAGCATGGCATATAATTATGACTTATTTTCAAAAGTTTACTATTATAATTTTTGCTAGGGCGACAAGGTTCTCATGCCCAAATATTCCAAAGGAGGGACAATATTAATCAAGTTAGATAATAGTCATTTAACTAGAATTCTAAATTAAACATGTATTTGCATATAAAATAACAGCATGCAATTTGATAATTCAAACAAAAGTAATTTGCAGAAAATGTAGGTTCAACATGATCAAAGTATTGACTCGCCTTGCACGGTTTACCGCGGTCTTGAGCTCACTCAAAGCTATCTCATTTGATGGTCTTGGGCTTCTGGTCTTTATCTCCACCTTGATCTTGATCTCACTTGATCCATTGATTCTTCGGGGCTCCAATTTCTAACTATGCGATAAGCGACTGAATCCAAATAAAAACAAAATAACTCAAGAGATCCAAATAAATCCAAATAAACCCAATTGAACTTGATTAATTTTATTATGATTAAATAGGCGATTTGAGACGAGGTTAATTGGATGCGGAGTATTGTCGGAGCCGAACTAGCGATCATCGGTAGCAGGGCATTCAATGAAGGAGGGTTTATGACACAGAAATATTAATGAGTTTATCTTGTTTTAGATTTGGGGAGGGCTAGGTTGAGCCGGCCATTGAATACTATGGCTTACTCTATTTTATTTAATAACTTCTTTTTATTATTTTTATATTTATTAAGGAAGTTCCATAAGCTAGGTTAGACATATGATTCGGTGTACAAGTTTTTAGCTGAGCCTTGTTTTTGTTGAGCGGTAATCTTCAGGGCATATGTTACACATATATATATATATATATATATATATATATATATATATATATATATATATATATATATATATATATATATATATATATATATATATATATATATATATATATATATATATATATATATATATATATATATATATATATATATATATATATATATATAACTTTTAGCTTACCAAATAAATATTAGAGTCCAGTTTTATAGCATTTTATGGCTCAACATTGTATGTATCCTCAGTTATTACTAGGCTTAGTTTAACTTGAATTAGGATCTATTTATACGGGTCGTAGCTTGCTATATTTAATCATGCCTGACATTATTATTTACTAAATCTAACGTTGAGATTTAAATGGTGGCACCTTTATCATTTTGTCTACACCCTTGTTATTATTATTAGTTTTAGCTTTATTTTCAATCTACCTTTACTTATCTAGCAAGGCTTGTCTTACAAGGTTACATTTCAATATTTGCTATTTAGCAAAATCTAACACTAAGTTTTATTTATCGATGGCACGCTAGTGATGACTACTATTTACATAGTTACATTGGGTAGGTGACTTTTAATCTTCTGATGACCTAGGGGTTGCTTTATTATAATTGCCACTTATATATTTTTCTAACATGGCATTTCTACTTAAAGACACTCTTTGATTAAAGGTTGCTATCAATTTATGTATCTTTAGTTGTGGTGTAGTGCAATTTAAACCTTAAAGAAAAGACTACATAACATTTAATTCAAATCCTTATTTTTATAGCTAAACATGATATCTAATATCTTTTCTTACAAGTAGCTAGTCCGGATTTGGTCTTTAAATATTTTTGGATGTTCATAAACTCGGGTTCTAAAGGTACAATTAATATCACATTTTGTTTTATATGTTATTAAATCATTTTCCATTAGCCACTTGATCACCTTGCATATAACTCTATACTCGAATATTCATTTAAATTCTATTGGTGCATACTTCCATTATCTTTGGCCTTCCTAAATTATTTCCCTTAAATATATTTTTAATTAGGATCCTTATCTGGACATTTAACAAAACCCTATTTTATTGATACCTTTAATTATTAATTAGATTTTAAAATAAATACTAAAGTCGCATTAGTTTCTAACATGTATTAATCAATCCATGATTAGATATTTATTAGGCTCAATTATATCCTAATAAATTTCTTTGTGCCTTTTATTTATTTATTGCAGATTTTCATGGATGCTTTCCTAGCTGCTCTCGGCTTAAACACAATAAAAAATTAAAACCCCTATTTATTCTATCATGCTGCAGCCAGGCGGATTCGAACCCAGGTCGACACAGCGAACGCGCACTCTGCTAGCCACTCAGACTCTTGGTGTTACCTGATTGGAAGGGGAAGGAGTAGCACATAAGCTGAGCGGCAGCAGGGGCCCGAAGCAGAGGAGCCGAAGGCGGGGAACGGCGGCGGGCTGCCGGAGGGCTGGCGGTGGCGGCCAAAATGGGATGCCTGCGCATCGAGGAACCCGATGATGGGGTCGGCGGGGGCTGGGGGTCACTGGAGAGGGGTCGGCGGCGGCGGAGCTCTCGGGGAAGGATCGTCGCCGGCGAGCTACAGGTCCGGGGAGGCTCGGCAGATCGCCCGGTTGACTTCACGGGGTGCTCAGGAAGATGTGGGAGTGGGGAATTGGAAAACGGTGGCTCGGTGAAGGGGATTGACTCGGCGGCCGGCGGTTTCGGCCGGAGAGGGGGAAATGGCGATTCCGGCGAGCTCGGCGCCAGAAAATCCGATTGGGTGGAAGGGGAGGGAGAGGGGAAGTGGGGACGCGATTTGGCTGGGTGCACTTGGCCGGAGATCGTCGGAGCGGGTGGGACGACGTGGAGGCGTAGGCGGCGGTGGTGCGCTCGGGCGAAACCGGCTTGAGGGAGGAGGAGCAAAAGAGGGTGTAAGGGGAAAGGAAAGGGGGTGGCTCAGGGCCTTATAGGCGAGCACACGCGCACGGGAGGGCGGAGCCGGGGCGTGGCCGGACGGCACGGCGTGGGGGCGCAGAGGCGCCGCAGGGCGTGGGCGGGGGCGCATGAGGCGACGGGGGCAGGTCCGGTGGCGAGGGCATGACGGGGGGTGATGGCCGAGCGACGTGCGACATGTGTTGACGCGGAAACAGGGGGAAAGGACAGCCATGACGCGAGGAGGACGACGGGCGACGTGGGTGACGAGAGCAGGGAGGAAAGCTGTGTGTGGTAGGAGAAGAAAAGAAGAGTGGCGCTCGGCTGGCCAGCGGCCAGAGAAGGAAATGGGGAGGGGTCCACTGGCAAGGAAAAGAGAGAGGGGAGAGAGAAAGAAAGAGTAGGGCCCACTGGTCATGGATAGGGGATTTAATGAAAGAAAGAGAGGGGGAGAATTTTAAGCATAATTCTAAGACTTGAATTTTTAACTTAATTTCTAGTTCCTGTTTCACATTATTGATTTCAATTTACTTTCAAATCTTGTTTCAATTATTTAGATACCAAAGCCTAATATTTTCCTATTCTCCATGTTATTTAATTTGCCCTCGGATTTCGATGTTTATGTTATTTTGCTATGAATTGTATATGTATAGTTTTTGAATATTTAGACTTGGATTTTGGTTTAGATATTTATGGATATATTCTGATATTTATTTATTTATTTTGGATTTATTGCATTGACCTGAATTTGAATTCAAAATTTATGGTATTGTGAAGTCATGATCTTTTCCATTTTTATTATTTGTATTTGGGAGTACTCCCGATTACTAATTTGTATGGCACCAAACTCAGAAAGATTTCAATAATTACTTAGAAGAAATTTGAGTGCTAACAAAATGTAAGAAAAAATTTTAAAAACTCCACATTTTTTTAGCACCCGAAATTTCAGGATGTTACAAGCATGCTCAGCGGACACGCTACTCGAAGGATCAAATGTGCGCAACTGCTCGAACGTCCCCTCTGTGGTCACGTGGGAACCTACAAGGTGGAACTGGAACGAATTAGATTAGGGTTTAGACAACCTTACGGAAGGACGGACGGAAGTGCATTCGGCTGGGAAAAAATTCGCATTCGCTAAGCCTTTGCCGTTCGAATCGTCGTTCAGCTGAACGAACACTCGTTCGGCCGCGCGAACGGCATCCCGCTGTACAGCTAGCCAAAAACCCACGCGAATATATGATTCGGCCGTGCCCTTGGCCAGTCACACCACAACAGCTCCGCGTAACGACTGGCCACTGTCGATCGTCACCCGCGCCACCACCATGGCCGCCACCTCCTCCGTGTCTCACGGCTGCCGCCATGTGCGTGTTGCCCACCACGCCGCATGCCCAACTGGCCTCGAGCCAACCGGCGCCACCGCCTCCGTCGGCCACGACCGCCACCAGATGCGCCGCTGCCGACCAAGGCCCCGGCCGACCACTCAACAGGAGAGAGAGAGAGAGAGAGACATTGAGAGAGAGAGGCAACCTATGCAAAATGGTGATGGCAGCTGCACGGGGGAAAAGGTTGCCCTTTTATTGAGCCCTAAACCCATATTAGGGCTAATTAGGGTTTAATGACCCCTTCTATACATTATCAGGGCGCTACAGCTCTCCCCCTTAGAAAAGATTTAGCCTTGAATCGATTACCTCAAGGGAGTAAGACGAACATAATTTAGAGCATTAATTAGGTTTCTTCCTGTCCGCCATAGGCACTGAACCTCCAGCTTCCACCACTTCTGTACCCTCCACCACCTCTTCCAGCATAGCCTCTTCCCTCAGTAGCATCGCCATCAAGGCTCATGTTCCCATCATCCTCGATCTTAAGTGTCCAATTGCACCAAATGGCGTACCTTCCTCACTGCCATGATCAACAAGCTCGGTGTCCTTCATCATGTCGATGGCACCACAGATCCCCAGCCCATCGATTCCGTTGTGGGCTCAACAAGACTTCACGCTCCTCACCTGGCTCTATGGCACCATCTCTAATGAGATCCTTGATATCATCATGGACTCAAAGCAGACTACTCGGGAGCTCTGGGTTGTGGCAGAAGATCCCCATACCATCGGCTCCCATCACACTCAATTGAGTTCTCCATACCTCATGAGCGTCTATACAACACTACTCCCACATTTAATGATCTTCGCATGTTTGGGTGCCTTTGTTATCCTAACCTGTCACCAACAACACCTCACAAACTATCCCCACAATCCACCACCTATGTCTTCCTTGGCTATCCTAGCACTCACAAAGGCTATTGCTACATGGACATCACTACTTGTCATGTCTACACATCACAACATGTCGTGTTTGAAGAAACCACCTTTCCCTTCGCTAACTTCAGCCCGTCTGCCAATCCAAAATCACTTGTTTCTTGCAGGTTTTTGACAATCCCTTGTTGCCTATGGCCCCAAAGCACCATACTATGCCACAATTGCATCATGCTTCGCTGCAATCGATAATGGTAGCAATGCTGCCAATGTCGCTACCTCCCGCGGCACTGGTGGTGATCTCGGCATCTTCACCAACTCCTACCGCTGCTGCTCCAGCTCATGACACAGCCGGACATCCTCAATGTTGTGCGCATCCTAGGATAGTATCGCTACCTCATAGTCTTGGTCAATATATCAACTTGACATTAAAAATGCATTCTTGCATGGCCACCTTGAGGAGACGGTTTACTATCAGTATCCCACTGGCTTCGTCGACTTAAGCAGGCACCGCAAGCATGGTATCAACAATTTGCCACATATATCCGGTCCATTGGCTTTGTTGCTTCTCCGACACGTCCATGTTCATCCTCAAGTCTAGTAGTGACATCGCCTACCTGCTGCTCTATGTGGATGATATCATCCTCACAGCCTCATCAGCTCCGCTTCTTCAACGTCTCGTTGCCACTCTCCACACCAAGTTCACCATGATGGATTTGGGTGCCTTGCATCACTTCCTTGGCATCTCGGTGACCCGCTCCACCGCTGGCTTATTCCAGTCTCAACAACAGTATGCTGCGGAGCTCCTCCACTGCGCCGGCATGTTTGAATGTCATGATACCTCTACACTGGTCGACAATTGCACCAAGCTATTTGCATCTAATGGTGCTCTAGTTTCCAATCCCACGGAGTATCGTAACATTATCAACGCACTGCAGTACCTTGCTTTAACACGACCAAATATCTCAAACATGGTTCAGCAAGTCTATCTCCACATGCAAGCCACACACGATTCTCATCTTGCTCTTATTAAGAGAATTCTCTGGTATGTCAAAGGTACAATGGATTTTGGTCTGCGTCTTCGTGCAAGCAACCTAGTTTCTCTCACTGCCTATTCCAACACTGATTGGACAGGTTGTCCTAATTCCCGTTGTTCCACATCTAGATATTGCATCTACCTTGGTGACAATATGATTTCTTGGTCCTCCAAGCGGCAGACTACAATCTCTCATTCTAGTGCCAAAGCCGAGTACAGAGCTATCCTCACACTGTTGCTGAATGTTGCTGGCTACGACAGCTATTGAAGGAACTTCACCATCCTCTTCCGTCTACCATGGTGGAGTTCTGTGATAACGTTAGTTCTGTCTATATGTCATCCAACCCAATACAGCATCGACAAACTAAACATATCAAGATTGATATTCATTTCATCCACGAAAAGGTTTCTCTTGGTGAAGTCATAGTCCTTCACGTTCCATCAAGCCGCCAATTTGCCAGCTCTTCAAAGATTTTCGCTCCAATCTTTGTGTCTGGAGGCCTCTCACTTCGACTGAGCAGGGTGATAACTTGATCTTCTCTTGTCATATTTAGTTGTGCATATATTTGTATGTGATTAGCTCTAACCAAATCAGTTGTGATTTATTGTAATCTTAGAGATAGCTAAACCATAATCGGAAGATCGTATAGCATGTAATTCGGCTGCCATAGGTAGGATTGGGAGGGATTCTATCCTCTGTAAACTGCTATATATACTTGACAAATAAAATGCTATAGTGTGGCACAATTCCTTCTTTCTTCCTCTGTTCGTTTTCCTGTTTGCTGTCTCAGCCTACTGTACATTGGTCGAGTATGGAGGTGGAATAAAATGTGGTTGCAAGTGCCATGTCTGAATTGGTTTGGATTTAATCCTTACTTAAAGAACTCGGAGTGTTTCAAGGTCGAGCTCCTTTGTTATGGTGTGACAACCTTAGAGCAACTACCTTACTGCAAATCCAGTCTTCCATGCACGAACCAAGCACATAAAAGTCCACTTCCATCTTATCAAAGAGCAGGTCGCAGCTAAGGCGCTTGAAGTGAGGTTCATTTTATTCGTCCTAGCAAATTGCAGAAGTGTTTACTAAAGCTCTATCGCAGGTGTCATCCCATCGTTTATGGTTTGAGGGGGGAATGCTAAACAAGAGCTATACTTGTAGTTAGGATTCTCGCATATCTCTTTATCCTGTTTGTATATGACGCGGCAATGTCAACTGTTCCTGATCCGACACGTTCGGATTGTGCAGTTTCTCCAACATTGCTGAGACTGGTTCGTTTGTTCTGTTTGTAATCTCTTTGTGAGTACAAATATACACCCAGCCCGGCCTATGGGGCGATTCACGGCCTAATACACAGCTTTTCACTCCACCTCTTCTTTGTCCTTGACCATGCCGCCTCCTCGTGTTCATCAGTGTTGTTGTCACCTTCTCCGATGCCGGAAACAACTCAAAAACTTTAGGGCCTGTTTGGAACAGATGAATTTCACAGGAATTTTGCAGGAATTTTACAGGAAACAGTTCAATTCCCGCAGGAATCGGGAAAAATTCCCGCATTCCAAACAGGGCCTTAATCTTTAAAGGACGAGGGACGAGGCGCGTTCGTCAGCAGGGCAAACTGCAGCTGGCTTCATTGGAGGCACCACGTGAAGCGCCGGTGGATCTAGCTTTGCCGGAGGTGGAAGTGGATGGCACACAAAATCTCCAAGCACATCAAAATGTTAGAAATACGATTGAAATGACAAAATAAGTGTAGTTAGTTTTGCAAACAAAAAAAAATCATGAACAATCGTAAAAGAAGCTGTAGGTTGCTGTGCACTACAAGAAAGCTCTTGCGAACCAAGTCATCGATCGGAGCCAAAGCCGTTCAACATTAACAACTGAACAAATCCTTGAAGCACAAAAGGTATGCTTGATTACCTCACCTAATTAGAAGGTTAAACCTTTGATTTCTTTACATGTATACGGTCGAAGTTACGAGCTACCAAATCAACACAAACGAAACAATTCTTCCTAGTTATCTATCAAAACGATGCCAAAAGAAAGGGGGAAAAAAGAGCACCAAAACAAACTCTTCACAAGCACGACGAGGCGATGCTACTCCGGCCGTCGGACGGCACGAATGCCAGCGCCAGCAGGACGGCCATGAGCCCCACCGGGACCAGCAGCAGCAGGAACGGCGGAGGCGGGAGAGGCGGCAGGACCAGCGGCAGGAACACAAGCAGCGCGGTCAGGCAGAGGAACAGCACGGCCAACTCCGCCGTGAAGTATCGCCCAGGCGCTGCCGCAGCCCCCGGCGCCTTGTGTCTCTGCGGCTGAGCCGCCCGAGTCTGCATCTTCCCCTCGGCGCCGCGCGTTCGCCCTCCGCTGCCACCGCCGGCCGGAGGCCCACTCCTCCTCGCCCTCCTCTCCATCATATCAGCAGTGGACTGCATGCATGAGCAGCTCCAAGATTGAAGTGGAGTTTGGAGTATATACTGATCGATGGAGGTAGCATGCAGCGCAGTACATATAGAAGGTCTTGCTGCTTGTTTGCTTCCTTGCAAATGACTCGTGAGCAAAGCTCTCAGCAATTTGGATGGCACAATGGCCAAGGGTAGATACTACCACCGATGTGGCCGAAGATTGACTGCCTTGATGTGCTACACCAACACTGGGTCCTGCTCTTGTGCGTGTAGTAGTGCCCAGCTGGCTTGTGTTGGAGGACAAACTCTCAAGATTTGGAGGGCTGGGTGCAGCGTATGCAGATCCACGCATAGTACTGTCCAGACAGTAGCATCAGCCGCTAGTAAAGTACCACTACTTTTCTGCTCCTGGGGGATGGTGCATCGCATCGCATCGGATGGATATACACATGTATACACATGTACATACATATCTACACAGACAAACACCGACTAGCTAGAAGTGTACATGGTTGGTTGATTCATTGGTTGAATGGGTGGTTGGCCATCCTGTGATCATAGTACTGCTTTTCCTACTGATCGTTGCAAGAAGCAGACCAGACAGCCTCACATGGCTTCAGATTCAGTGCTGTTAGGGTTCCTCCCCCCTGGAGAGCATCCCACCCGTCCAGCAACTCTGGTCCCTTTCGATCCGGTTCCTGGGAGTGCTCAGCTAATGATGCCTTGTTGACGGTATCGATCGATCGAACGATCGGGTATATATGAATGACTAGGCGAGCAGACGAGTTCGGTTCAGGTTCAGGGTTCCTTGCCTGCACGAGTAGAAGCTCGACCGCACGGCAAAACAGAAAGCGACGCGGTAGGAAAAGACCTAAATAGAGATAATTAGATGGATGATAAGGCTTTGATCTGTAATTACGAGTTACGACCAAAAGCATAACGGGATTGAATCGATTGACCCTAGCTAGTACATGGTCAGAGTCATTCGGTCTATCCCTTAGACGACTTTTTTGCTCGTAAAGGACATACTGATCTATCGCATGATTTGAATCGACGAGGTTTTCAGACTAGCTAGCTTCATATACACCATCATCAATGGTATAGGAGCTAAAAATATCAAGTATGCATGGTCAGCATGGATGGTTTGAAATTATCGACCCCAAGAATACGTGCTGGACCGACCGATGCAAGATCCCAGGCAAAAGATATGGCCATTATCACTTCACTGGTACTCCCTTGCCAGACATGACAAGGCATGATAAGGGTCTGTACTTTTTAATTGCGACATATAGTTTATACCTATAATAGATGATTTTATTTTTAGATTAAATGTTTATGTGAACAAATCGAATGCTGATAAACCATTTAAAAATTATTCTGATAAACTGTTTTAAAAAGCGACAAAAAACTATTCTATTTATTTCTTCGAAGGTAAAAAAGCATAAGGCTAAGCAAGCTAGCTAACCATCGATCCGTGTAGATGCATGCACCAAATATTTGGTTGATTAAACAATCGAATTATGTTGTTTGTCCCAGAATCGCATCGGCGTATGTGCTTGCCTGTGTAGCAGGCAGGAGTTACGTATACTCCTACGCGCTAATCAATGCGCCGCATGTTTGCGTATCTCTTTGGGAGAGCGAGCGAGCGCGCGCAAGTTGGGCTCTGGGTCGTACGCGCCGTATCGATTGGGCTGGTTCTCTCCTCTCCTGCGTCCCAAGTGCACGCGATGCATCGGCCGTGTTCAGAGCGCGCGACGCCAAAACCGAGTTGCCCTTCGATTCGATCGGCGTGGCTGCGACTCGCGCTTGGACAGACATATCGGACGCCGATCATCGCAGATTTCGTAAGGCACCAAAGGAAAAAAGAATGCAGATCAGAACCACAACAGGAAAAAAAAAGGAATGCAGATCAGGCCCTGCTTGAATTAAGCTCTTTTTTCATGGATTCAGGGCTTCTGAGCCACTGTACTCCGGAAAAGAACCCCAACGTATGCAGGAGCTGGGAAGGCGAGGAGAATGTACGCAGGAGCCGGTGTGTTACTAACCCGTTCTATGCAATGAAAACGTGTGGTGCTATTGTTTTTTTTTGAAGGGATGAAAGCACCGTTCAAAACGTCCTTTTGGTTTCTGGCTTCCACAAGCTGGAAGCCATTTGAACATATTGATTTTTAACACTGTTTTTTCTCCTTTTTTTCTTTTCTATTGACTGTGGAGATGTAATAGTTTTTATTTTTCCTCTTTTTATTTATTTTTTTAATTGAATGTCTTAGTTAAAATCTTACAGTCACTATAGTGCTTTCCATTTCAGCTAAAAAGTAATAGTTGTAGCAAAAAAATCAGCAAAAGCAGTATTTAATGGAGCCAAAAACACGGTGCTGCACTGCCAAAATAGCACAGCCTGTTCGGATGCGGGCCACACTGAAGACCCGGTTGGACAAACCTACAAACAAAAATCGGCCCAATTGAGAAAGAATTGCCAGATTACGGGATGCCCAGCAGCCCAGAGCCAGGAAACAATTGAATACGGCCCGGCCCACATAGGCGCGGCCGTGCCGGCATGTCGGCATGTGCTCGAGCACCCCACGCACGCAAGCCGACGTGCCCAAAAGTGGAAAGAAGTCCAAAAAAAGGAATCCCCAGCGCGCAAATAACACACAGCCCCAGAGACCTACCTACAAAAGCGTCGTGTTGTGCCATGCTCTCGGCTATCAGCATCGCACCGCTCCTTTTGTTGGGAAACCTAGACCTGGGCTTGAAGTCTTGACCCATAGTAGGCACCTCACCACTAGGCTATATATAAGGAGTCCCATTGTTTATTTTACATAGATGTGAAAAGAGAAAGCAATAAAGAAAGAACATGGGTTCTCTCCTCTATCTCTGTGTTTCAATCTACTATTTTGC
This sequence comes from Dendrocalamus latiflorus, assembly GCA_017311315.1. Classification (NCBI taxonomy): domain Eukaryota; kingdom Viridiplantae; phylum Streptophyta; class Magnoliopsida; order Poales; family Poaceae; genus Dendrocalamus; species Dendrocalamus latiflorus. Next base: position 10,736,003 of record CM029613.1, on the reverse strand, counting down.
ATTACTCTGTGATTGATCCGCCTCTTTGCGTAGAAGAGGAAACGATCAGACTGGACTTGCCAGCGACGGTTCCTCAATACTAGAGATGGCAACGGGTATAAACCCGCTGGGTTTTGCTATCCCAAACCCGTGCCCATGAAAGTTGGACGTGCCCGCTAAAAAACCCATACCCGTGACGGGTGCAAATTTTTGCCCAGACCCATGCCCACTGGGTTAACGGGTACCCATGGGTCACCCGTCGGGTCAGTAATGCGAGTTGCAACAATGGTTAATGGAGAAGAGGAAGAAGTTCACCGGCCATCTTCGTTGGAGCCGGAGGGCTGCGCCATGGCCAAAGGCCTACTGCTGTGATGCGCGTTGGCTGCGGCGTGGGGGCGGCGGGCTGAACTGGAAGGCGAGGCGTCGGCGAGGGCATGCGGGAGGACGAGTGTGCGGCGAGAGTGGCGGGAGCAGGAGCGGGAGCTGCAGGACGGGAGGGCGCGCGTGGAGACTGCCGGAGACCGAGCGTGGAGCGCCAAATGCGTCGCCTCTGCGGCGGTTGTTGAATCGGGGTGGGGACTAGGGAGGAGTGAGTAGTGACCGTGGCGAGTGCTAGCTAGGGTTAGCCGTATGGGTAATAGGGCATTGCCGCATTGCATTTGGGGTCTTGGGGCTAAATGGCTAATGGGCTATGGGCTGGGCTAGTTTGCCTGGGAGCCTGGGTTTATAACTCCTATGGATCGGGTTTATATTACCCATGGGTTTACGGGTTTGGGTACTATAGGAACATACCCGAACCCGGCAGACCCGATGGGTTAGGCTTTTTGCCCATTAAGAGACCCATGGGTTAGGAAATTGACTCAGACCCATGCCCTAATAGAGTAAAAACCCACTGGGTATCGGGTTTCGGATACCCATTGCCATCTCTACTCAATACGTTATCAGCACGAATTGCTCTGTGGATTGAAGAACATGTGTGGCGCCTTGTGGAGAAAGTGTGCTTAGTTAACAGTGGCACAACAAATACCATCTTGAGAGAGACAAAATTCTTTCAGTCGATTAGCAAGAATGCTGATAGATTAGTCCACTCAGTTTTTAGGATGATGAGAAATATAATTAACAATTCACAAGGATATAATATTAATGTAAAGAATTTCCCAAATCACGAAGATTTTGTGTGGCTCGCATATGCCACGGGGAAATTAATTACTAGACTTTGTACTCTGAAAGTGAAAGATGAAATCCTTGCATTCCTGAAGCGCATCCAAGGAGACATTTGCGATCCAATACAGTCACTATCAGGGCTATTTTAAATATTTCATGGTACTCATCGATGCTTCCTCGAAATGGTCACACGTATATTTATTATCTATAAGAAATCATACTTTTGCAAAGCTGATCTTACATTTAATTCGCATTAGAAATATTTTTCTGATCATCACATAAAGTCCATCAGAATGGACAACGCCAGATAATTCACTTCAAAAGGTATTTGATAATTATTGCATGGCAATGAGAATTACAGTTGGTCATTCTGTATGCATGTCCACACCCAGAATAGACTAGTAGAGGCATTAATAAAGAGAATTAAATTTATTGCCTGACCGCTTTTGCAGAATTGTAATTTGCCAACTACATGTTGGGGACACGCGATCCTACATGCAGCAACTCTCATCAACTTTAAACCATCAGCATATAACATCCATTCACCTATACAACTAGGGCAAGAGTCAGCACCGAAAATTTCTCATCTCCGAAGATTTGGATGCAAGATTTATGTACCTATCCCCCTCCACAGCGTACTACAATGGGTCCTCTCCGCAAGACTGGGATATACGTTGGTTATGAGACAGCATCCATAATCAGGTATTTAGACTCAATGATAGGAGATTTGCATACTGCTCATTTCACTGATTGCATATTTGATGAGGATAGTTCCCCGACATTAGGGGGAGGAAATCAACCCCTTGATGAAAAAATATCGGGAAATTACGTGGCAAGCCATGGAAATCCATGCGCATGACCTATGCACTAGTGAAACAAATAGAGAAGTCCAGAAGATCATTGACTTGCAAGCATTAGCAAACCAACTGTCTAACCACTTAAGTGATTTAAAGAGCGTGACCAAGTTGCATATACCTGCACACAATACACCAAAGAGGGTTGAAATACCAAAGAAGGTTGAAGGTATCCCTAATCTCGTCCAGAGGTCTCAGAATAAAAGAACGAGAACTCCGGCCCTCGAACCCTAAGTAACCGGGGACGCCTAGTGAAAAAGGATAAGAAAATTTTGACACAACCAATCACTGAAGTTCCCTAGAACCAAAAGGGGAGCCAGTTGAGACCTGGCACCAGCATGACACCTTCAAAAAAGGGCATACCGGATCTGAACATTCCCATGGAGGGAGAAATCAGTATGGATGTGTGCGCACATATCGGAACTGAAAAACTGAAGGGACTTGCCACCGCAACTGGAAGGAGCGGTGAGCAGATAGAAGCACAAGAAGAATAACTCATGATGAAATAGCTATAAACTATGTGCACACGGGAGAATCCATGAATTGGACAACAACCAATGTTGATATCTATTTTGAAAAGAAAATTGCCACAATCATCGATCTTGATCCAGAACCCGCATCGCTTGCTGAATGTAAGAAAAGATTAGATTGGGAAGGTTGAAAAAAAGCAATAGAAACTAAATTATTATCTCTGAACAAAAGATAGATATTTGTACCTGTAAGTTGCACGCCTTCCCATGTGCACCCTGTAGGACATAAGTGGGTATTTGTTCGAAAGAGAAATGAAAGAAATGAAGTTGTAAGATATAAAACAAGGCTTGTTACACAAGATTTCAATCAACGTCTAATAGTTGATTATGAAGAAACCTATTTCCCGGTCATGAGTGGTATTATCTTTAGATACTTAATCTCAATGATAGTAAACCTGAATTTAGAAATGAAATTGATAGTTGTAGTAACTGCATATCTTTATAGAAACTTAGATTCGGATATTTATATGAAGGTACCTGAAGGTATCCCTGCTCCGAACGAAGATAGAACAAATAGAAATCTGTACAGTGTGAAACTCAGGAAATCACTAAACGGACTTAAGCAATAAGGCAGGATGTGGTATAATTGCTTAAGCGACTTTCTATGTAAGAAAGGTTACACGAACAATGAAGATTGTCCCTGTGTATTTATACGACGATCCCAGAATGGATTTTGTATAATCTCATTATATGTAGATGATCTAAATATCATCAGGACCATGGAAGACATAAAATAAGCAAGTTCTTACTTGGAGTTAGAATTTGAAATAAAAGATTTGGGTAAAACCAAATATTGGTTAGGCTTGCAGCGCGAGCATGTCCCTGAAGGAATATTAGTACATCAGTCAACCTACGCCCAGAAGGTATTAGAAATGTTCGGCTTTGAGAAGGCATACCCATCGAAAGTACCAATGATTGGAAGATCTTTACAGTAAGATAAGGATCCATACCGACCTAGAGAAGAGGGGGAGGAAGTCATAGGACTGGAATTCCCATACTTAAGTGCAGTAAGAACACTTATGTATCTAGCAAATTGCATTAGACTGGACATTGCATTTGCCGTAAAACCTATTAGCAAGGCATAGTGCAGACCTATCAAAAAGCATTGGTAGGGAATAAAGGATATCTTCCGATACCTCTAAAGAAGTAAGGACCTTGGGTTATTCTACAGAAAGAACCAAGTCTTGAACATAACTAGCTATGCATATGTTGGGTACCTGTCGGACCTACATGCTGCAAGGTCACAAACAAGTTATATATTCCTGTGTGATGGAACTGCAATTTCATAGAAATCATCTAAGCAAAGTCCTGTAGCGATTTCAACGAACCACTCAGAAATCATAGCGTTGTACGAAGCCACACGAGAATGTGCTTGGCTTCGACGAATGATTCACCACATCCAGCAGTCATGTGGGATGAATATCATGTAAGCTCCTACAATTATCTGTGAAGATAATGCAACTTATGTTGTACAAGTGCAAATGAGCTACGTAAAGAGTCATCACAAAGCATATCAATCTTAAGTTCTTCTATACTCATGAATTGCAAAAGATGGACGAAATTAAGATACTGCATACTATGTCATGTAAAAATCTTGTAGATTTATTTACTAAGTCACTTGTAGCATCTAATTTTGAAAGATACGTATAAGGAATTGGAATGATGAGACTTAGAGATGTGCAGAATTCAGGAGGAGATTTTTCTCAAGCTCGTTATTAAAACTTGATCACGAAGATTGAATACCCAAAGAATAAATTCTGTAGATTAATTGGGTGGATTGTACTCTTTTTCTCTTGACGAGTTTTCTTACAAGTTTCTCGGCTAAGGTGTTTAATGAGGCAATTTGTGCAACACAGCATAACATGTATAATGTACTCTTTCTCCAGAGTTTTCGCACTAGGTTTTTATGGAGTTTTAATGAGACATGGACGTATTTGATAAGTGTTCAAGAGAGTGTTAGAAAAACTTGGACCTATATATAGGGAATCCTATGGCTATTTTACATAGATATAAAAAAAAGCAATAAAGAAAGAACATGAGTTCTTTTCTCTATCTCTGTGTTTCAATATATAATTTGTATTACTTTATAATTAATCCGTCTTCTTATATAAAAGAGAAATCTATCAGACTAAAGTTTCCTCGAAACTATTAATACCCTCCTGGCTCCTGCGGCCTTGCCCTCGTTGCGTCAATTCCATTTCTTCTCATCTCCGACGCCGCGTCCCCGCCTCCCTCCTCTCCCATCTGTTTCTCCGCTCCGCTCGGCTCGCCCGAGCCCGAACCCCTCGCGGTCGCCGCGGCCACCGCAGCCAAGCCGAGCAAATCCGCCATGGACGAGGAGTACGACGTGATCGTGCTCGGCACGGGCCTCAAGGAGTGCATCCTCACTCCTCAGCGGCCTCCTCTCCGTCGACGGCCTCAAGGTACAGTCACACCCATCCGGTCGGTTGATCGCTTTCCCCGTGCTTAGCCGCCCACGATCCGTTGCTCCCGCGCTGGGGTTTTGCGCCCTGGTGCCCGAACCGCCGCTACGGAGCCTACGCACTCGGTGTTGGGCCAGTTGGGGCGTGGTGGTGGCTGCTGCTTCTTCGTAGCGGTAGTAGTAGTACGTCGGGCGGTGGTGCTGGCGCCCGCTTGATCCGGACCTTATGCCGGTAGATGGGCGAATGTTTTAGCTGTCTCGTTGTGGTTGTTTGTTGGTCTGTACCCTGTGATGCTATCTAGGCTAGTTGGGTGACATGTACTGGTAATCTTAGGAAAATCGCAACACTTAAGACAATCCTTGAACTTTGGTTAGTAATGGGTAGCTGTCTGGAGATCGAGGCGCAGGGGCAAGGCTGGATCAGGAGGTGAATTGCAGTGGCGATGGCCGCGGCTGCTCTCTCGTTCAGTTCATGTTAGTAGAGATGCTCATGCCTCATGTTTGTAAGGCGATGAGATGAGATGGGAGAACGGGGCTAGACCAGGCAGTAAGGACAAAGAAAGGGCGCGGTAGGATTTTTTTATTGCAGATCCAAACATGGTGGATATTGAGTACATGTGTGCAGTGGCATAGCCAGCCTGAGGCCTAGCCTCGGGCCCAGTCCATTGAAAGAAAAATGTCAAAGCCTTTACCATTAATAGCTATAGTAAAATAGGTTGAATTTTTTTAGCTGGGTGTCGGGCCATTGCCCTGGCGGCCCGAGGCCCAGCTCCGCCCCTGCATGTGTGAAGTCTGAAGGGGTACCAACATGGTGAACTTGCTAAATGGGTTCTAATGGATACTCTTGGGATGCATTTGCAGGTTTTGCACATGGATAGAAATGGCTACTACGGAGGAGATTCCACCTCCCTCAACCTGAACCAGGCAAGCAACTATATATCTATAATGAGTTTGGTTTAAATTGAAACTGCAAGTAAAATGAGGTTCTAAATGTATTCATACATGATATCTTGAAATATTCTTGTCTTTATGCAAGTCATACAATTGGTATTTGTAGTTAAAAACACGGTTGATGAAGTCTTACAGTATATTTTTTCATTGTGTTTCTTTAATTTTGCTTTTCTTCCTATGTGTGTGTGGACAGCTCTGGAAGAGGTTTAGGGGGGAAGACAAACCACCGGCACATCTAGGCGCGAGCAGAGATTACAACGTAGACATGGTTCCAAAGGTTTGACATGCCCCTGTAGATTAAATCCATCTGTGTGTTGCTTTTTAATTAGCACAGTTAATGAGTATAGCCTCATCATATTTGTGCAGCAAATATTAACTGAATATACCACTGTTGCGTTACCTTTTCCTGGCAAAAACTTTATAAGCTTTATTCTATTCATTTGAGTGATTTAACAATAAGGAAAACATTGATGTATAACCAGTAAACATTGTTAAAAAAGCAGATGGGATGAGTGTGTGGCAGAGTGTTTTATAACAGATAGAGGATGCATCACACGAGTTAAATTTGGAGAAATATAACGATTACCCTACCTTGTATCTACATAGAAAAAATTATGAAACTTACCTTGTATATAGGGGCTGTAACATGTCATAGGGGCAGTTCGTGGGCAATCCAGTCGACATGATGAGAAAGTTACAAAAGTTGGACTTGTCCATGCTAAATTTAGTATCATACTAGAACATATTAATTACTTGCGGAAAATCAACAAGGAGGTGCAAGAAAGAACTTGTGGAAGATTATATATGCAATGGATGGGTGCCAATGAAAGCTGAAACATCTCTATACAGATGTTCTCACTGCATGCTATGTGGTATAGCAGCAGTTGTGGGCCACTTCATAGTGGCCATGACCCATAACGCTACTATAGTACTGCTATTTAAAACACTGCAACTAAAATGTAAAAATGTCCAGATCAGGGTTCTGTTTCGGTGTTCCCCATTTTCCCCGAAATTCTGGGACCCACCTATTAGGCTGTTACACTAGAATTCTGTTGGTTCTCCAGAGCTTGGTGTTTTATTGTATTATTTTGCCAGGCACCCTGATACTGGTTATACCAGTTTTGACCAGTAACCATCCAGTTCTCACCTGGTATTGGAACCCTGGTCCAGATATCATTTCTTGTTAATTGTATCATAGTAATTAATACACAAAAGCTTGGTTCAGATTATGAGATGCTACTAGCCTACAAGTAATATATCGAGATGTTAATTGCTTGATGAACATAAAGTATCTCTGTTTTCTCACCAGTTTATGATGGCAAATGGAACCTTGGTCCGTACCCTCATTCACACTGATGTGACAAAGTATTTATCATTCAAAGCTGTTGATGGAAGTTATGTCTTCAGCAAAGGGAAGGTAATGCCTTCAGCTTACACTCACCCCTCCTATGTTGTATGCAGGGGCGGATCTACAGTGGTTCATGGGTGTTCAGCTGAACACCCAAATTTTTTGACAAAAAATCTAGTATATATGAGGTATAATACATACATATATATATATATAGTTGGGCTAAATCAACTGTTTATAGCTCCAATTCGGCCCGAGAGGAGAAACGCAGCAGCCCGCGGCGCGACCGCGCGTGAAGAAAGGCAGGCCCAGCCCAATTTTCTGTCCGGCCTGCCTTTCCCCCCTCCGCCCGATCCCGATTGGCGTTCGCCCATTCCCGGGAAATTTAACTTTTTGCCACTCTTAACATTGCCACCTACTCAAATGCCATCCTCTACATTGCAATTAATATTTTGCCACTCTCCAGCCTCCGTGGCGCCTACGTGGCCGCCATGTCACGCCCGCGCCGGCCTCCCCGCGCCCGCGCCGCCGCCGGCCTCCCCGCGCCGCCGCCCGGCCTCCCAGCGCCGCCGCCCGACCGCGCCCGAGCCGCCGCCGGCCTCCCCGCGCCCGCGCCGCCGCCCGGCCTCCCCGCGCCCGCGCCCGCAGGGGAGGCCGGGCGGCGCAGGTGCGGGCGCGGGGAGGCCGGCGGCGGCGCGGGCGCGGCTGGGCGGCGCAGGCGCGGGCGCGGGGAGGCCGGCGGCGGCTCGGGCGCGGGCGCGGGGAGGCCGGCGGCGGCTCGGGCGCGGGGAGGCCGGCGGCGGCTCGGGCGCGGCCGGGCGGCGCAGGCGCGGGCGCGGGGAGGCCGGGCGGCGGCGCTGGGAGGCCGGCGGCGGCGCGGGCGCGGCCGGGCGGCGCAGGCGCGGGCGCGGGGAGGCCGGGCGGCGGCGCGGGGAGGCCGGCGCGGGCGTGACATGGCGGCCACGTAGGCGCCACGGAGGCTGGAGAGTGGCAAAATATTAATTGCAATGTAGAGGATGGCATTTGAGTAGGTGGCAATGTTAAGAGTGGCAAAAAGTTAAATTTCCCCCCGTTCCCCGATCCCCCCGATCCCCATTCGTGTGCGGGCGTTCGGCGACGGCAAATCGCGTTCGCGCGGACCCTAACCCTAGCCAGCTAGCCTAGTCGGCGATGGCGACTCGGCTCCGCTCCGCCTCCGCTGGCGACCGCGCCTCGCCGCCTCCGCCCTCCGCTCCGCCTCGTTGCCTCCGCCCTCCGCTCTGCCAGCGACCGCGCCTCGCCGCCTCCAGGCTCCGTCTAGATCTGGGC
>CM029613.1:10553545-10727347 GCA_017311315.1 Dendrocalamus latiflorus | reverse complement strand
TTTAGTTAAAATCTTACAGTCACTATAGTGCTTTCCATTTCAGCTAAAAAGTAATAGTTGTAGCAAAAAAATCAGCAAAAGCAGTATTTAATGGAGCCAAAAACACGGTGCTGCACTGCCAAAATAGCACAGCCTGTTCGGATGCGGGCCACACTGAAGACCCGGTTGGACAAACCTACAAACAAAAATCGGCCCAATTGAGAAAGAATTGCCAGATTACGGGATGCCCAGCAGCCCAGAGCCAGGAAACAATTGAATACGGCCCGGCCCACATAGGCGCGGCCGTGCCGGCATGTCGGCATGTGCTCGAGCACCCCACGCACGCAAGCCGACGTGCCCAAAAGTGGAAAGAAGTCCAAAAAAAGGAATCCCCAGCGCGCAAATAACACACAGCCCCAGAGACCTACCTACAAAAGCGTCGTGTTGTGCCATGCTCTCGGCTATCAGCATCGCACCGCTCCTTTGTTGGGAAACCTAGACCTGGGCTTGAAGTCTTGACCCATAGTAGGCACCTCACCACTAGGCTATATATAAGGAGTCCCATTGTTTATTTTACATAGATGTGAAAAGAGAAAGCAATAAAGAAAGAACATGGGTTCTCTCCTCTATCTCTGTGTTTCAATCTACTATTTTGCATTACTCTGTGATTGATCCGCCTCTTTGCGTAGAAGAGGAAACGATCAGACTGGACTTGCCAGCGACGGTTCCTCAATACTAGAGATGGCAACGGGTATAAACCCGCTGGGTTTTGCTATCCCAAACCCGTGCCCATGAAAGTTGGACGTGCCCGCTAAAAAACCCATACCCGTGACGGGTGCAAATTTTTGCCCAGACCCATGCCCACTGGGTTAACGGGTACCCATGGGTCACCCGTCGGGTCAGTAATGCGAGTTGCAACAATGGTTAATGGAGAAGAGGAAGAAGTTCACCGGCCATCTTCGTTGGAGCCGGAGGGCTGCGCCATGGCCAAAGGCCTACTGCTGTGATGCGCGTTGGCTGCGGCGTGGGGGCGGCGGGCTGAACTGGAAGGCGAGGCGTCGGCGAGGGCATGCGGGAGGACGAGTGTGCGGCGAGAGTGGCGGGAGCAGGAGCGGGAGCTGCAGGACGGGAGGGCGCGCGTGGAGACTGCCGGAGACCGAGCGTGGAGCGCCAAATGCGTCGCCTCTGCGGCGGTTGTTGAATCGGGGTGGGGACTAGGGAGGAGTGAGTAGTGACCGTGGCGAGTGCTAGCTAGGGTTAGCCGTATGGGTAATAGGGCATTGCCGCATTGCATTTGGGGTCTTGGGGCTAAATGGCTAATGGGCTATGGGCTGGGCTAGTTTGCCTGGGAGCCTGGGTTTATAACTCCTATGGATCGGGTTTATATTACCCATGGGTTTACGGGTTTGGGTACTATAGGAACATACCCGAACCCGGCAGACCCGATGGGTTAGGCTTTTTGCCCATTAAGAGACCCATGGGTTAGGAAATTGACTCAGACCCATGCCCTAATAGAGTAAAAACCCACTGGGTATCGGGTTTCGGATACCCATTGCCATCTCTACTCAATACGTTATCAGCACGAATTGCTCTGTGGATTGAAGAACATGTGTGGCGCCTTGTGGAGAAAGTGTGCTTAGTTAACAGTGGCACAACAAATACCATCTTGAGAGAGACAAAATTCTTTCAGTCGATTAGCAAGAATGCTGATAGATTAGTCCACTCAGTTTTTAGGATGATGAGAAATATAATTAACAATTCACAAGGATATAATATTAATGTAAAGAATTTCCCAAATCACGAAGATTTTGTGTGGCTCGCATATGCCACGGGGAAATTAATTACTAGACTTTGTACTCTGAAAGTGAAAGATGAAATCCTTGCATTCCTGAAGCGCATCCAAGGAGACATTTGCGATCCAATACAGTCACTATCAGGGCTATTTTAAATATTTCATGGTACTCATCGATGCTTCCTCGAAATGGTCACACGTATATTTATTATCTATAAGAAATCATACTTTTGCAAAGCTGATCTTACATTTAATTCGCATTAGAAATATTTTTCTGATCATCACATAAAGTCCATCAGAATGGACAACGCCAGATAATTCACTTCAAAAGGTATTTGATAATTATTGCATGGCAATGAGAATTACAGTTGGTCATTCTGTATGCATGTCCACACCCAGAATAGACTAGTAGAGGCATTAATAAAGAGAATTAAATTTATTGCCTGACCGCTTTTGCAGAATTGTAATTTGCCAACTACATGTTGGGGACACGCGATCCTACATGCAGCAACTCTCATCAACTTTAAACCATCAGCATATAACATCCATTCACCTATACAACTAGGGCAAGAGTCAGCACCGAAAATTTCTCATCTCCGAAGATTTGGATGCAAGATTTATGTACCTATCCCCCTCCACAGCGTACTACAATGGGTCCTCTCCGCAAGACTGGGATATACGTTGGTTATGAGACAGCATCCATAATCAGGTATTTAGACTCAATGATAGGAGATTTGCATACTGCTCATTTCACTGATTGCATATTTGATGAGGATAGTTCCCCGACATTAGGGGGAGGAAATCAACCCCTTGATGAAAAAATATCGGGAAATTACGTGGCAAGCCATGGAAATCCATGCGCATGACCTATGCACTAGTGAAACAAATAGAGAAGTCCAGAAGATCATTGACTTGCAAGCATTAGCAAACCAACTGTCTAACCACTTAAGTGATTTAAAGAGCGTGACCAAGTTGCATATACCTGCACACAATACACCAAAGAGGGTTGAAATACCAAAGAAGGTTGAAGGTATCCCTAATCTCGTCCAGAGGTCTCAGAATAAAAGAACGAGAACTCCGGCCCTCGAACCCTAAGTAACCGGGGACGCCTAGTGAAAAAGGATAAGAAAATTTTGACACAACCAATCACTGAAGTTCCCTAGAACCAAAAGGGGAGCCAGTTGAGACCTGGCACCAGCATGACACCTTCAAAAAAGGGCATACCGGATCTGAACATTCCCATGGAGGGAGAAATCAGTATGGATGTGTGCGCACATATCGGAACTGAAAAACTGAAGGGACTTGCCACCGCAACTGGAAGGAGCGGTGAGCAGATAGAAGCACAAGAAGAATAACTCATGATGAAATAGCTATAAACTATGTGCACACGGGAGAATCCATGAATTGGACAACAACCAATGTTGATATCTATTTTGAAAAGAAAATTGCCACAATCATCGATCTTGATCCAGAACCCGCATCGCTTGCTGAATGTAAGAAAAGATTAGATTGGGAAGGTTGAAAAAAAGCAATAGAAACTAAATTATTATCTCTGAACAAAAGATAGATATTTGTACCTGTAAGTTGCACGCCTTCCCATGTGCACCCTGTAGGACATAAGTGGGTATTTGTTCGAAAGAGAAATGAAAGAAATGAAGTTGTAAGATATAAAACAAGGCTTTACACAAGATTTCAATCAACGTCTAATAGTTGATTATGAAGAAACCTATTTCCCGGTCATGAGTGGTATTATCTTTAGATACTTAATCTCAATGATAGTAAACCTGAATTTAGAAATGAAATTGATAGTTGTAGTAACTGCATATCTTTATAGAAACTTAGATTCGGATATTTATATGAAGGTACCTGAAGGTACCCTGCTCCGAACGAAGATAGAACAAATAGAAATCTGTACAGTGTGAAACTCAGGAAATCACTAAACGGACTTAAGCAATAAGGCAGGATGTGGTATAATTGCTTAAGCGACTTTCTATGTAAGAAAGGTTACACGAACAATGAAGATTGTCCCTGTGTATTTATACGACGATCCCAGAATGGATTTTGTATAATCTCATTATATGTAGATGATCTAAATATCATCAGGACCATGGAAGACATAAAATAAGCAAGTTCTTACTTGGAGTTAGAATTTGAAATAAAGATTTGGGTAAAACCAAATATTGGTTAGGCTTGCAGCGCGAGCATGTCCCTGAAGGAATATTAGTACATCAGTAACCTACGCCCAGAAGGTATTAGAAATGTTCGGCTTTGAGAAGGCATACCCATCGAAAGTACCAATGATTGGAAGATCTTTACAGTAAGATAAGGATCCATACCGACCTAGAGAAGAGGGGGAGGAAGTCATAGGACTGGAATTCCCATACTTAAGTGCAGTAAGAACACTTATGTATCTAGCAAATTGCATTAGACTGGACATTGCATTTGCCGTAAAACCTATTAGCAAGGCATAGTGCAGACCTATCAAAAAGCATTGGTAGGGAATAAAGGATATCTTCCGATACCTCTAAAGAAGTAAGGACCTTGGGTTATTCTACAGAAAGAACCAAGTCTTGAACATAACTAGCTATGCATATGTTGGGTACCTGTCGGACCTACATGCTGCAAGGTCACAAACAAGTTATATATTCCTGTGTGATGGAACTGCAATTCATAGAAATCATCTAAGCAAAGTCCTGTAGCGATTTCAACGAACCACTCAGAAATCATAGCGTGTACGAAGCCACACGAGAATGTGCTTGGCTTCGACGAATGATTCACCACATCCAGCAGTCATGTGGGATGAATATCATGTAAGCTCCTACAATTATCTGTGAAGATAATGCAACTTATGTTGTACAAGTGCAAATGAGCTACGTAAAGAGTCATCACAAAGCATATCAATCTTAAGTTCTTCTATACTCATGAATTGCAAAAGATGGACGAAATTAAGATACTGCATACTATGTCATGTAAAAATCTTGTAGATTTATTTACTAAGTCACTTGTAGCATCTAATTTGAAAGATACGTATAAGGAATTGGAATGATGAGACTTAGAGATGTGCAGAATTCAGGAGGAGATTTTTCTCAAGCTCGTTATTAAAACTTGATCACGAAGATTGAATACCCAAAGAATAAATTCTGTAGATTAATTGGGTGGATTGTACTCTTTTTCTCTTGACGAGTTTTCTTACAAGTTTCTCGGCTAAGGTGTTTAATGAGGCAATTTGTGCAACACAGCATAACATGTATAATGTACTCTTTCTCCAGAGTTTTCGCACTAGGTTTTTATGGAGTTTTAATGAGACATGGACGTATTTGATAAGTGTTCAAGAGAGTGTTAGAAAAACTTGGACCTATATATAGGGAATCCTATGGCTATTTTACATAGATATAAAAAAAAGCAATAAAGAAAGAACATGAGTTCTTTTCTCTATCTCTGTGTTTCAATATATAATTTGTATTACTTTATAATTAATCCGTCTTCTTATATAAAAGAGAAATCTATCAGACTAAAGTTTCCTCGAAACTATTAATACCCTCCTGGCTCCTGCGGCCTTGCCCTCGTTGCGTCAATTCCATTTCTTCTCATCTCCGACGCCGCGTCCCCGCCTCCCTCCTCTCCCATCTGTTTCTCCGCTCCGCTCGGCTCGCCCGAGCCCGAACCCCTCGCGGTCGCCGCGGCCACCGCAGCCAAGCCGAGCAAATCCGCCATGGACGAGGAGTACGACGTGATCGTGCTCGGCACGGGCCTCAAGGAGTGCATCCTCACTCCTCAGCGGCCTCCTCTCCGTCGACGGCCTCAAGGTACAGTCACACCCATCCGGTCGGTTGATCGCTTTCCCCGTGCTTAGCCGCCCACGATCCGTTGCTCCCGCGCTGGGGTTTTGCGCCCTGGTGCCCGAACCGCCGCTACGGAGCCTACGCACTCGGTGTTGGGCCAGTTGGGGCGTGGTGGTGGCTGCTGCTTCTTCGTAGCGGTAGTAGTAGTACGTCGGGCGGTGGTGCTGGCGCCCGCTTGATCCGGACCTTATGCCGGTAGATGGGCGAATGTTTTAGCTGTCTCGTTGTGGTTGTTTGTTGGTCTGTACCCTGTGATGCTATCTAGGCTAGTTGGGTGACATGTACTGGTAATCTTAGGAAAATCGCAACACTTAAGACAATCCTTGAACTTTGGTTAGTAATGGGTAGCTGTCTGGAGATCGAGGCGCAGGGGCAAGGCTGGATCAGGAGGTGAATTGCAGTGGCGATGGCCGCGGCTGCTCTCTCGTTCAGTTCATGTTAGTAGAGATGCTCATGCCTCATGTTGTAAGGCGATGAGATGAGATGGGAGAACGGGGCTAGACCAGGCAGTAAGGACAAAGAAAGGGCGCGGTAGGATTTTTTATTGCAGATCCAAACATGGTGGATATTGAGTACATGTGTGCAGTGGCATAGCCAGCCTGAGGCCTAGCCTCGGGCCCAGTCCATTGAAAGAAAATGTCAAAGCCTTTACCATTAATAGCTATAGTAAAATAGGTTGAATTTTTTTAGCTGGGTGTCGGGCCATTGCCCTGGCGGCCCGAGGCCCAGCTCCGCCCCTGCATGTGTGAAGTCTGAAGGGGTACCAACATGGTGAACTTGCTAAATGGGTTCTAATGGATACTCTTGGGATGCATTTGCAGGTTTTGCACATGGATAGAAATGGCTACTACGGAGGAGATTCCACCTCCCTCAACCTGAACCAGGCAAGCAACTATATATCTATAATGAGTTTGGTTTAAATTGAAACTGCAAGTAAAATGAGGTTCTAAATGTATTCATACATGATATCTTGAAATATTCTTGTCTTTATGCAAGTCATACAATTGGTATTTGTAGTTAAAAACACGGTTGATGAAGTCTTACAGTATATTTTTCATTGTGTTTCTTTAATTTTGCTTTTCTTCCTATGTGTGTGTGGACAGCTCTGGAAGAGGTTTAGGGGGAAGACAAACCACCGGCACATCTAGGCGCGAGCAGAGATTACAACGTAGACATGGTTCCAAAGGTTTGACATGCCCCTGTAGATTAAATCCATCTGTGTGTTGCTTTTTAATTAGCACAGTTAATGAGTATAGCCTCATCATATTTGTGCAGCAAATATTAACTGAATATACCACTGTTGCGTTACCTTTTCCTGGCAAAAACTTTATAAGCTTTATTCTATTCATTTGAGTGATTTAACAATAAGGAAAACATTGATGTATAACCAGTAAACATTGTTAAAAAAGCAGATGGGATGAGTGTGTGGCAGAGTGTTTTATAACAGATAGAGGATGCATCACACGAGTTAAATTTGGAGAAATATAACGATTACCCTACCTTGTATCTACATAGAAAAAAATATGAAACTTACCTTGTATATAGGGGCTGTAACATGTCATAGGGGCAGTTCGTGGGCAATCCAGTCGACATGATGAGAAAGTTACAAAAGTTGGACTTGTCCATGCTAAATTTAGTATCATACTAGAACATATTAATTACTTGCGGAAAATCAACAAGGAGGTGCAAGAAAGAACTTGTGGAAGATTATATATGCAATGGATGGGTGCCAATGAAAGCTGAAACATCTCTATACAGATGTTCTCACTGCATGCTATGTGGTATAGCAGCAGTTGTGGGCCACTTCATAGTGGCCATGACCCATAACGCTACTATAGTACTGCTATTTAAAACACTGCAACTAAAATGTAAAAATGTCCAGATCAGGGTTCTGTTTCGGTGTTCCCCATTTTCCCCGAAATTCTGGGACCCACCTATTAGGCTGTTACACTAGAATTCTGTTGGTTCTCCAGAGCTTGGTGTTTTATTGTATTATTTTGCCAGGCACCCTGATACTGGTTATACCAGTTTTGACCAGTAACCATCCAGTTCTCACCTGGTATTGGAACCTGGTCCAGATATCATTTCTTGTTAATTGTATCATAGTAATTAATACACAAAAGCTTGGTTCAGATTATGAGATGCTACTAGCCTACAAGTAATATATCGAGATGTTAATTGCTTGATGAACATAAAGTATCTCTGTTTTCTCACCAGTTTATGATGGCAAATGGAACCTTGGTCCGTACCCTCATTCACACTGATGTGACAAAGTATTTATCATTCAAAGCTGTTGATGGAAGTTATGTCTTCAGCAAAGGGAAGGTAATGCCTTCAGCTTACACTCACCCCTCCTATGTTGTATGCAGGGGCGGATCTACAGTGGTTCATGGGTGTTCAGCTGAACACCCAAATTTTTTGACAAAAAATCTAGTATATATGAGGTATAATACATACATATATATATATAGTTGGGCTAAATCAACTGTTTATAGCTCCAATTCGGCCCGAGAGGAGAAACGCAGCAGCCCGCGGCGCGACCGCGCGTGAAGAAAGGCAGGCCCAGCCCAATTTTCTGTCCGGCCTGCCTTTCCCCCCTCCGCCCGATCCCGATTGGCGTTCGCCCATTCCCGGGAAATTTAACTTTTTGCCACTCTTAACATTGCCACCTACTCAAATGCCATCCTCTACATTGCAATTAATATTTTGCCACTCTCCAGCCTCCGTGGCGCCTACGTGGCCGCCATGTCACGCCCGCGCCGGCCTCCCCGCGCCCGCGCCGCCGCCGGCCTCCCCGCGCCGCCGCCCGGCCTCCCAGCGCCGCCGCCCGACCGCGCCCGAGCCGCCGCCGGCCTCCCCGCGCCCGCGCCGCCGCCCGGCCTCCCCGCGCCCGCGCCCGCAGGGGAGGGGGCGCGCAGGTGCGGGCGCGGGGAGGCCGGCGGCGGCGCGGGCGCGGCTGGGCGGCGCAGGCGCGGGCGCGGGGAGGCCGGCGGCGGCTCGGGCGCGGGCGCGGGGAGGCCGGCGGCGGCTCGGGCGCGGGGAGGCCGGCGGCGGCTCGGGCGCGGCCGGGCGGCGCAGGCGCGGGCGCGGGGAGGCCGGGCGGCGGCGCTGGGAGGCCGGCGGCGGCGCGGGCGCGGCCGGGCGGCGCGGCAGGCGCGGGCGCGGGGAGGCCGGGCGGCGGCGCGGGGAGGCCGGGCGCGGGCGTGACATGGCGGCCACGTAGGCGCCACGGAGGCTGGAGAGTGGCAAAATATTAATTGCAATGTAGAGGATGGCATTTGAGTAGGTGCAATGTTAAGAGTGGCAAAAAGTTAAATTTCCCCCCGTTCCCCGATCCCCCCGATCCCCATTCGTGTGCGGGCGTTCGGCGACGGCAATCGCGTTCGCGCGGACCCTAACCCTAGCCAGCTAGCCTAGTCGGCGATGGCGACTCGGCTCCGCTCCGCCTCCGCTGGCGACCGCGCCTCGCCGCCTCCGCCCTCCGCTCCGCCTCGTTTGCCTCCGCCCTCCGCTCTGCCAGCGACCGCGCCTCGCCGCCTCCAGGCTCCGTCTAGATCTGGGCACTCCGGTTCCGTGCCCGCGCCGGTGCGCCGCACGACCGGCAGCACCGCGGCAGCGCCTCCGCACGACCGGCGACCCGCGACCGCACCAGCCACGGCTCACCAGGCGCGCCTTCGGCCATTCGCTCCGCGCCTCCGGCGGCAGCCCGCCGAGGCCCGCACGGCGGCACCGCGGCGCACGACCGGCCGACTGGACAGCGTTGCGCGCGGCCACGGCTCGTCTCCTTGTCGCCATCGGGATCAAGAAAGGGAGCGAGATGGTGGAGCCCGGGCCTCTCACCGCCGGCCAGGTATGGAGTTGCTTGTCTTGCTCTCTTCTTCTTGGACGGCCTGTTCTGGACTGGGCAGAGTATATCACCTGAGATGAGCAATCTCACCTCACGAATGAGTCTCATAGGCGCAATAATTAGGTTTAACCCAAACGGATCAGGGAAATACATTATGCACGCACGCACGCTAGCTACATGTTTGTATAAATGCCAATGAGAGAGCACATGGAGGTAAAGGCCGTGGGCACCATGGTTTCCTTGCCTTGCCATGTTATTTGACATGTTATCCCTAGTACTAACAATTGTATATCAACTATTATTACTGTAGATTTTTATGTTTTTGTATTGAAATTTTTTTTACAACTTCGAATACCCATTCCAAAATTTTTGCGTCGCCACTGGTTGTATGGATGGCACCTTAGCTGGATTTGTCATAAGCAGATCTTTGATCTTCTGTATTTTAATGCTATTATTCGAACTGATCACCTCCATTCTGATGGTGTGTTGCATTTGCATCAGATTCACAAGGTTCCTGCCACTGACATGGAGGCTCTAAAATCTCCTTTGACGGGCTTATTTGAGAACTTAGAGCAAGGAACTTCTTCATTTATGTCCAAGATTACAGTGAAGCTGATCCAAAAAAACACATCAAGGATTGGACCTTACAAGGATGACAACTAAAGAATTTATTGCGTGAGTACTTAGTCTATCGTTGCATCATTGTTGTATCAGTAATATACTCTTTTTTTGGTTAAAAAATAAAGAAAGTTGCTTATTCTGTTCAGCCGCTGAAATGTTCAGAACCTGGTTTGTAGCCTTCTCCATGTTAGGCAAGAATAATTTACATGCTTATTCTAATTGCATATGCATCTTAAGCACTACTATATATTCGTTTATTTTTTTTCAGAAGTAGGGTGTCATGTGGGGAAAGTATTATACCCGCCGGACTAAACAAACTTAGAGTCCGGATAGGGTAATAGTCATAACAGATTTGTTGGTATCGGTTAGGATACCGGAATTTAGAGATTAGCTTAAGAATCAGAGTTTGTTTCCAAAAGCGATTAGGAGTTTGAGTCAGATTGCTGCATCCAGTCCTATATATAAAGGACCAGGGTTGTAAGGAAGGGACAAGAAAGAAATTAATCTATTTCCCTCACCTCTACTTTCGCCAACATAGGGCGCAGGGGGGGAAAACCCTCGCCCAATCTCTGATCACGGCTACGAACTCCGTAGTCGGGGTCCTGTGTCCTCAGGCCGTGACATCTTGGTATCAGCTTCCAGGTCTTCCCGACCGCCATCTTCCATTGCTTCCGCATCGCCGTCCACGTCGTCCACCGCTTCCGCCATGCCGGGCGCCGATGAGGATGATCTCAAGGCCCTGATTCTCGCCCTTACCAAGGAGGTCCAGGCCCTTCAATCATCCGTCAACACCCACGCTCAGGCAATCCAGCGCCTTGAGCTGCAGCCGCCACTCCAACACTCTTCCGCGTCATCAGGCAACCGCGTCAATTCCGGCGAGCATCACAACGATCGGCCGCCGCGTTTTCAGAAGATGGACTTTCCCAAGTATGATGGCAAGGGCGATCCGCTTCCGTTTATCCATCGCTGTGAATCTTACTTCCATCAACAGCGCATTGCCGAGGAGGAGAAGGTGTGGATGGCTTCATACAATCTGCTGGACATTGCCCAACTGTGGTACATCCAGGTGCAGAAAGATGAGGGCACACCTCCATGGCGCCGCTTCACCGAACTCCTCAATCTGAGGTTCGGCCCTCCCCTGCGCTCCAATCCGTTAGGGGAACTCGTCGCTTGTAAACGGACGAGCACGGTGGCCGACTTCCAGGACCGATTCCAGGTTCTTCTTGCTCGGGCTGGGTCCCTGACGGAAGAACAGAAGGTACAGCTCTTCACCGCCGGCCTTCAACCGCCTCTCAGCTTCGACGTCGAGATCCACAACCCCCAGACGCTTGCGGTCGCCATGAGCCTGGCGCGCAAACTGGAACTCCGCGACCAGTCAGGGGCGCCGCCAGCACGTTCGTGGACAAAGGGCCTTCTGCCTCCACCAGTTCACTGCCAACTGGCCGTGCATCCGCCAGCCGCCACGCCGGTCGCCCCACCCACAGTATCCGTGGAGGGTCGCCAGGTGAAGCGCCTGTCGCCCGCGGAGATGGAGGAGCGCCGTCGCCTGGGACTTTGCTATAACTGCAATGAGAAGTTTGGAAGGGGTCACAACCGGGTGTGCCAGCACCTCTTCTTATTAGAGTTAAACGACGCGGATGACTCTGCCGACTCGGAGGACGCCGACCAAGTCGCCGAGGAACCTCGGATATCCTTGCACGCGATTGCCGGCATCCGCACCAGCGAGACAATGCAGGTGTGCATCCAGGTGGGGGGCGCTACACTCCACGCACTCCTCGACTCTGGCTCCACGCATAACTTCATCTCCGAAGAGGCGGCGGGCCGCACTAATCTTGTATTGCGCCGCCGCGGCGCGATGTCGGTCACGGTGGCCAACGGCGAGCGCGTGCCCTGTCTCGGCGTGTTCCAGCAGGCGGCTTTCTCCATCGACGGAGAAGCATTCCAGGCGGATTTCTTCGCCCTTCCTCTGGCCGGCTACGACGCGGTGCTGGGCACTCAGTGGCTCGCCACCCTTGGCCCCATTCTTTGGGACTTTGGGGCTCTCACCATGTCGTTCTGGCGCAGCGACCACCGCGTCCGCTGGCGTTGCGTGGCGGGTTCGGCGAGTCCCGACCTGCGCTCTTGCTCCGGGCCAGACCTCTTGGAGGCCCTCCTTGCCGACTTTGCTCCACTTTTCGTCGAGCCGCATGGGTTGCCGCCGCCTCGCTCCCGCGATCACAACATCACCCTTCTGCCGAGCTCATCTCCGGTGGCCGTTCGTCCTTATCGATACCCGGCCACACACAAGGATGAGCTGGAACGCCAGTGCACCGCCATGCTCGACCAGGGCCTGATTCGGCACAGCTCTTCCGCCTTCTCCTCGCCGGTTCTGTTGGTGAAGAAGGCCGATGGCTCGTGGCGGTTCTGCGTCGACTATCGCGCACTTAACGCCATCACGGTCAAGGATGCTTTCCCTATTCTGGTGGTCGATGAACTCCTGGACGAGCTGCACGGCGCCAAATTCTTCACCAAGCTTGACCTCCGCTCAGGCTACCACCAAGTCCGCATGAACCCAAACGATGTGGCCAAGACGGCTTTCCGCACACATGACGGCCTCTACGAGTTTCTCGTCATGCCGTTTGGGCTTTGCAACGCTCCGGCAACTTTTCAGGCGCCCATGAACGATGTGTTGCGCCCATTCCTCCGCCGGTTCGTGCTCATCTTCTTTGATGATATACTGATCTTCAGCGCTTCGTGGGCCGATCACCTTCGTCATGTGCGCGCGGTCCTCACCACTCTCCAGCAGCACAAACTCTTCATCAAGCGATCCAAGTGCGCCTTCGGGGTGGATTCCATCTCCTACCTAGGCCACATCATCTCGGCGACCGGCGTGGCCATGGATCCAGCGAAGGTGCAGGCCGTCCTCGACTGGCCCTTGCCTCGCTCGGCTCGCGCGGTCCGTGGCTTCCTCGGCCTCGCCGGATACTACCGCAAATTCGTGCGGGATTACGGCACCATTGCGGCCCCCCTCACGGCTTTGCTTCGCAAGGATGGTTTTTTGTGGTCGGATGAAGCTGCCTCGGCATTCCAGTCGCTAAAGACGGCACTCACCACGGCGCCAGTGCTCGCTCTTCCGGACTTCACCCAGCTGTTCGTCGTCGAGTGCGACGCTTCAGGCCACGGCTTCGGGGCGGTGCTGTTACAAGACAAGCATCCCATTGCCTTCTTCAGTCGTCCGGTAGCGCCACGGCATCGCTCTCTCGCAGCTTATGAGAGAGAATTGATCGGTCTGGTGCAAGCCATCCGACACTGGCGACCTTATCTTTGGGGACGCCGATTTTTGGTCAAGACGGATCACTTCAGTCTGAAATATTTGTTGGATCAGCGTCTTGCCACTATTCCCCAGCATCATTGGGTGGGCAAACTCCTGGGATTCGATTTCGCCGTGGAATATAAACCAGGCAGCACCAACACCGTGGCAGACGTACTATCCCGCCGCGACACTGAGGTGGGCACCGTCCTCGCCATTTCGTCCCCCCGGTTTGACTTCCTGGATCGTCTCCGACAAGCTCAGGCCACGGATCCCGCTCTGGTGGCCCTCCGTGACGAGATCGATGCCGGCCAGCGGGCGGGTCCCTGGTCCATCACTGACGGTTTGATCACCTTCGACTCCAAGCTATACGTCGCGCCGACATCACCTCTCTTGCATGAATTGGTGACCGCCATCCATAATGACGGCCACGAGGGCATCCAGCGCACGCTCCACCGGCTTCGCCGCGATTTCCATTCGCCTAACCTTCGCTCTGTGGTACAGGATTTCATCCGTAGCTGCTCCATTTGCCAGCAATACAAGACAGAACATCTCCGACCCGCAGGGCTCCTTCTGCCGCTGCCTGTTCCAACCATGGTCTGGGCAGATATCAGCCTCGACTTCATCGAGGCCCTGCCACGGGTGGGTGGCAAATCGGTGATTCTTACGGTGGTCGACCGCTTCAGCAAGTACTGTCATTTCATTCCGCTTGCACACCCTTATACGGCAGAAACGGTGGCCAGGGCGTTCTTTGAGGACATTGTACGTCTCCACGGTATACCACAGTCCATGGTGTCGGACAGAGACCCAGTGTTTACCTCCACTTTTTGGCGCGAATTGATGCGGCTTTGTGGCGCCAAGCTGCATATGACCACCGCTTTCCACCCTCAGTCAGACGGCCAAGCTGAGGCGGCAAACAAGGTCATTGTGATGTACCTCCGATGCTTCACGGGGGATCGTCCTCGTCATTGGCTTCGCTGGCTGCATTGGGCCGAATACGTCTACAACACAGCTTTCCAGTCTGCTCTCCGCGACACGCCATTCAAGATCGTCTACGGCCGGGAGCCCCCGTCCATCCGATCCTATGAACCAGGCGAGACACGCGTAGCTACGGTGGCTAAACACATGGCGGACAGGGACGAACTACTGGCAGACGTTCGCTACCGCCTTGAGCAAGCCCAGGCAATCTACAAAAGACACTACGACAAGCACCACCGCGAAGTCCAGTACGCCGTGGGGGATTGGGTGTGGCTTCGCATCCGCCACCGCAACCCGGTCTCTCTCCAACACTCCACCACTGGCAAGTTGCGGCCCCGTTTCTATGGACCGTATCAAGTCGAAGCAATCATCAACAACGTCGCTGTCCGGTTGACTCTTCCTCCCAAGGCGCGTCTGCACAACGTCTTCCACGTCGGTCTTCTCAAGAAATTCGTTGGAACGGCTCCTGATGCACCTCCGCCCCTCCCGGCAATCCACTACGGTGCTGCAGTCCCGGAGCCGGAGCGCGCAATCCGCACTCGCTTGGCGCGCGGTGTCCGCCAGGTACTCATCCAATGGAAGGGCGAACCTCCAGCATCGGCTACTTGGGAAGACATCGAATGGAGCGTTATCCATCTTTCCAGCTCGCGGACGAGCTGCTCGTCGAGGGGGGGGGGGAGAGATGTCATGTGGGGAAAGTATTATACCCGCCGGACTAAACAAACTTAGAGTCCGGATAGGGTAATAGTCATAACAGATTTGCTGGTATCGGTTAGGATACCGGAATTTAGAAATTAGCTTAAGAATCAGAGTTTGTTTCCAAAAGCGATTAGGAGTTTGAGTCAGATTGCTGCATCCAGTCCTATATATAAAGGACCAGGGTTGTAAGGAAGGGACAAGAAAGAAATTAATCTATTTCCCTCACCTCTACTTTCGCCAACATAGGGCGCAGGGGGGAAAACCCTCGCCCAATCTCTGATCACGGCTACGAACTCCGTAGTCGGGGTCCTGTGTCCTCAGGCCGTGACATAGGGATTGGTCGGATGATTTACTTTCTTTTGGGAAAATTGCTAGAGTTACAGGATATATAATGTACTGGCCTTTAGCCTTCTCCATGTTGTGAAAGGAAATCTCTATTCTCTTATCTTGTTACCTCATTCGGCATCATAACTAACCTTATTTGTTGTCCTTTTTCAGTAAACATGGATTGAGTGATGATACTGTGGATTTCATTGGCCATGCGCTTGCTCTTCACGGGGATGATCGCTACCTAAACGAACCAGCACTTGATACTGTAAAAAGAATGAAAGTATGTCCTGACTGAAGATTTGATATTTGTTTTTTTCCAAGAAGATAGATGGTTACTGATTTCTTAACATTATTATAATTGCTACAATCTGCTTCCCTTGTATATCTGTTCTTTGGTGATATTTCTGTTGTTTAAATATTCTTGATTGATGGAGTATGATCAAACTTAACTGGTTGCTGCTAGCTTTATGCTGAGTCTCTTGCACGCTTCCAAGGAGGCTCACCTTATATTTACCGATTGTATGGGTTGGGTGAGCTGCCACAGGTCAGTCATTTTTCAATTCCATGAGCCAATACTTTTTATACTGCGTGTTGATGCTTTTAAGATGCTTACATGTTAAGGTGCTGTCTTATGGTTCAGGCTTTTGCACGTCTAAGTGCTGTTTATGGTGGTACTTATATGTTAAATAAGCCAGAGTGCAAGGTAGGTCTTATCCCTTTCATGCTAATGATTCATGTCACTTGAATGAGAGCAAATTTCCAAATGCACTGTTTTGCAGGTTGAATTTGATATAGAGGGGAAAGTGTGTGGTGTTACATCAGAAGGCGAAACTGCTAAATGCAAAAAAGTTGTCTGTGATCCTTCTTACTTGCCTATCAAGGTAAATATCACCGTGTCCATTTAAAATTGTACTTTCTTTACATATGTTCGAACCAAATTCACTGAAATTCTTATGTTTCAACCAAATTTACTGGAATTTTGAACTTTGTCCGTTCTCTTGTAATTCTCATTGGCTGCTGACTGTTTTGCTACATATCGCTCTCCTACTTTTGAGGTTCATGTTGTGTATGTGAACAGGTAAGGAAGATTGGAAAAGTTGTGCGTGCAATTGCCATTATGAGCCACCCAATACCAAACACAAATGATTCCCACTCAGTTCAGATCATTTTGCCACAAAAGCAACTTGGGCGCAAGTCAGACATGTGGGACTTTTCTTTCTATCTCAATTCTCAAATAATTTTCGTTAGCTTCTAAATTCAGTTCCCACTGCTTGATTGTGACATGTATGCTGGTTTATGTTTCTTAGGTATGTCTTCTGTTGCTCATACACTCACAATGTCGCACCAAAAGGGAAGTTCATTGCATTTGTGTCTGCAGAAGCAGAGACTGATAATCCAGAGTCTGAACTAAAGCCTGGAATTGATCTACTTGGTCAGTAGATGAGCTGTTTTTTGATATGTAT
This sequence comes from Dendrocalamus latiflorus, assembly GCA_017311315.1. Classification (NCBI taxonomy): domain Eukaryota; kingdom Viridiplantae; phylum Streptophyta; class Magnoliopsida; order Poales; family Poaceae; genus Dendrocalamus; species Dendrocalamus latiflorus. The sequence goes on along the minus strand of CM029613.1, from coordinate 10,710,507 downwards.
GACAGATATGAACCAGTGAATGAACCATCTCTTGATAACTGCTTTGTTTCAACGGTAAGTTTTGTGGTATATGATAATAAAGTGAACACTAATCTCAATATAGTAGATGTTTCTGGCAGTTTTTTCTCTTTGCAGAGTTATGACGCTACTACGCACTTTGAGACAACTGTGACAGATGTTCTTAATATGTACACAATGATTACTGGGAAGGTAAGCTTCGGCTTCACTTCTGTTACTTTTGAAATGCCTTTTGTGGTTCTTGAAATAGTACAGCTGTAGCAGATATTAATTTCTGTTAATGTGGAGAGTTCGCAACTTGTTCCCGAGTTTTGCTGTTTATTTTTTATTCAATGGCCATTCTTTGTTTGCCTTATTTTGGCCATAGAGGATTTGCCCTCGAGCAAGACTGTTTCCTACTATATAGCTCTTGGATAATGGCAGTTTTGGTACTACGATTAGTTTCACATTTTGTGGTCGAAAGATGGATTACACATAACTCTGTGCTGTTCTTGCAGACTGTTGATCTTAGCGTTGATCTTAGCGCAGCCAGTGCTGCTGAAGAATACTAGATTTTCACATCAAACCCTACATTTCAAGACATTATACATCCGAGAGGAACACAACAGGGTAGATCCTGCTGAGTGATCGCCCCGAGTTACTTCGGCTGCATAGTGCGTAGGTGTTCAGGCCCATGCCTGCTAGCAGCACTATGCAAAATCGTTCAAAATGATGGAATGGTGGTAGTTTTCTTTGTTACTTTCATGATGATCGAATGGTGTAAACAGTAAACTGTGGTCACGTTGGTTCTAACAAGTTAAATGTTCCTTGGTGATGTATCATAACCGCATTGCATTTACGCATATCGGTTTCTTTGAATGTGTTTTCCTTCTCACGTTAGGCCTTGTATGGAATGCGGGAATTTTCCAGGTTCTTGCGGTATTTCCTATGAAATTCAGGTGAAGTTCTTCCAAACAGGGCATAAGCACGTGACTACATGTGTCTAGAGCTTAATGCTGAATCAGCGCTATACTTTTTCAGATTCAGTCTGAAAATGTATGGCTGGCCACATTTTACGTAACAGAGCAGGTTTGGAACCAAACGGGCTATAAAATTTAACAAAAACCAAGTCAATCGGAAAAGAAGAGAGCATTGTTACTTTGTTAGATTTCATACAGCCCAAAGAAAACAAGAAAACGAAAGGTATATCATATATGACGGTCCGACCAACATATCTTCCGGTCAGCTGACCCATTTTCTCCCTAAAGAACAAACGTAACTCATTTTCCAATTGTCGTCTTTTAGGTTAACTCATTCATCAATTGTCGCCTTTTAGATTCGTGCAAAACCAAGTAGCATTATCCTCCCTCTTTTTTCCACGCTCTTTTCTGTGTGCCGCCACCCTATATCTGTATATCACCTACCCACACGCCTTCCTTCTACACTACTAACTCGACCTATTGTCGCCAATGCCACCTATTGCTAGACTATGTTCCTACGGTCAATGGCGCTCTCGTTTATCATGCTGAACCATTGTCAATTATAGTCACCGCCGAGCAACCGGAATCTACAGTGAGGTCTATTGGTGCACCCAATGAAGCTAATTGGAGCATGAATCTTTAGGTGTAATGTAAGGGGCCGTTTGGACATTTGGATATAGGGAAACGAGGGATGTAAATGGGATTGGGTTATGAGATGGGATAAATTTAGGCGTTTGATTAAGAAATTGAGGGGTAGATTTATCCTATCTCATATCCCAATCCCATTTCTACCCTTGTTTCTCAAAAACTTGCCGCTCTTGACTAATCATACATACAATATGACAAATCCCTCCAACCAGGCCCGTAACAAAGGCAGGAGCAAAAATTACTTGTTAATATATCAAGAAAAAGTACTGTTACTACTATAGTCAATCATAAAGAGTTAATTAAAACTTTTATTACCTTCTTACTCAGAACTTCCCCACCTATTACTGCTCTTTTCATTCCTCTTTTACTTTTGCACAACTACTATTCCTATATATCTCTTATTCGCATGTGAAAATTAACCTGTCATCTCCTAGTTCTCCTCCTTTCTAACTAACTTATGTGTGGAGACCCGTGTCATTACAGTGGGATAATAACATTAGTCAACGGATTGTTACTTGTCATTTCGGCAGAACACCGCATTTAACAAGTAACAAGCTAATCAGAGTAGTTGCAATTAAACAATAATTAGAGACTGAAAGTACATTATTTATTACAGACCATTGGTGGTTTATGTTCAGGCCATCTAACTATTCCAAACTATTACAATACTTCTTACCCATCGCGATGCAAAGCACTAAAACAGAGGAAGACATTTATATTTATATTTATGGTATAGTACCCGTCCACTCCGATATGGCGAACTCTAGACTGTCTAGTCCTCCCAGCTGTCCGATACGGCCTCTATCTCATCATACTCCCCGCCGGTCTCATCCTCATACCCCTAGGTGTCTTCATATTCGAGCCCACCCTTGTCAAATCCCTGAGATACCCTGGATGGGTATGGCTCTGAAAAAGAGGAGATTTAATAGCAAGAGTGAGTACAAAGTACTCAACAAGTTTCTAAATAATTATTCAAATTTATCCATAATTCTGTCATATTGAAAGTTTGGCAATGTTTCAACTTTTGAAATTTCTATCAATCATTCTGGAACAAGAGAAAACCTATTGTTTTTCTCGTAGACTCTTATCTAAGAGACTTGTATAAATTCATGATTTTTAGTACTGTGCAGACTTATATCACTTTACCTATAATTATTCTGAATTCTTATGGACACTGGTCATTTGTATTTTATTTGATGCGACCTTAAATTCAGAATACAGAATATTTTCTCGACTCTTATTACTATATCTCCATTCAACTATAAAGCCATTGGTCAAGCGGTTCTGAATACTCGACACTCCATATACGCTAATATAAGCGACTTGGGACTACTAGTTTTTCCTACCGATCCGAGCCCCTCTCCTAATTTATTACTTACCCAGCATGGAAATAGTAGCAATAAAAGGGAGTAACCTGTTCTGCCCATCCAACACGGGAGTATGATTGATATTGTTTTAAGGCTCATTTTAGAATGAGGATTGTTTTCTAGTCCTTATATAATAACCATATGTAGAGGGTCTCACCTATCTCTGAACTCACAACTAGAGCACCCTCTACCCACCTTTATTTTTTTTCATTACAGTCCACTACTCCTTAAGTGGTCCTGCTCTCTTTTGATTCTTATCATGTTATCCATCCTTCTAATCAATTTCCTTTCTTTTAGAAATTCCTTTTTAATGCAGCATTAAATTTTAGAAAATAACTGTGTCAAAACAAAACGATTTCATGTACCACAGCAAGCTTGGCAGGCTGCTTTGATGTAGCGATCTCAATGATTGTCTGGATAGTCTCCTTTGGAACCAAATCCCCTCCTGTATTATTTTAAGATAAAACTCCCTGTTTAATCTTCTTGTTATAATTTAGACGAAGCAATACCCTTGTTGATTTAAATTTAAGTCTTTTGGTCCTCTAAATTTTTAGGAGTTATACTTGTGAGTATTATTTACAGAGCATGTTTTGTTAACGATTTTCTTGAATGCTATTCATTTTTGTTTGTACGATTATACATACCTACATATTTTACTTTGCCGTTTATTTCCTCTACCATTTATCTCTCTGTTGGGCCTCTCTTGAAGATGATTTATGTTAAGTTGGCTCACGCAGCCTTATTACCCGATGCATGGCTGAGCTGACCTAGCAGCCACTATGAGCCACAGCCGTATGAGACTCCGGCCGTTGCCTCCTCTCCCTTATTCCCCTTCTCTCTCTCGGCTGCTTTCCCAAATCCTCTCGTCTCTCCTCCCGTGGCAACTCCGCTGAGTCTGGTCATGCCGGCCATGGCGCCGCCCATAGTAGGCCTCCTCGCGCCACCCCCTAGCTTGGTCTCGCCTCCCCTCAGTTTTCTCCCTCTTGGCGGCACCGATGTTTCGGCCTTGCCATAGACGCTCTCCCCTTCTCGTTTCCTACCGTCGATCTAAAATCGACCAATCCCTCTTGTGGATTTGAGGTGTTGGCTCCATAAATCTGGTTGGGTGAGTGAGTTTTGGTACTTTGATTTGGATCTAACCTTCCCCTTTTCTATTGTGCTCTTGTTGTGGATTCGTGGTGAACCGAATCTCCATGAGGATCTCCGACCGGTTGGCAATATGTGCCTTAGCGGAGCCAAAGCTTCACTGGTGCACCTTGGCTTTGCCGTTTCTCCCCCATTACGGTGTGTGCACCCTAGCAGCAACATGCTGCTAGTGCATAGCTCCAGTGTCGTGCCTCGGTCCTTGTCAGCTCATCTTCTAGTTGTACCCCATCGGTCTCCTACGCCACAGTGGCCATGAACTATCAGCATAGTGCCTCGGTTTTACCCAGTTTCTCCTCTCTTCCCTACTACTTTTGTGCATTTTCTTCAGTTATTCTTGTGGACTATGTGTAGTGTATTAGTATTCTTAAGTGTTCAGATGTGGGGGTTTGGTGAGCAACCATGTAGGTGCTTGGGCATTGGCATTGTGCTGGGGAGCATTGAAATGTCGATGTCCACAAGCTCATGGATGGCCATGATTTATCTTAGTTTTGGGGTCTGGCCGTGAGCAACCGTGGGTTGCTTGGGTATTCTGGGCATGCACTGGGGGAGCATCAATCCATGGCCCAAGGGCACACTGGATGGCCACCGTCAGTCTATTGTTCTAATGCGGTGAATTGGTTTAGTTACCTTGTCTTGGCTCTGTCGACTAGCCTTAGTGTTAGCAATCTATTCAACATAATAGATGAGGGATTCAGGGTTTTACCTTACTCATCCGTCGGCTCAAAATGGGGATGTTCTTGCTTGGATACCCTATCTCGTTCTTGGCTTTTGTGATGTGGCTGTCTTCTGGAGGTACTTTCTAGCTGGGGTACTCGTTGGTCGTCCTTCAGTCTTGGTCTCCTTGGCTTCGTCTCTCGGCTATGGCGATGTTAATGGAATGATAGGGTTTATATTGGATGGTGCGGCTTCTTGGTCATTGTAATAGCTGTATGGGATTGATTGGCTATGTTGGTGGTTTGTGTTGTGTCCTGGCAGTCTCCAGTGTCTCTATATAGGTTTTCCTTTAGACAGTGAGCTTGGGAGCTCACTAGTGTCTGGGGGCGGTGATGCAGGGTGTGGCATTGACTGCCTTTGATGGCTGATGGTATTGTGCTGTGTGGGGGAGTTCTGGCCAGTGGGCTTTTTAGCTGTGAGCTCTTCGCTGATGGCTCAAGGTGATGAGATGTGGTGCCCTTGTTCTATTGCTTTCTTTGTGAGCTTGCCTCGTGGCCTTGGACTGGCCATGCGCAACAGGTGGCTTTGTGCATGCTCTAGGAGGAATGACTCATCCGGATGGCTTTAAACAGGTAAACAAGTAAGTATTGTTGCCAGATGATGGAAACCTATATACGCGAGATGGTGCCGATTGGCCCCGGACAATCCTGGTATCTCTATGCACGTTTTGCCCATGTGCAAAATTTTAAAAACAGGCTTCTGACGGTAATTTAATACTTAGATTCATCTTCTGGCTTTTGGCTAACATAATGGTGCAGACTTTTGATTTGTTTGACGGCTGTGAGGATATGAAGTTATGGAGTTAGACGTAGTTCTGATGTACTTATATTTGTATGAGATGAATTTGTAGTATGTAACATTGGGTTGTAAACTTTATTCTTTTGTAAATCTGGAATTGAAATTATGTACATTGAACTTATTTGTGAAATTTGTTATTGTACTTGAGACTTTCTATAATTCTGTACTTTTGATTCAAATAAATTCTCATTTTTATTGTGATGTTGGATGCTTTAATTTGTTAATCATTCTCTTTTAATGTTAATGTTCCCATGATATATTAATTGTCTTCTTAATAGCGTGCTCTTGGTTAATTAATTTTGAGGGTTCTCATCTTATGATTTCCTTCAAATAATCCCGATGGTGGCGATGAATCAATCAACTCCATTATCATCTATTTATTGTGGTATTCTTTGTGAACTTAAAACACATACTTAAAACACATAATTATGTTCTTGTCACATTTTCCTGATCATCGTGCATGGATCGGGTAGCCGAAGCGGGCCTTTCTACATTGTGGCCTATCGGGGAGCCATATGCACCGCATCAATTAGGGTGTGTTTGGTTAAGCTGTGGCTTCTGAAAAAGCTGCTGTGAGCTGTGGGCTGTGGAAAAGCTGCTGTAGGTTGTGGGCTGTGGAAAAGCTGTAAGCTGTTTGGTTCAAACAAGTATAAAACTTACCTACTATCTCTATTTTCCTTGAAACAACTGTGAAACAGCTCTCTATTTTCACCATTTCAAAAAGCAGAAAGCCAAAAGCCAAAAGCAGAGTCCAAGGTGCTTTCAAAATTGTACTACCCAAAAGTAGCTGCTTCTGAAAAAGTAGCTTCTGGTTTCCACCCCTTTGGTTGACTTTTGGCTTTTTGGAAGCAAAAGCAGCTCCCAAAAGCTCAACCAAAGGCACCCTTAGTTTGTCTAGTCCCATCTCATAGCCACTTGGTATTCCTGAGCCACGAGTCTAGAACATCGATTTTGTTACTAAAATTTTAAGACCTACTATTATTGTTTTTATATTCTGGAACATCGATTTTGTTACTAAAATTTTAAGACCTACTATTATTGTTTTTATATTTGTGCATCTGGGTGTTATTCTAGCTTTCATCCATCCCTTGTAAAATCAGAAGAGATGAATCTTGTTATGAAAATATTAAGTGAAAAAAGGAACCAAAGAGCTAATGTTAGTGCCTAATTCTAAATGAAAAATATTGTTTATTTTAGTAACTGACATTTCTAAATACCTAATTTTAAATTTAGCACGGGGCCCCCCAAATTCTGAGATACGGCCCTGTCGCCAGCAATATCTTAAGCACAGGCAATCAGGCAATGAGGCGATAGATAAACAAACTGAGAATAATACTAGTTCAGAAAAAAAAAAAAACTTCGCGCAAAAAATGGACTCCCATGTGCGCAAATATTCCGCCATCCGAGGACCTGCGCGCGAAAGCGACGGGCCGTGTTTTTTTGGCATCGCATCCAACTGATTTCCAAACGCCAAATCCCACCCCCACCGCCGCCTTGTCGACTTCCCACTCCTCTTCGACGCATCCTCTTGCTCCCCGGCACCACCGCCGACCAGCTCGCCGAGCCGCCGCCACCGCCATGGATGAGGAGTACGACGTGATCGTGCTGGGCACGGGCCTCAAGGAGTGCATCCTCAGCGGCCTCCTCTCCGTCGACGGCCTCAAGGTAGAGTCACCCACCGATCGATCGCCTCCCTCCATCTCCCCCGACGCGCCTCCGATCCGCCGCTTCGGCGCCCGGATTCCGCGTCCCCTTGGCAAGCCAGTGTTCTAATCTCGCTTCCGTCGCCCGGGGTGGGCTGGATCACTGGAGCACGCTAGCTCGTATATCGGGTGGTGACGCCCGTTTGATCTGGACTTGATGTGCTGCGCTGAGATGAACCCTTTGTAGTTTTCTGTTGGTCTGACTCTGTATGGTAGCGATGGGCGTCCCTGCACCTAAGCCCTTAGTGGATCCAAAGCGGCCAGACATCGATTCGCCGATTTAGTGTGCTTTCTGAGCTTAGCAAGGTGCATTTCTCTAGAGATCGTAGCTGCGGTGCCCTATCTGGATCGGTACGTGCAGCCGGGTTGTCGTGGTTGCTTGCGTTTTGTTGAAGGGAAGAATATGTATTGGGGTTATGGACTAGGGACGGAGGGAGACAGGTGGGTATTTTTTTTGTCCCCAACTAGTTGTATTTAACTTGTGTTGCTTGCCCAAGCTTAAAAGTTTTACTAGCCTGATTTGTTGGCTTAAACAAAATAATTAGTGGGCAAGTAGATTTTTTTTTCATGCGTTTGGTTGAGCTGTGGAAGTAGGCTGCCAACAGGCTGACCTTTAATCAGCCCAGCTAGGCTTGCTTGATTTGGAACTGGGCTCGAGTTTGGTTGGAATTAAGTTTTGGGCTTGGAATTGAGCTTGAGCTCGATAATGAAGTTATAAAACCTCATGGTTGTTAGACTGAGCTCCATAACAGTTAGGAAGGAGGCTGCAGTCATGCATTGTCGGGCTAGATGCGTGCTACAAAGGAATATGATTAACATGATATATATTATATTTTCTTTTATCTTAACACGACAAATTAATAAAAAATATGTTTTCGATTGTTTAAATGAAATAATGTACATTTATATATTTTCAAGATTCATAAACGCCTTGAGTTCGACAGTTTTATTGCTAGAGATTCTTATGGTAGGGATTAGAATAGATAAGGAGATGTGTTTGTCAGGAGGATTTTGTTTGAAGAGATAATGAGGTGAGTTAGCTTAGGAATTTTTCAAGGGAAGCTTCTTTTCAGTCTTTTCATACCGGTTTGTGTTGGGAGTATAATTTTGAGATAGAATTTGTTGGAATTTGGTTGTGGGTAGCAGTTTTCTCTAGTCTTGGTTTTTTACTTAGCGGTTTTTTAGAGGTGGGGTGGGGAGAGAGACTAAGGTAGGACTGAGTTGGTGATACATTTATTTGCGTTTCCCATTCACCTTTTAAAAAAACCCCAAGAAAAAAAGAACAAAAACTATAGAAAACCACGTCCAAGACTAACTCCCAACAAAAACCGCTAGGGAAAAACCCTTCCTCAAAACGAACTCCTTAACCAACTTATCTCTTCATGCAAATTCCATCTAACGAACTCTACCTCCGTATCTTTTCTAATTCCTAACAACAGAATCTCTTCTAACAAATACCCGTTGATCTCAAGGTGTCTATGACTCAAATATATATATTTACATCACCTTACGAATGTTGTTGTGATGATATTGCAGGTGTTGCACATGGATAGAAATGACTACTATGGAGGAGATTCCACCTCACTCAACCTTAACCAGGTAAGCCACTCCAATGGCTTTAAATGCTTGAGGCTTTAGGTCTGTTGACCATTTCTTGTCGATGAATGTTCATATTGACGTTTGTGGAGCATGTATACTAACCATGGTTTTGAATTCTCTTTTTGGGACAGCTCTGGAAGAGGTTTAGAGGGGAAGACAAGCCCCCGGCACATCTAGGTGCGAGCAGAGATTACAACGTAGACATGGTTCCAAAGGTGCGACAGTCTCCTCCATCCAAATATATCTTTAGTAGCATAGCTAATGTATGCGGCAGTGTGGCACCATCAATGTTTGCGAGGATGACATAGAACCCCATGATGGTGCCCTGTTTCATCTTGCTGAGAAACATTGGGGCTTTATATGGGATCGATGTGGTGATTCACTGATTCAGCAAATTTTGAAAATCTCATGTATAACTACCCAAATGGAAGTAATTCTTGTCAAGATTTATGTTGATAGTCAATTAAATGTATTTTCAAACTAGAGTACTATTATGACTCTATGAGTAGCATAATGATGTTATAAAAAATGTTTTTGTGATCAGTTTATGATGGCAAATGGGACATTGGTTCGAACCCTCATTCACACTGATGTGACTAAGTATTTGTCATTCAAAGCTGTTGATGGGAGCTATGTCTTCAGCAAAGGGAAGGTAGTCTCGTCAGCTTATGTCCTCCCTTTGTCTTTCATTAACAGCACATTTCCTGTATTTTCCGTAGGTGGTTGTTAGATCTCCTGTATTCTGATCCTATGCTAGCGGTGTAACTTACCTTTCTCTGTTATCATGTTCGATCAGATTCACAAGGTTCCTGCCACTGATATGGAGGCTCTGAAGTCCCCTTTGATGGGCCTTTTTGAGAAACGCAGAGCAAGGAACTTTTTCATTTATGTCCAAGATTACAATGAAGCTGACCCAAAAACACATCAAGGATTGGACCTTACTACGGTGACAACTAGGGAACTGATAGCGTGAGTACATCAATGCTTGTTGCATTGTAATCATAGATTCATAGTTACTGGATTCACAGCAATCCCCATCAAATCATGATCCTGATCGCACGATCTGATTCGCGGTTGAGCAGCGAACTGATTTGTGATGGTTCGTAGTACGATTTGTTGAAGGTGGCAAACCCAAAACAGAGGACAGCATGATGGACGTTAACCTGATGGCGAGGGGAAGGTCAACGATTAACTGATTGTAGGCTTGCACACTGGCTAAGGTTGCACCACCGCTGCATGAGGTCCATGGCTCGTTGCTTCTGTACTTTGACCGTTGCAAGATGGGAGGACAGGATCTACGTGGAGCACGAGCAGTGACGGCAGCAAGTGATTGAGAGGGAGAGCGAGAGGTGGATTGAGAGGGAAGGAGATGAAGAAGATGGGAGGCAGCTGCAATGGTGTCGTAGATTCAGAATTTAAGAGGGAGGGAGAGTAGGATTGTGAGGGAGGGCCGGAGGGAGAGGCTGCTGCTGCTTGCCTGCCTAGGGTTCCCAGGGGCAGGAGCCAGGGATGCGCAGGCCATGTGGGCCAAGTTGGCTATGAGGTGCACGGGACATTACAGATTGATTTTTCCTTTTCCTTTTCTTTTTTTACAGCTAGGCAAGGATCTTTTGCATATAAAACTCTGTGGTCAGCTTAGTGTTTTGATATATGTAGAGAGAAAAATATGTTGCTTACTAGAGTCCGCGTACCAGAATTGTTGGGGTTTGTGAACCCCATCCCGGATCCGTGAACCGAAGTGGTATACCGGTTGATGAACCCTACTTTTGCGAAGTGGCGTACCGCAAACCTTGAACTTGAACCGCAAATCCAACGAACCACAAATCTGGTAACAATATGTTGTATTTTGTGATTCAAATTTGGTCGGGTCCGACCATTACTGGTCTTTCCAATCACTTGAAGAGTTTGGTCAAGAAGCAATGTGAATTGATTAGAGATTATGATTGGGTTCATCTTCATGTCTATGATGGACTTTGGACTGACCTATATCAGATGTGGTGCTCTAAGGTGCGTATGTCTACTGGAGTCAGAAGTGGCTTCTTGGGGTGCTTCCGATTACAACTCTACACTATTATCTTCTGAGACTCTCCAAGCGGGGTGCTGTTCTCGTCTCCAAGAAGGTTACTGTTTCAGTTTTCCAGTAGGTCTCTGTTTCATTTCCGACTAGGACTCTGTTTCTTGCCTATTTTGTGATCCGAATATGGTCGGGTCTGACCACTTGAAGAGTTCAGTCAGGAAGAATGCAAACTGATTGGAAGTTATGATTTGGATCATCTTCATGTCCTTGATGGACTTTGCACTGACCTGCATAAGACGTGGTGCTCTAAGGTGTGTGCACTGACTGGAGTCAGGCGTGGCTTCTCGAGGCGTTTCCGACTACAACTGTACACTATTATCTTCTGAGAATTCGAGCGGGGTGCTGAACCTGTCTCTGAGAAGGTTACAGTTCCAATTTCCAAGTAGGAGGTTACCGTTCTAGTTTCCAAGTAGGTCTCTGTTTCATTGCCGACTAGGATTCTGTTCGTTGCCTCTCTTGGGACTCTTGTTCCTAAGGCTATTTATATCATCTGTAAGTTGCCTGGTAGAGGAGTAGAATCATATATATGCCAAGAGCGTTCTGTAACTTCTCATATAGTGATTCCGCTGATTGTGTGTCTGTGGTTTTTTACCTGAAAGGGTTTTCCATTTTAAATCTTTGTCTCGCGTTCTTGGTTGTTCATTGGTTTTGTATTTTGTCTTGTCGATTCCATAACAGGTGGTATTTGATCCTAACAAATGGTATCAGAGCTATGTTCTCTGCCTAGATCAATCTACGGTACTCTCAACATGACGAAAATGAAGTATGATCTTCCGCTGTTGACCAAGACACAAGGTTTTTCTTGTGGCATATCAAGATGTGAACTATTCTAGCACAACTCGATTTGGATGATGCGTTATTGGAAATTGACAAAATGCCCATTGCATGGTCCGTCGAGGAGAAGTGAAGAGATCGTAAGGCTCTCAGATTTATTTTATCTATCTAACAATATTCTCCAGGAGGTCACAAACTAGATCATAGCTGCTGTATTATGGCTAAAGCTGGAACAGATCTGCATGACAAAGGATTTGACCAGTAAGATGCTGGTGAAGCAGAAACTTTTCTCGCTTAGATTGGCAGAAGGTGGATCTGTGTTGAATCACTTGATTGCTTTTAAAGATATCGTTGTCGATCTTGAAGCAATGGAGGTCAAATATGAAGATGAATTAGATCTTATTCTACTCTGCTCGTTGCCTAGTTCATTCTCTACGTTCATAGACAATTCTTTATAGTCGAGACACTCTCACCCTCAAGGAGGTTTATGATACTCCGCATGCAAAGAAGCGAAAAACCATGATGTCAACCAAAAGCTCGAGTTCGCATGTAGAAGGTTTGTTTATTCATGGAAGACAAACTGAGAGGTCTCCGTCTAGGGATTTCAGGAGCAAGAGTAAACTTTGAGGCCGTTCTAAGTCAAAGAACAAGAAGTGCCATTATTGCAAGAAAAGTGTCCACGACATATCCTGGCAAAGATCACTAGAGAGCTGTTCAGTGGATCTTTAGATATTTAAGTGGCACTTTTGATACTTGTTTGCATTTTGGACAGACAAGTGATGGGCTGGTCATATATGTTGATTCAAACTTCGCAAGAGATCTGGATAAGTGAAGATCTCTTATTGGTTATGTTTTCATGGTTAGAGGTTATGCTGTGAGTTGGAAAGCCAGTTTACAAGCTATTGTTGTTCTCTTGACCATTGAAGCTGAATACATGGTTATTTCAGAAGCCTGTAAAGGACTTGTTTGGCTAAGGGGTCTTTATACTAAGCTTTGTGAAAATATGTCTTGCACCAACATTTTGTGACAGTTAGAGTGCTATCTGATGAGGACATCTTTTCCATGCATACAACCATGCCGACTCCACATCAAACTGAAACTATGATATAAGGACCAATGACTAGAGCGCGAGCACGTCAACTTAACCATCAGGTGAATGCGTTCCTAAGTTTGCATACAAATGTTTCAAAGAATGAAATACTACTTAATTCTTGTGACGATTTAATTGTCCTTAGGAACCATGGGGAAGAACCACATGAGCTCAAGTATAGAAGTGGAACCGTCAAGCTCAAACCAAGTCCTTTTCACGAGTTTGACTCGGATTCGGCCTTGTTGACAGCGCCTACTTCAAACGGCCGTAACTTTTGATCCAGAAGGTTTCTCGGGGCCCGTGAGTACTCGTTGGAAAGTTCTTGAAGTCTACTTTCAGATGGATCCGGCCTCATTTCCAAATTCCATCTGAGTCGACCAGAAACTGCAAAACAATTCACGTCGCTTTTCCAGTCCGAGTCAAAGTGGGCCTTGGGCCTTGTAATTCGAGTCCTATACGGCTTCCTTGTGTTTTGGCCGACCCTCCACCTTCCGTGACCCTTAAATAGGCAGCCGCTGATGAATAAGTCCCTGTACTGTGGTCTTTGTGGGGCTGTGGTAGTTTTTGTTTTTTGACTGCTTTAGGACAGCATCTGCTTTTAGGACAGCATCTGCTTTTGCTTTAGGACAGCATCTGCTTTTAGGACAGCATCTGCTTTTGCTTTAGGACAGCATCTGCTTTTAGGACAGCATCTACTTTTAGGACAGCATCTGCTTTTAGGACAGCATCTGCTTTTGCTTTAGGACAGCATATTGACCGCTTTAGGACAGCATCTAGGACAGCATCTTAGCATATGCTTGGCTGGTTCTCAGCCTATAAATATGTATCTCCAACCCCTCAGGTTGGTATGACATTGTGTGAGCAATAAACAAGAAGAAAATTGCCCCATCTCCTAGTGTCATCCTCTCCATGAGAGTTAGGATCTTGCTATCACCAAGAGCAAGAGTCCAGCGACTAACAAGTGGTATCAGAGCCTTAGTATCCTGTAGCCTGAGCATCTCCTGCTCATCTCCTTCTCCGGCCTCACAGCAGCCCCAGCCGGTAGCAGCAGCAGCTCCGGCTGTCCCCGCTCACTCCTCTCTGGAGACGGGCAGCAGCTCGTCAGAAGCAGCCCTCTCTCCACGCAACAGCCCCCCAGTAGCGCGCCATGTCCGCAGGGCAGTCTCAGCGCTCGGTCGCCTCGAGCATGCGGCGTCAGCAGACGGCCGAGCTCGCCGCGGCAGAGCAGCGCAAGCGAGCGGCGGTAGAGACCGCTGCGGCGGCGGAAAGGGCGTCAAGGCTGGCAGCGGCGGAGCTGGCAGCAGCCAGAGCGGAGGTGGAAGCGGCAGCGGCGGCAGATGCAGCGCGTGCGGCAGCAGCAGAGGTCAAGGCTCTGCGCGGCAGCAACAGCAGCTCCGGCTCTGTTGATGACAGCGCCGACGCGGACCCTCAGCTGATGGAGAGGGAGGCAGCGCAAGGGCGAACGGCGCAATGGGCAGCCGCGCACGCGCAAGAGCGCGGCGGCAGCCCAGAAAGGCGCGGACGCGCCGGCGGCGCTCCTGAAGGAGGCGCGCACGGCGGTGGCGCTCCTGGAGGAGGCGCGCACGGCGGTGGTGCTCCTGGAGGAGGCACGCACGGCGACGGCGTACGGGTCGACGGAGAGCGCGGCCCTCACAGGCAACGCGGCTCTCTCTCCCCGGTTCGGTACCGTGGTCACCACGAGTACCAGGCTGTCGTCAGGGACGTCGGCCCCGGCGGCGGGTGGCCTACCCTCACCAAGACCAACTATGTCGAGTGGTCTGCGGTGATGAGGGTAAGGCTCCAGGTGCGGCATATGTGGGATGCAGTCCGGTACGGCGACGTCGACTACGACCAGGATCGACGGGCGCTGGATGCTCTCATCGCTGCAGTCCCGCCCGAGATGCAGTTCTCGCTTACCAGCAAGCGGACTGCCAAAGAGGCTTGGGACGCCATCGCTGCAGCACGCATCGGCAGCGACCGCGCCCGCAAGTCTACACTGCAGGCACTACGCACGGAGTGGGAGAACCTGGCCTTCAAGCCAGGTGAAGACGTTGATGACTTTGCTCTCCGTCTCAACACTCTGTTGCAGAAGTTGGTGCAGTTCGGTGACGACACCTACGGCGAGGAGAGAGCTGTGGAGAAGCTCTTCCGCTGCGTCCCCGAGAAGTACAAGCAGATGGCTCGCTCGATCGGGTCTCTGCTGGACCTCTCCACGATGACCATCGAGGAGGCGTTGGGTCGCCTCAAGGTCGTCGACATCGATGAGCCACAGAGCCTCTCGGGACCCGTCACCATTGGCGGGAAGCTCCTTCTCACTCGGGAGCAGTGGGCTGCCGGCCAAGGTGACAGGAAGAAGGGGGAGCCTTCTTCCACGACAGGCGGCCGCAAGCATGGCAAGCGCGGCAAGCCGCGCAAAGACGCCCAAGCAGGGGCGCGAGGAGGCGCCCAGGGCGGCGATGCTGGCAAGCAAAAGCCGGCACGAGACGACTCTTGCCACAACTGCGGCAAGCTTGGTCATTGGGCCAAGGAGTGTCGACAGCCACGACGCGGCCAGGCCCACGTCGCACAAGCGGAGGAGGAGGAGCAGCCGGTCCTGTTCATTGCTCATGCGAGCATCGAACTACCTCCAGCGGCACCGGCCGCAGTGGCTCTCCTCCACCTTGACGAGCCCAAAGCACACGCCCTCCTCGGCGACAGTCCCGGCAAGGACAAGACCGACGGGTGGTGCCTCGACACCGGCGCCACCCACCACATGACCGGGCGGCGGGAGTTCTTCTCCGAGCTCGACTCAGGCGTTCGAGGCACCGTCAAGTTCGGCGATGCCTCCGCCGTGGAGATCAAGGGCGTCGGCTCTGTCGTCTTAGTCGCCAAGACTGGCGAGCACCGGCTGCTCACCGGCGTCTACTACATCCCCGATCTGCGGAACTCCATCATCAGCTTGGGACAGCTGGATGGGACAGCTGCGGATTTGGGATCTTCGACGCCGCCTTCTTGCCAAGGTAACCAGAGGCGCAAATCGACTCTACACTCTTCACGTGCAGGTGGCACAACCCATCTGTCTCGCTGCTCGTCGGGACGACGAGGCGTGGCAGTGGCACGAGCGCTTTGGGCACCTTCACTTCGAGGCCCTGAAGCGGCTCAGTGCCACAGAAATGGTGCGAGGCCTGCCGTGCCTTGACCATGTGGAGCAGCTCTGCGACGTCTGCGTGTTGACGAAGCAGAGGCGACTCCCCTTTCCCCAGCAGGCGAGTTTCCGAGCCAAGGAGAGGCTCGAGCTCGTGCACGGGGACTTGTGTGGCCCGGTGACACCGGCCACACCGGGAGGACGACGCTACTTCCTGCTGCTCGTCGACGACCTCTCCCGCTACATGTGGGTGATGGTCCTCGGCAGCAAGGGAGAGGCTGCGGACGCCATCAGGCGCACGCAGGCTGCTGCGGAGGCGGAGTGCGGCCGCAAGCTGCGCGTGCTGCGCACAGACAACGGCGGCGAATTCACGGCGGCTGAATTCGCGTCGTACTGCGCTGATGAGGGCATTCAGCGCCACTACTCCGCGCCGTACAGCCCGCAGCAGAACGGCGTCGTCGAGCGGCGCAACCAGACGGTTGTGGGGATGGCTCGGGCCCTCCTCAAGCAGAGGGGGATGCCGGCTGTCTTCTGGGGAGAGGCGGTGGTGACGGCCGTCTACATCCTCAACCGCTCACCTACCAAGGCGCTCGACGGCAGGACGCCGTACGAGGCTTGGCATGGGCGCAAGCCGACGGTCTCCCACTTGCGGGTCTTCGGCTCCCTCGCGTTCGCCAAGGAGCTTGGCCACATCGGCAAGCTCGACGACAGGAGCACTCCGGGAGTGTTCATCGGCTACGCGGAGGGCTCGAAGGCCTACCGCATCCTCGACCCTGTCACACAGCGCGTCCGCATCTCGCGTGATGTTGTGTTCGACGAAGGGCGAGGCTGGACGTGGGACAAGGCGGTGGACGACGGTTCGGCCTCGACTCTCAGGGATTTTGTTGTCGACTACGTCCACTTCGAGAGAGCCGGGGGAGCTAGCAGCTCGTCTTCACCGAGCTCGTCCACCTCGACACCTTGCTCGCCATCAGCTCTGGCGAGTGCTCCACCACCTTCGGCACCGGCTCACCACTCTCCTGCACTGGCGGCCACACCACCGGAATCGGCCCCAACAGCTTTGGTCCACAACGAGCAGCGCACGGTGGAGTTCGCTACTCCGCTGTCTCACGACGAGGATCGCGTCGACGCCTACCACGACGACGAGCCTCTGCGCTATCGTACCATGGACAACATCCTCGGCGAGCTGCCCGTCCCTGGACTGGCGCAGCGTGACTTCGAGGCGGAGCTGCACTTGGCGTGCGACGACGGCGAGCCCCGCTCCTTCGCTGAGGCGGAGGGAGACGCGGCGTAGCGTGTCGCGATGAAGCAGGAGATGGACGCCGTCGAGCAGAACCGGACGTGGGAGCTGGCGGATCTTCCTGCCGGTCACCGCGCGATCACCCTTAAGTGGGTGTTCAAGCTGAAGCGGGATGAAGCCGGCGCCATCGTCAAGCACAAGGCTCGCTTGGTGGCACGAGGCTTCGTGCAGCAGGAGGGGGTTGACTTCGATGACGCCTTCGCACCTGTCGCACGGATGGAGTCCGTGCGACTCCTCCTTGCGCTAGCTGCCCAGGAAGGCTGGCGTGTTCATCACATGGATGTCAAGTCGGCATTTCTTAATGGCGACTTGAAGGAGGAGGTCTACGTGCATCAGCCGCCGGGATTTGCGATCCCCGGCAAGGAGGGCAAGGTGCTCCGCCTGCGCAAGGCCCTCTATGGCTTGCGACAGGCACCGAGGGCGTGGAACGCCAAGTTGGACTCCACGCTGAAAGGGATGGGCTTCGAGCAAAGTCCGCACGAGGCGGCCATCTACCGGCGGGGCAGTGGAGAAAATGCCCTGCTGGTGGGTGTCTACGTCGACGACTTGGTGATCACTGGCATCAAGGATGCAGAGGTGGCGGCATTCAAGGAAGAGATGAAGGCCACCTTCCAGATGAGTGACCTGGGGCCTCTCTCCTTCTACTTAGGGATCGAGGTGCACCAGGATGATTCCGGGATCACGCTTCGACAGACCGCCTACGCCAAGCGCGTCGTTGAGCTAGCTGGGCTCACCGACTGCAACCCAGCTCTCACTCCAATGGAGGAGAGGCTGAAGCTGAGCCGTGACAGCACGACGGAGGAGGTGGACGCTACGCAGTACCGGCGTCTTGTGGGGAGCCTTCGCTACCTCGCCCACACACGACCGGACTTGGCATTCTCCGTCGGCTACGTTAGTCGGTTCATGCAACGACCGACGACGGAGCATCAGCAGGCTGTGAAGAGGATCATCCGCTACGTTGCGGGGACTCTCGACCATGGCCTCCATTACCCGAGGTGTCCCGGCGCGGCACACTTCGTCGGGTACAGCGACAGTGACCACGCGGGCGACATCGACACCAGCAAGAGCACAAGCGGGATTCTCTTCTTCCTCGGCAAGTGTCTCGTTCACTGGCAGTCGGTCAAGCAGCAGGTGGTGGCCCTGTCCAGCTGTGAGGCCGAGTACATAGCGGCTTCCACCGCTTCAACTCAGGCACTCTGGCTCGCTCGACTGCTTGGTGATCTCCTCGGCAGGGACACTGAAGCAGTGGAGCTCAGGGTGGACAGCAAGTCCGCTCTAGCCCTGGCAAAGAACCCCGTTTTTCATGAACGGAGCAAGCACATCCGGGTGAAGTACCATTTCATCCGAGGCTGCTTGGATGAAGGAAGCATCAAGGCAAGCTACATCAACACCACGGATCAGCTTGCGGATCTGCTCACCAAGCCTCTTGGAAGGATCAAGTTCCTTGAGCTCTGCTCCAAGATCAGGATGGTTCGATCCTCCCACAAGACGACGCACAAGACTTAGGGGGAGAATGATGAATAAGTCCCTGTACTGTGGTCTTTGTGGGGCTGTGGTAGTTTTTGTTTTTTGACTGCTTTAGGACAGCATCTGCTTTTAGGACAGCATCTGCTTTTGCTTTAGGACAGCATCTGCTTTTAGGACAGCATCTACTTTTAGGACAGCATCTGCTTATAGGACAGCATCTGCTTTTGCTTTAGGACAGCATATTGACCGCTTTAGGACAGCATCTAGGACAGCATCTTAGCATATGCTTGGCTGGTTCTCAGCCTATAAATATGTATCTCCAACCCCTCAGGTTGGTATGGCATTGTGTGAGCAATAAACAAGAAGAAAATTGCCCCATCTCCTAGTGTCATCCTCTCCATGAGAGTTAGGATCTTGCTATCACCAAGAGCAAGAGTCCAGCGACTAACAGCCGCACCCTCTTCTAGGGTTTGGGTTTTGTTTAGACTAAGTTAGCTTTTGCTGCTTTGCCTTGTACTCGCGCGTGTCGGCTAGACCGCCCGAATACTTGTCTTCGGAACCCCACCGTTTTCTGTTTTCGATTGAATCTTACATCGTTATTTGCAATTGAGTTGCTGTTCATCTTGTTCTTGCTTGTTCTTCGATTGCTTGCAGGAACAAGAACCCTCGTGGTTAGGTTGATCGTGCGCCGACAAGGTCACGAACAATCTCTGGGGTTGGTGTATCGATCGCTAAGGCGCAACGTCCTTGGATGGTTGTAGTCGGGTCGTCAACGTCATCTCCTTCCCCAATCGAATATACCACTCTCATCGAAAGATCGGGACCCCTAGTCCTATCACTATCCGTCCTACAAAAGACCAAATATTCCATGAGAGAACAAGGCACATTGAAGTTAGATATCATTTCACCCAAGGAGTTATTACACAAGGTGATGTCAAAGTTTGCAAAATTTGTACTCATGAGAATCCAGTTGATATGATGACAAAGGTGGTTTCTACTGCTAAGTTTGAGCTCTACTCAGGCTTGGTATTACTCGTTGGTCCTCTCGGACGTTTGATGCACAAGAGGCATTATCTAATTTCATTGAGAAGTTCTTCAGGTTTTTTCCGCTACAGGAGGAATTCGGTTTAAGATGGAGATTGTTGTATTTTGTGATCCGAATTTGGTTAGGTCTAACCACTGCTGGTCTTTCTGACCACTTGAATAGTTCGATCAGGAAGTAATGCAAACTGATCGGAGGTTATGATTGGGATCATCTTTATGTCTATGATGGACTCTACACTGACTTGCATCAGACGTAGTGCTCTAAGGTGCGTGCGCCGACTGGAGTTAGACGTTGCTTCTTGAGGCGCTTCCGATTACAACTCTACATTATTATCTTCTGAGACTCTAAGCGAGGCGTTCCTGTATCTGAGAAGGTTACTGTTGTAGGGGTGGTCCAACCCTTTGTGCCTAGGTCTTGCACTTAGCCCAATATGTAATAGGCTTAATAGTATAAAAGAATGTACCATGTACCCCTACCTTATGTAATTATTAAGGAGTGGGATAGGAATTTCTACCTTCTAGATTAAAGAAAATTTCTACCTTACAGATTATATCATGGATTGGCCTTCAACCATCCACGTCACGAAAGAATATTTCTTGTGCTTGCTGTTACCTCGTTCTCCACATAAATAACTCCCTGTTTCCATATGTGTTCTTTCAGGAAATATGGTTTAAGTGATGATACAGTGGATTTCATTGGTCATGCGCTTGCTCTTCATAGGAATGATCGTTACCTCGATGAACCGGCACTTGATACTGTAAAAAGGATGAAAGTAAGTCTTGACACCAAACCCCTGGTAGATGGTTCCTAGTTTGTTATTGCGACTATAGCTGTCAATTTGTCATAATCCAGTTTGTTATTGTGACTATAGCTGTCAATTTGTCATGATCCAGTTCCTGTCGTTGCTGTTCCTTTTAGCTGTGTCATTGCTGTTGTTTGAATATGATTGCTTCATCTAGTTCAATTACATTTTACCGGATTTCTGCTTTTAGCTATATGCAGAGTCTCTCGCACGCTTTCAAGGAGGCTCACCATATATTTATCCGCTATATGGGCTGGGTGAGCTGCCACAGGTTAGTCAATTTTTAATCTGTTAATCCAGTACTTGTCATACTGCACATACATGTGTTTAAGATGCTTGTATGCTGCAATGCTTTCTTATTCTACAGGGTTTTGCACGTCTAAGTGCTGTTTATGGTGGTACTTACATGTTAAATAAGCCAGAGTGCAAGGTATGCTTTATCACCTACCTTGTCATGACTCACAATCTGGGTAACAAACAAATCACACTCCTTATCACCTGTGCAACCTAATTAATATAGGTTGAATTCGATATGGAAGGGAAAGTGTGTGGTGTTACATCAGAAGGTGAAACTGCAAAATGCAAGAAAGTTGTCTGTGATCCCTCGTACTTACCCAACAAGGTGAATACTCTTCATTGTATTCAGTTTACTTCACAAGCAATTTACTGTAGTTTTGGACCTTTTTCCCCTATTATCTACCCTTCTTGAGAAGTTCTTATTGACCACAACCCCATCTGTTATTTTTGATATACGATGCTTCCCAATTTTGATGTTTTGCATATGTTTGTCAACAGGTTAGGAAGATAGGCACAGTTGCACGTGCAATTGCTATTATGAGCCACCCCATCCCAAATACAAATGAGTCACACTCAGTCCAGATTATTTTGCCACAGAAACAACTTGGACGCAAATCAGACATGTGAGGCCTTTCTCAAGCTCAAATAATCTTCATTTGATGAACTGCTAATTGCTTTACTTAATGGATTATTATGCTAGCCTGATTTATGACATTTCTATTGGTATTCTGGTGTTAGGTATGTCTTCTGTTGCTCATACACACACAATGTCGCACCAAAAGGAAAGTTCATTGCTTTTGTGTCTGCAGAAGCGGAGACTGACAATCCACAGTCTGAGTTAAAGCCTGGAATTGATCTACTTGGTCCAGTAGATGAGCTATTTTTTGATATGTATGACAGATATGAACCAGTGAATGAACCATCTCTTGATAATTGCTTTGTCTCAGCAGTAAGTTCTGCAGTACAAGCAACAAAATGAACATTAAGTTTTTCATTGTTTTAGATGTTTATGGTGTTTTTCTCTCTGCAGAGCTATGATGCTACCACACATTTTGAGACAACCGTGACAGACGTTCTTAATATGTATACAATGATCACCAGCAAGGTAACATATGTTTCATCTTCATTTTTCTTTAAAAAATATGTAATGCTTCTGTGTAGTAGTTGAAGCTAACTGTGCATTATTAGTATTTCGTGTATTCTGGCATAAATACCTTTTGGGAGGATGAAGATGAACACTTAGGGAAGTAGAGATTTGCTAAACATTAAGTCTTTGCCAGATTGCCCTTGCTTGCTGTTATCTTATGAAAGACTTTATGCAAATCTAATCCACTCGATTCACTATTTTATTTCGCAAATATGGATTTTATCCTTCCTATCCTAACTCTGCTTTCATTGCAGACTGTTGATCTTAGTGTGGATTTAAGTGCTGCTAGTGCTGCTGAAGAATATTAAATTTCATAATCAAAATCCCGTTATCCTTCGAGAATACTCTTCCTTGGGGGACACCACAGGACAAATCATAATTGATTACTAGTTCTAGTTATTTCAGTTTCAGCTCTAGATTGTATTGGGTGTTCTGGCCAATGTCTACTGCATGTTTGTTGCTAGCAGCAATATGCAAAAATGTTGATTCGAGATGTTTGAACATGGTGGTTTTGTTTACTACATTAATGGTTTGATGGTGTAAACAGTGAACATGGTGACTGACCTTTGTGGTTTTATGTGATGTATCATAACAGTTCAGTAATTTTGAATGCCTTCAATGTTAAGAGTTCTTACCCTGAGTTTCAAATTCTGGTTTCGCCAAAAATCCTGGAGCCCCGTCCCCAACAGTATTGGTAACCGCCGGTGACCGGTATCTTTCTCCGAGCGGTTTGGATTTGTCGAACTGAAATACAAAATTTATTCGGCATGTTCATGCCTGAATGATCTGTTCTCGGTTGGTCCCTGTCTGGAATTACTGTTTATCAATTTGAATTTAAAATTTTAGACATTTAAATGTTGGGGGTGTCTAGGCAGAACTTGAGTGATATTTTGTTTAAGAGTACTCAGATTTTAAGCCTTAGATTCAGATCATTGGATCTCATCCTCCTCAATTATACAAATTTTCTTACATTACTCCACCCCCAAACCTTACCCCATCTACCTCACCGTCGCCCTACTCGTTGCCTCCCCATCGCCTTGCTAGCATCACCTTTGACGTCAACGGACCCTATCGGCGTCCATCTCTTCCGCTGTTACCTCCCTAGCCACTTGCATCCCCTTGACATGCACACCAGCGTGCTGCCCTCCCTCTACTATGTTGTCATCGTCCTCAGTTATGCCGCAGCTCGTCGATATGCCCTACCCGCCACTGCTTCTACCTCCTGACATGGCTGCTGGCATCGAGGGTGGCCCCCGCTGCCTCTTCCGCCCCCCGCACATCCTTGCTCAACCTAACTCGACTCCACATTTGAGCGCTGTTCCACCCGCCGGGCATCGACCATCACCCTCCTCCGACCCACGGCATCGACGGCGCCACCGCCACCTCGTCTTCCACCGCTGGTCTACCATCACCCCCGATCTCCCTCTAAATCCGGGGGACTTTAGTGAACCCAACCCGAATTCAAATCATGGCATCCCAAAAAGTTCCAAAAATACATAAATTTGTTTTGCAAAATCTCTCAATTTGTTTATTGCATTTTTTTAATTTCTATGTGTTTTTTGTGCGTCGAAAATCATATTTACTTTCCCTAAAATTCTTGAAAAATCATCTAAAATCCTCAAAATCTTTCCCCTATCTCTTGGGCCGTTTTTAGCCTAGCCCACATACATCTTTCTCTTCTTTCTTTCTTCTTCCTTTCTTTTCTGGGCCACAGCCCATCTTTTTCTTCTTTTCCATTCGGCCGGTGAGCCTGCCCTCCCAACCCATCTCCTCACAGCCCAACTCCTTGCCGCCCCCTACTCGCCTAACCAGCCCCAACACCATTGTTACTTCGCCACCTCTACCACCTCGCCAGCCACGCACCACCACCTCCTTCTCTCACCGCTTGAGCCACCTGCATTGTCATCCTGCATAGTCACCATGTCGCCCAAACTGTGTTCTCGCCAGCTCATGGCCATGCATGTCGCGAGGAGAAGACCATGGACCACATCGTCGCTTGCCTCCTCCCTCGACACCCTTTCCGCCCATAGCTATAAAGCCGCAGCAGCAGTGTCCAAGCCTCCTCTCTTTCCCTCTCCCTTCCACCCCAAGACCACTCGTGCCACCGTAGAGCCACATCATTGTTCCCAAGCCTGGCAGACCACCATCGCCGCCCGCAATCATCTCAATAATCTACCCAAATCCACGCATGTCCTTATCTTTCTCTGTCGGGACCCTGGATTTCCGAACCCGGACCCTCTGTGTATTACTGCACTAGTCCTAGATCAAAACTAGTGCACACAGTTAAACAGAAATGAATACATTACCAGCATCGCGTTATTACAATAATTGAGAGTACTGACCGAAAGGTCTCATTATTACATTGGAGGTTCCAAGACCACACACAATCAAAATACAGCAGAAGCAAGGTAAATTCAATGGAGACCCATCAATGTGCCACAGGCAGTTGACTGGGGAAGCGCGACCTAGAACTCCTGAAATCCTTCGTCAAAGCCACCGACGAAGTAGTCGTAGTCTCCTTCTTGGGCCTCGTATTCCTCTGATTATTATTTTTGAGTGCAGCATGTGAGTATATATAGTACTCCGCAAGTCTTGGGAAAAATGCAATAGATGCAAGGCTTGACAAAGGAAGGCTATATGGTTCTTTTGCACAAAGCAATGTTTTACTTTCAATTACTAATAATTATTTTTGAAGGCATCAGTTTCATAAAGTAAATGTTTAAACAGAATTATTATTAATTTTATAGTGAAGGTTCCAACTACCAACACTAGTTAATCCAGTTTATCTGACAAAGTTTAAAACTGCGGGTTCCATCCACCCTCTTTGGCTCCAACTGCCAGGATACCCTTCCGAGAGTTCCCTCCACTCTCGGAATACAAAACTTTGATTTTAAAACCAAAACCAGAATCTACCATGTGAATGCATTCCTTGCCCGCCCTTGACCGTGGGCACGGCTATTCGAATAGTTTGACACTCTGCAGAGGTTATACAATTTTACCCCTAGAGACAAATTATCTTAACAGTCACCACGCTTCCTTTGGCATGAGACACAGATAAATTATCACAAAGCTTTTACCTCACTCTAGACTAGCTAGACACTACCCGCTGAGGGTTCACCGCAGAAGGGTTAATCTGCCCAATCCGAAGCCCCCTCTTGCGCCATATGAGTATAGTAAATCCCTGTCCCTCACTGTGAATAACCAGTAACTCCCTGGCACCCACTTTCCACTGGTGGCACCTAAACTAGACTATCATGAGTTAATCAGCTAGGTCGTACCCATATAGACTTAGGGTTGTACGGTAGTGCTCAGTCTGGACAAACACAAGCGTCGGTCCTTAATTGACTAGGGTGGAACATACACTTTACAAGATCTCGTGCTTACTGCACCAACCCAAATCAACCATCCACCCTAATCTAAATCAACTTTCACATTTTATTTTATTTTAAAGAACAGTGGCAACTCCAATCACCAATAAATTTATAAACACAAGTTATTACAATAAATCACAATTTCCCATTTTCAATATTTCAAAGGTATTAATTAGCATGACTAAGCATTATACTACCAATCTATTATTCACAACTGAATATAATAATCTCATTAAAGAGCCAAAGGAAATCCTAAGGAGACAAGGGTACATGGCATTCAATTTCAACTGAGGGCATAACAAAGTTGGGGTAACTAATACCTTAGGATTTGAACTAATCTTGTATGTAAATAGCAATGCACATAATTTAAAATAATTAAAACATTTCAAAATCATAAGAACAAGATGATCAAAGGAGACTTGCCTTCTTGCACGCTCTCGGGGTCTTCCTGCTGAGGAGTGGAGAGGTCTTCGACAACGTTGGATTCTACGCGAGAAAAGACAGAGCAACAAAACAAATAAATACAAACAAAAATTCAAATAAACTCAAAAACTCAAATAGAGGCCATATTTGGATAGATTATGATTTTAGAAGAATTTAGAAATTTGAATGGGCTCAAATGGAGTTAAAATGAAGGAGAACGGGCTCCGGGAAGTTTAAATTCAGAGAAAAAGAAAAATCTGAATTTTTGGAATTATTTTCCTAAAGGAAAATCTGAATTATGACGCCAGCGAGGAATTTCTTTTCGGCCGGATTATTTTCCAACTGAAAAATCCGGCTTACTGCGTCAGCATGACATCAACCTGAGGGGGTTTGACTGACAGGTGGGCCCTCGGTCCATGGACCAAGCCCACGGAGGGAGGAGATGGCCGAGGTGGCACGGGTGGTGGGGTGTGCCTGCGTGGCGCTGATGGGGTGGAATGGGCTGACGCGGCCGGGGGCGTAGCGCCCATGTCAGCTCTGGCTGCTGACGTGGCCAGGCTGGCCGGGGAGCTCGCCGGCGCTCCGGCGGGCGGCGGCCGGCGGCGAGAGCGGCAACGGGGAGAGGAGCGCACGGGGGTTTCGGGGGAGGGGCGCGGGGTTTACCAAGGGCGGCGGAGACAGGCCGGCGACGAGGGAGGAGGCGGCGGCGCTCGGGTCCAAGCGGTGGCGGCGGTTCCGGTGGCGAAGGGGCGCGGCCGAGGGGCGGAGGAGCTTCGCGGTGAGGTGAGGAAGCTGAGGGAGGAGGCGGCGAGGCGTGAGGAGCTTCGGGGCGGCCGGGATTGCTCGCTGGACTTGATGGAGGCGGCGGCGGCAAGGGCACACGGTGCGGCGGCGGTGGAGAGGTCGGGAGAGGGAGAGGATGGCGGAGGGGTGTGGGGCGGAAGGAGGCGGAGCCGAGGGGCCTTTTATAGAGGGCGGAGGTGGGGCACGGGCGCGCAATTACTCGCCGGTGATTTCGGGCGGCGGGGACAGCCGGAGGGGAAAAAGGAAGGTGCGGGGGTGAGGAAGGGAAGGAAGCGCGTGGATTGGGGGAGGAGGCGGGTGCGCGATTTGCGGGGAAAGAAAGGAAGGGAATCGGCGTCGCACGGGAGAAGGAAAGGGGCGGGAGAAGCGGCGATGATGGCGGAGGTGGCCGAGCGGGAGGAAGAAGACGGCGCACGGGGAAGGGGAAGGGCCTGACAGGCGGGCCCGATCGGCAGAGGGAGAGGAGGCGCGGGCGGCCAGGATGGCGCCACGCGGGGAGAGAGAGGGATCGGGTGGCCGAGAGAGGGCGAGGCGGGGACGGCGGATCGGCGGCGAGGTGTGACGTGGCGGCCATCGGGAGGGGGTAGGCGGGATGGGGCGGGTGGCCGGGATGGGCCGGGCGCGTGGGACGTGGCTCCATCTGGGCCGTCCACGCGTCGGCCGGAGGGGAGGGATTTGATTTTTTTTATTTTTCTGATTTCAGATTTTCAGAAAAGCTAGGAAATTCAAATAAGCTCAGAAAAATATGAAAATACATCCAAAAATTCCAGGAAAATTCACAGAAGCTCCTGGTAACATTTTGGACTTAATAAAAATATTTTCAACTAATGTTGGTATTAAATTTTCATACTTAAAATACTTTTTAATTTCAAAAATACATTTTTAAACTGCAGAAAATCCAGGAAACCAGATAAAAGCCAAATAACTCCAAATAATTATTTTGAACTAGGATTTTCATATAAAATCAAAATATCATTTCGTTTGATAATAATTTTAGGTTTTACTTAAAATACTTTTCAAATCTAGCTTTTTCAAAAACAGAAATTCAGAGCAAATCCAAATAAAACTCAAATACTTTAAGATAATTAATTTAAATTTAAATTTTTCAGAAAGCAAATTCTTGGGATGTTACATCCTCCTCATTGTTTGTGCCATCTTGTTCTTGACTTTCTTACGGTTCTATCAGTGTCCTTGTTGCACTAGGAGATTGCAGGAATCATCATCGCTGTCCGTCGTGCCACCGGCCTCATCACCACCGCATCACGAGGTGTGAATCATCACACCAATGCTTTGTCCCACCTCCTTTGACCATCCCCTTTGCCGAGGTCTGCTACCATCGAACGCTGCCTTGCCACCATAGCCGCCATTGTTGCCTGCCTTCCCCATTGGCCCCCAAACCAAGCCATCACCACCAGAAACTCCCTATGCCCACACTATGCTCACACATCCACCATTCATGCTGGAGACCATCAAATCTTACCACTGATGAGTTTTTCCCCTTTCCACGACCACCGCCCTTGCTCTGCCTTTTTCAACCACCACAGTCCTCCCCATCATCCCATACCACCCAAAATGGATCTGCGGTGCTCAAGAACACGTCGTGCGCGTGTTATCATCGCCGTTCCACCATGTGTCACCGTCGCCATCTCTTGTTCTCTCTGTTTGACTGAGAAGAAGAATAGTGCCAGTCGGACTGTGCACTCGTGGTTCGACCGAGCTATTTGACTAATTGACTTGAGCCACTCGGACCCAACTGAGCCCGTGCGTGACACTATGCACTTGTGGTCTAGTCGGACCCGTTACATGCACCAGACTTGAACCAAACCTTAGTGCACCCTTTAACTAACACCGTTCATCCTCCATGACCAATACTAAACATTTTGAAGCCAATTGATCATCGGTTTTCTTCTTCGAGAGTGTTCTGACTCCGTTTTCTTTCCTTCTTTTACATAGTTTTTTATTGCAAGAGTTGTAGTTATGCTAATAGGTTTATTTGGCTTTATTTGTGTGTGTACGCTAGATTACGGAGAAGAAGCCATTGGGACAACTGGAACTAGAATTGATGACCCTGAAGCCTACGAAAGAGTAAGCGCTGACTACGAGTCGCAAGGCAAGCCACGATCCTTGGTCATATTGAATTCCTATTAGTTGGATTATATTACGTATAGGTTAATTTCTACATTATTTATTTATCAATGCTAATTGTTATCGGTTGCTTTTGAATGATGCTGCTTAAGTAGTTAGTACCATTAATTATGTTGCCTACATGCATGTCATCCTTGATAATATTCTAATATGGTTTTCCTTGATAAACTTAGAGCTAGTGTATTATACTTTATATTAGCATAGTAGTGAAGGAATAAGAGCTGCAATCACTTATCACTTGTCGTTCGCCATCACGAGTTGATGTGTCGGGACTTATACTTGAAATGAATTGTGATGTTTATGTCTTGTCATTCACCAAGATTTGGAAATATTGGCCAAGAGTGTGGTATGGTTTATCATGCCAACCATAAAATTGAGGTGATTCACATTGTGATTGTCAATGATTTCCACCCTGTTCAATGGTGTATAATAAATTAACTTGTACCATGAGAAAATACATAATTACCGCCCATCCACAGGATTAATTACTCGAACTTGATTCAACTACTATATTAGTTTCATTGGTACTACCATGGGTAGGTTCGGTGTTGGTGTGGACCACGGACTGACCTATGCCACAATATGACCCCTGTGATCAACAGAGCGGTTACCCATACCTAGGCATGGTAAGAGGCCCACTATTGAGAGGGACGTGCTCTGTACTAGGTAGCACTAATGTTGTGAATTAGTGGTGAATTCTGTTGTTCTAATTTTGATCAAGTTGTGGGTATCATGTGGGTATGAACTTATTTTGATTTAAGTCAAATGTTTATCGATAAAATTATACGGTACTAGTGATGATATGTCCAAGATAAACCCCCTTTGTCAAACATCCCCCTTGAAATCCTCAGTTGCATTATAAAACTTTACCATCGTGGCTTGTTGAGTATGAATATACTCATTCTTGCATATTTTGGTTCAGACAATAAACAATATGAAGAGGACATGCCAGCAGATAACAAATACTACAATGGTGAAAATCACACGTTCTAGGTCAAGTCTATACTCAAGTGTAGCATGTAGTGTGGTCGTCTTTTGTCATGTTTTATCTGTAATATAAGTAAGTTTGGCTTGGAAGTAGGGCTGGAAACTAGCCGAGCCGGCTTGAGCCAGACTCGCCCAAGCTCAGTCTTAACTACGTCTTGGCTTGGCTTAGCTTAGCTCATTTAAGAAATGAGCCAAAAACCCTACTTGGCTTGGCTTGAAAGGTGGCTTGAGATGGCTCGTGATGGTTTGCGAGCCTAGCTGCCAGAACTAGTTCCTCACGTGCCTAGGTGCAATGGACAAGTTCCCATCTTTTAAACCAAGCTACACCAAGCTGTACTAAACATGAATTGATTTTTTTAAAATACTAAACATGAATTACTTGCTGCAAGTAGAAATGATGTGGCAGCCTTCCTTCCAAAATGACAGAAAGAACATTGTTAGCTGCACTAATGGCTAGAGACCATCCATCATGTGAAATAACTCAAACAGAGGTAATGAGCAATGCCATAAATTTGTAATGAAACATGACCAAGATAGTTTAATGGTTCATGTTTAACAGCCCATTCACATTTAACACTAAATATGTAACTATGAGTTCTAACTTCTAATTCATTAGCTTCATAGTTTAGGAATAGCATTTGAGGAAGCATTATCAAGAGTGATTGTGATAGTTTTGTCTTCTATCTTCCATTTAGCAACGCAATCAGAGATAGTCTGAGCTATAACAATCCTAGTGTTTGGAGGATCCAATTTAATAAAGTTTAGCACACGACATTGCATAACCCAATTTGTATCTATACAAAGTGCTACCAAACTCATATAGCAAATGTTTTGGTTAGATGTCCACGGATCACAAGTTGAACTTATATAGTTGACACTTCTAAGACTCTTTTGAAGGATTTCTCTCTCTAATTCAAAAATATTGATGCATTCACTTCTTGTCTTTCCATCGCTGAACTGATATGCTGAATTTAAATACCTTAACAACATATTAAACCAAGTGTGCTCTACCATCTTAAATGGATACTCATGGATAATTATCATCATAGTAATTATTCGACGATTTTTTTATCTTAATCATATTCACTAGGAGTGGCAATAAGAGGTAAACCAGAATCACCTGCCTTGGTAGAACCAAAGTTGAGCTTAGCTTGAGCTTTCATTTTAGCCACCTTGTTTAAATAGGGTGCACTCTTTGGTATATGCCTCATTAGATGCGAAGTAGCACCCCTTGTTTGTAAGATATGATTTTGTAGCAAAACATGCACTTCACCACTGTCTCGATCTCCCCTTTATTCTTCTTAGATGGCCTAGTCACCACCTTAAAATTCTTCCAGCAATTTGATCGTTTTGATCTGCCACTTGTGGAGAGAGTCTTTGGAGAACCCTTCTTCCTTTTGCCCTTCTCTTTGATCTTTGAGACGCAATTGCATTATCTTGCTCAACTGCTTCCTCATTCTCACTTAAACTTGAAGAATCCACCAAAACGTGTCAATATTCACCCAACTCATTACCATTAGAATCAACATCAGCATCACGCATGTCCCAATCCCACTGGTGTAAGATCGAGGAGGCCGACTAGAGGGGTGGGGTGAATAGGGATGCAAACAGATCTTATACAGTTGGATAATGTCTCTACCATATTTGCTTTCATTTTTTTGGATGCGGATACGAATACAGATACCTCGAATATGAATAATACGGTCATAAATATTTATTGGAACATGAAAACCCCTTAAACTATAGATCCAAAATCAATGAAAACACATAAATAATTTATCTTGTCAAAATATTAATGAAATCTAAACAAGCATAAGTATTTTTTATCCACAATAGTCATACCATTGTACAAATTTTAAATCTTCAAATGGCAGTTATTTTTTTAAAGTCCTAAATAATTCTAAATGGATTTCTACCATTTACATGAGACTAATAAATTAATTAAGAATTTAAATTTACATCAGAATGATTTAAACAATAGTACATCAATTTAATCGGTAGAAATTTTAATCTACCGACAATACCAAATTTATTTTTAATAAACATAAATATTTGCTAGTGGGCTGGTTGCAGGGGAGATGAGATAGGCTGGCTTGGGCTGGGCAATGTTGGGCTGAAATCTCGGATATCCGGATCCGTATTATCCGGATAATCCGTATTCATATTTGCCGGATATCAGGCCTACTATATTCGTATTTGTTTCTGACAAAAAAAATCAGTATTTGTTTCTGATTCAAGAATTATCTGAAGAGAATCCGATCCGATACAATCCGTATTCGTTTTCATCCGGATCGGTCGGAAACTATCCAATCCGTTTTCACCCCTAGGGGTGAATAGACGTTTATAAAATTCTCTTCTTTAAATGATTCTATTTAAGTTATTTGGCTAAAACCAAGAATATAATGCGGAAGCTTAAATCAAATTGGTTTTAGCACAAATAAAGCCTAAATCAACTAGGTTCACTTTAGTGCACCAACAACCTAAGTCTATGTTAATTATTTGCAATCCTAGGATAACAACCAAACAATTTAATTATATGAATGTAAATTTTTTGAAAGTAAATTGAACACATGAAAACGAATCACAAAGATACGGTATCTTTTTATTGTGGTGTTTGGAGACCTACCGGTCTCCCCTAGTCCATGTTGATGTTAGCCCAAACGAATTGGATCGGCTCCACGAATTAAGCCGAAATACCTCAATCCACTAGTGGTAGCTCTTTCCCGTTCTAAGTAGGTGAGCTCCAACCTTCACACTTCGCTAGGTGTTCTCACAACCTTGTTTGAGAAGGTCATTGCACACGACACCTCTAACGCTGTTTAGGAGTCAGCAAACTCCAAGAATAATAAGTTAAGCCTATCGCTTGACTCTCACCGTGTGCAATGAATGCACAGGCTCGAGTGGATACTTAGTCCACCTCTAGATGCAACACATGCAATCTAGAGTCTTTCTCCTTGCTCACAAAGTACAACACATGCACAATTGAGAGGAAGACCTCACACTAGCTCAAGAGAGTGCAATGGAGTGCAGCTCTCATCTCTCCAACTGGCCACAAGGGGTTATATATACCCTGCACCTCGAAACTAGCCGTTGGGATATAAAATCAGGATTTTCGAAAGTACCGCAGGCAAAAGACCGGTACTTCCGCTCCCCTCAGCAATAGTCAAAAAATTGGCCGTTGCAGGCAAATCCGGTTGTTCTGACATGCAAAGTCCGGTACTATCGATTATCGGAAGTATCATAGCACTCGTGTTGTCATGCAGAACTACCAATTTCCTCGGGGACGAGAAGACTACACACAGGTGTCTCTTTGGAAAAATGTGCCGCTACACAAGCTGGATATTCCGCAAATCAGAAGTACCGCTTACATAGAGCTGGTAGTTCCGCTCACACAGAGCCGATCAAAAGTTTCGATCATCGACTGTATTGGTCTCTAACCACGTTGTCCGGATCGATCACATAGGTCTTTGACTTCGCTGGTCTATGACCACGCTGGTCTACGACCATGTTGTCCGGATCAACCGCACAGGCTTCTGACCACGCTGGTCTTTGACCACATTGGTTTCGACTACTCAGGTCTCGACCATGTTGACATTCGACAACATTGGTCTCCGATCACATAGATATCCGACCACTACGTTGATCTTCAACCATGTCTTAATTACGTCAGTTCGACTATGTTGGTTTCGACCACACAGGTCTTGACCACATCGGTTCCGACCACGCTGGTTTCAATCACACAGATCTCAACCACGTTGGTTCGACCACGCTGTTTTCGATCACACAGATCTTCGACCATGTTGATTCCGACTATGCTAGTTTGACCATGTTGGTTTTGATCAAACAGATCTTCGACCACATAGGTCTTCAACCACATTGGTTCGACCAAGCCGGCTCTCGACCACGAAGGTCTTCGACCACCAATGCATGCGGTAGTTCCGTGATTACAACACTGGTAGTTTCGGTCAACGGTAGTACCATAGACTACATTGCGGTAGTTTTGATTTCCCTAAGAAGTGCATATATTTCAATAAATTTTGCAAAACATATTTGTAAACATCATCTTACACACAAGAATCACACATGATTCTCAACAAGTTGCAAAACATATTTGCACACTTTTAGAATCATAACACAAGGGTTATATATGAGCTTTAACTATTTGCAAAACGTATTTGCAAATATAAACCTCATACTACAAAGAATGAAAACATAGACTTTAAACACTTGCAAAACACATTCGCAATGTACAGTTCCATGTTACAAGGATTCAATACACGAGCTTTAACTATTTGAGAATACATTTGCAAATACAAGTCTCATGCCAACGAGAGCTAGAGCAAGTGATGTTAAGCTATTAACACATGATGAGACTCAAGCTACTAGATATGACCCCTATTAATAGTATGACAATCTATACTAGTAATCCGATCTTCCAACCAAACACCAAGACCGGTAACAACTCATGATGCATCCATTACTTCAACTCCATCATTACATGATGAGTCTTCACTTGACATGACGATTCACACATGATCATATCCTTTTAGACATGCATCAACTCATGATGCATCCACCACATGACTTGATGATTTTCAACACATGAAGTCATCTCAAGTCTTCCTCATTTATGGAACCTAACCTATTCATCCAACTCATGAAAAATGTTAGTTCACAGACCAATTGCCATCAATTACCAAACTTCACCATTAACACATAATGAAGGGACTAGATTTTACAATCTTCCCTTTTTAGTAATTCATGACAATCTCAATAAATAATGAGATAAAGATTGTATTTGCAAGTATACAATATGTACACAACACTTGTATACTCTAAGATAAGTTTTAAGCAAAGCTTATTTATCCGGTTGTCATTAATCATCCAACCACTAACATATAATGGAGAAGTTAGATGATAACTCGATTGCAATTGAGTATATATGAACTACACAAGCTATATATACTCAAAGGATGTGTTTCAAAGTAAAGATTCTAAATATGTGTATTAAAAGAAACATGGATCAATACTTATGAAAAGTCAAAACATAGAGTGAACTCCCTCTAAAAGTGTGCATACAAGTATGTGTAATGAAGACATATGTACATATTCATTTTGGACTATTTGTGGAGTTCAATCTATATTTCGGATCCAAGGAATGCACTAATATATAAAAATATGATTTCGAATGTATACCTCTTTGATTTCTCCTTTTCATTCAAATGAGACTAAGCAATAATATACTTAAACAAATATATTAGTTTCACATATAGATTTGCCATTTAATCATATAATTGGATGTGAGGAATGCAACAAGATTATAATATATGAATGCATACCTCAATGATTTTATCTTTTTTCATCCATATGATACTAAGTAATATCATAATCAATAAATAAGATTAGTCTCACAAATGCATTTATCATTACCACCAAAAATCTCATAATAGTATTTGTCATTATCACCAAAATCAATTTAAATGGAGCTTGATCTTTCAACTGGCCACCTTCCGGGTCCAATTCCTCACCCGCCAATTATGAATCGATGCAACATCAGCAAGACAATAATCCAACAAGGCAACATGCAAACAAGTGAACTTGCATCGATCTTGCACGGGAGAGAGTGGAGACTCATCGAGGCTTCTGGGGTTGTCACTGGTCGAGGTGGAGTGATGAGGCGACTGTGAACTGGAGTTGATGTAGCCAATGGTGGTAGACTTCTTTGCTCGGCGAACACGAGACTCCATGCTCAGCTGGTGCTCCATGCAGCAGAGGGCACGGTGGAAGGCGAGGTAGTCATGATAGAATCATCAAATCTTGCAATTCAACCAAAAATCAACAGAGCCTGGGAGTCAATTGAGGCCAGAAATCTTCCAATTCAACAAAAAAATAGAGGTCTAACGTCGATGGAGTCAGTTGAGGCCAGGAGGTGGAAAGATGACGATGTTGGGGAGGTATGATGGCGCGGATTGACTTGGCTATGGGAGGGGTGGTGGTAGCGTGGTGGGTGAGGTGGGAGGGGTGATGACGTCAAGATGGAGGGAGTCAACATTGTGGCCAAGGGCAAGGTGGAGAGGGCGGAGGTCGAGGCTGGGTAGGAGGAAGGAGGGTAAGGCTAGGGCCAAGAGGGGCGACAACGTGGAGGCTAAATGGCGTGGGGGGCGGCGACAGCAGCGCCCAAGCCTAACCCTAGCCGGGAAGGGTGGCGATGGTGGTGATTAGGGAGAAGGGGGTAGCGGTGGTTACGGAGAAGGGGGACAGTGCCGATCAAGGAGAAGGGAGCGGTGCAGGAATTGGCTAGGGCCTGGGACTGGGAGCAACGCTGAGAACAAAGGGAGAGTTAGGATTTCAAAAGGGGTTGGGTTGGGGGCGCATGGGGGTCTCTTGGGTGGGCCTTGGACGGTTAGGCCTAATGAGCTACTAAGCAGCTCACGAGTAGCACGGGCTCAACTTGTTAACGAAATAAGTTAGGATGGAGGCTTAGCTCGCTTGTTTATGTCCTGTGCCTGAACTGAGCTTGTTTCGAGCCTAAGTGGCTCACGAGTCTTTTAAGTTTTTTTCTAGCCCTACTTGAAAGCCTTAAAACTCTATAATCAATGTTTGTCATATTTTATATAACTCCTATGGTATTGTAATCGTAAACAAACTGTTTATCAATCTACGTACAACTAAAATCCAAGACAGTAGCATAAATACAAAAATTCCTGGTAAATCTAAGTGTCCCCACACGAACCCTAACCCTAACTCGCTAGAGCCAGCCACCACCTGCATGAATCTCAAGGCAAAATCATACGGTGAGAAATTCAAATTCTCAATCCTAAAATAACAATCTTGAGTACTTAGTTGGCAATTCCCTTAAATGTTTCTGGGGTGGGATGTAACTGCCATATGAAACACCAGATACTGATGCACTATTTAGGGTTACAGGGAGGAAGCTATCTACAAAAATGATAGCACATGAACACGCGGCATCATTACAATTTACAACACCACAGAAAGATAACACACATCATTCAAGCCATTACTTTAGAACACACATTGCTGCGCTATCATTCTATGCTTCCACTTGCATCATCACCTTCCCTCGGTGCCCGTTGCATCATTTCGATCGTAACAGAAGGCCCTGCCGAATCGACAGGCGCTGTCGATTCGGCCTTGCCGTTGCCCTCCTGCAATCCTTTTCTCCTCTTAACCTTCTCTGCCCAACCCAGGACGCCCTGCTGCACATGCTCGTTGAAGATCTCCTTCTTGTAGGAGCTCCCCATCTTTGTGCACGAGGGAGGAAAAAATCCATTAGTTTGTGTTGATGATTAGAAACATCGTATGATATCGAAACATTGATGCACCTGCGTTACAATTGCATACAGAGGCAGGGTGCTGTAGCTGCAGAGAAGTTGAATAATGACCCTGCAAGTAGAAGGATGGATGCAGGAGTTACAGAGCAAATTCATGTTTGCTTTTTTACTATGGGATAAGAAACTGGAGACATGTGTAAAGTACCCAATAACAAGCCTCGGAACGATGAAACCAACTTGCCCCATGATGCAGGAGTTGAATCCATAAGTGCTCTACAAAGGAAATAGGGTAAACAATGTTGTGATGAGTCATTACATCTAACTGAGCGCAATTCACAAATGACACGCCACAATGCTTACCAGTATCCAGAAAAAGAATGCAATCTCAAAGGCATTCTGGAAGAGAATGAACTGGATTAGGTACAGGACAATCCTTGGCCGCCCTAACCAGAAATGGTCATCTGATGGTTTTACAACCAAATCGCCCTCAATCATTGAGTGCTTCTCAGCTACCTCATGGGCTAACTGAGCTATGACGTGCTGCAGCTTAGTGCCAACGGCTAATAGAAGCTGCAAGGAGTATCAGAATAGGGAAGCGTCCAGTAAGACCATAGTCCTTGATCCTTGCACATAGTTCAAGATTTATTTGTGGCACAACTGTATGCTTTCAGATTATGTACATGTTGTAGTTTATATTTCTAAAGGATGCTACATAGTGACTAGGAAAAAATAGTATTAGAAAGGTTTCAACAGTTTCCATTGTAGAATCGCTCAATGGGCTCACAAGTATGTCCTGATGTGATTGCTAACATCTTCAATGCAAATGTTTATTAGTCCCTCTTAAGTGATCTTTAAAAGCTGGATTGGCACTTTAAAACAGCACATTATTACATATGCACTTACAATAAGGGGAAGGAAAGCAATCCAAAAGTATATGTGCCAGCCTGCAGGTTAACAAATGAGGTGTAAGATAGCTTTGAGAAGCTTAAATCCTGAAATATTACTACAGCGCCTAGCTGCCTGTCGAAAAGGGACAGAGCTGTTTTGGCAAGACGATTCTACAGGAAAATAGAGACCACAGAAGTGCTTTTCAGAAAGGATGAACTAAACTTTACCATTAACATTCAGCAACAGGAAGATCACCACGAAGATCCACAAGTACCAGCTAAAAGAAAATTTATACAGCATGGGTAAGTTTATTTGCATAATAAATTTGCTTGAGTTTAAAAAGAACATATAAATGAGTGTACAACTCTTTGTATTACCTTATACCAACCACTTTCTTAAAATCAGCCTCTAAAACCCTCATCATGTATTTATGGAAATCAAATTTTGGGTCTCCGTGTAAGTGAGTCTGTAATCCAAAAGGATCTCATGTTTACAGACAAAAGAACATAAGATTAGCTTAGTATGAGCTAATGCTTACCATGATAAAACCAAGACGCATTGTGGTGAAGTCTGATTTAGATACTGATCCATAAAACTGCTTAACAAAAGAATGCTGAAAGGAAAGAAAGAAAGAAAAGGCTATTTATTGTACAACAAATTCTGCACCATACAACAGTATATCTGATAGAAGAGCAGATCACATGCATTTACCAGCCAACTCAACATTATAGAATCTTTGCCAATACCCTTAAAATGTTCGTTGATAAACTCAAATTGGTGCGCAGGGGTTATCTTCTTAGGCCCTGCAATTTCATACGATTTTATCATCCTATCACAAATAAACAAGTCCCAAAAAAATCAGTTTATTTTTCACACAGATTTGTTGATTTCACAGAACAAAAAACTGCTGTCAACCCACAAGTGTATCATGCACTCAGTTATGAACAGAAAGCAAGGTTCTGATACCATTTCCTGTAGCATCTTGCTGAATCTCTTTCTCCCACTGTTTCCATTGGTTTATCTGTGTAAGAGAATACAGTAAAATCAGCCGACAATACAAAAGGAATTCTGCAACTTAACTGCAAGGCGTATCAAAACTCATGAGTGGCTTACCTTTGCACCTCCTAGAAGCATAGTTGTAACACTGAAAATAACATGCGTGATAGCTAGAACAAATATGAAAATATGCAACTGATGTATAGCTTCAAGGGACAGCAATGGAACCTTTCCCTGTTAAAACAAACACTAGAGTTCATATATAGCATTAAATCATAAGAAAAATCTGAAAACAGTTGAATCTTTGAAGGGAGCAGGGGATATCACATAGGGGCAACTCAGATATAGGAAATTTTTTCCCAGCATAGGAATATGCTAAAAAGGAGCAACAGGTTAGAGTGACACTCGGAGCTGAGCCACTTGAATATTTCATCAGTTTAATTATATACCAATCTAGTCTTCTTAAGACCAATATGAAACATTTAATCAGCAATTTGACTTAACTAGGAGTATTTCCCATCTAATAGGGTTAACCGACCTTATCTTAAAGAAAGACGTTAAACTAACTATCCTTGTTTGTCAATGATGCTACCTAGTTGTCAAATGTACTATGCTCACTCTTCCCACATGGTAGACTAACATTTCTATTATTTGGTAGTCAGCGCAAGTGTAGAAGAAAGACAGAATCACAGAAGAACATGGCTTCATCACACCCTAAGATTGGAATTAAATAAAGGGTGTCCATGACCATCTGGTCTAACCAATTGTCCAACTTGTGATACAGTAGCTATGGAAGTCCTACCGAGTATTAAGTTTCTGCATGTTCACAAAGACAATGGTACCTAACTAGCTGTCATCTAAAACACAAATCACCACAGCTTGCACAAAATCAAAATAAGTTGGTATGAACAATGAGCATTATTCCAATTGCATGGTCCAATCACCTTCTTCTGGCAGTGCTCGGCCCCCGCCGCACCCTCGCTGAGCAGCCGCCTCCCGATCCCGCCAATGATCTGGGCAGCAACAAAATGCTCCTTTGTGGACCCCACCTTGCCAGCCCGGTCCTCTGCCCTCTGGCATGGCAGCATGTGGTCTGTCCAGCCGGAAGGAATGCAGGTCCTCTGAATCAGCCCCTGGAACACCGTCAGCAGCAGGGAGATGAACCCAAGAAGCATCAACTCTGCATTACACAAAGGAACAGTTCAGATGTACTTTCCCTCGCCATTTATTAGGAATTGTACCATAGTATAGCCCAAACAGGAGGACAGTATGATCAAGAGTAGGAAAAGGAATTCCTTTTTGCATGATAAACAGTGGGTTTTCATGGAATTGTCAATATACCCTTGTATTGTCACCCCGAAGACGCACATCGCAGTCCGAGCTATACAAGGACAAAAAGAGAAGACAAAGAGGCAAACTTTTGACTTTTGCACAAAACATCTTTATATTTATCTTCACCAGAAATCCTGAAAGATGGAGAAAATACGAGGAAGAAGCTGAATGGTGCTTCTTTTTTTTTTTTTTGGCGTCAAGTCAACCGAGTCATCACAGAATTGGAGAAAGGTTCTTCCTTCCTTTTTCCACTGAATCAATCAAGAGAGAATTGAAAGAAGCTAAATTTTGCGCTAGAGAATCCGTTTCACCGAGATATTTCACATACACACCCAATTATAGAGGCCGTGTATATCCCTCGTGGATATAGAGGTCGGATTTTATATCCTTTATCTAAAAAATTTCAAAGACACACCCAATTACCCCGGCTTAAGGAAAACTGGGACAGCGACAGAATCAGAGTGCATTTTTCTGCAGCCTCACCATGACAGCAGTGGCACACCTCCCTATTTCTGAACCTAGAAAAGTCGCATATTGCGCCACATTTTGGCAGTTGGCAATCACACCAAGATCCCGACCATTTCCACACGCGCGCGCGCGCGCACACACACACACAGAGAGAGAGAGAGAGAGAGAGAGAGAGAGAGAGAGAGATGGTACCTTCTTTGACCTTGAGGAGAGCCTCGAAGAGAGGCTTCTGATTCTTCTTCTTGAGCGTCTGCCCTCGCAATCACCACAGCAACGAGCAGTCGATTAACACACAGATCCGCAGAGTAAGCAAGCGGAAATCTTTTATTCTGCTTAATTACCTTGCCGAGGTAATGGAGGCATCGCTCGGCGACGAGGGAGATGAGCACGATGAGCGAGCAGACCGCCGCCACGATCCACGTCGGCGTGAACTCCAGCGTCGCCGCCTCCGCCGCCCCGCCCTGCTCCGCCATCTACCCCGGCCCCGCCGCGAAAAACTTCCCTCTCCCGAAACCTTCGCCGCTAGACCGTTCGAGGCGAGCGAGCGAGACGTTAGCGCGTGGCAGTAGATACGACTAGAGACCACGAGAAACTGGCGGGACGCGCGCGCGCTGTGTTTTTGCGGCGGTTGCTTACTTGCTTGCTACAAACGCTGTGCAAGGGGCGGAGCAACACTTTAGTAAGGGTGTAAAAAAATATCTAGTGAAAGAATTGATGATTTGTTCTATTTTTTATGGAAATGACAAGTGATATCTCACTGGCATGCGGGTCCTGACTCCGTATGTCAGTGAGACATCATATGGCATTTTATCAAACTGCAAGAAAAATAGGGCAAATCATCAAATCTTTTACAGTTTTGCTATTGTACAGGCGACTGAAATTTTTTTATGTTTCAG
This sequence comes from Dendrocalamus latiflorus, assembly GCA_017311315.1. NCBI lineage: Eukaryota > Viridiplantae > Streptophyta > Magnoliopsida > Poales > Poaceae > Dendrocalamus > Dendrocalamus latiflorus. Next base: position 10,668,827 of record CM029613.1, on the reverse strand, counting down.
TCACCTGAAATTACACTCTCAATGAACTAAAATTGCAGCCTCCCTCCAAAAAAACAACTGCAACTTTAGGTGATTCAGAGTGCAACTTCAGGTGACCTGAAATTGCACTCTCAATCAACTAAAATTGCAGCCCCCTAAAAAAACACGTGCAACTTCAGGTGATTCAAAGTGCAACTTTAAGTGACTGAAAGATAAAAAATTTTAGTCATATGTGCAATAGCCTATCCCAATCTTTTATTATTTTACTATTAAATCTTAGGACATACCTAAATTCTGGCTCCTGACTGTGCTGGTTTCGCTTCGGCCTTAAGTCTGTTTCGTGCTGTTCGGTTTAAGTTAACTGCGTGATTCAACGTCGGCAAACGGGGATTAGTCCGCGCTTTGGGGTCTCCGTGTGAGACTTGACGGCTGTGGCTGTGCGAGCTTCCGCGTGGTGGCCGCCTGTCGCGCCGTCTTGGTCGGGGCATATCGTGTGATGATAGTTACTACTAGACTGGGATGTTTTTTTAAGTAGTTTATGATTTTTAGTTTAGACTTATTAATTTAATAAATATTTATAATTAAAAATATTTCAATCGATATAAAAGAGAAGTTTATCTATTTACAATATCCCTTTCCTTTCTTCTCGTATTAAAATAAGATGTGACCCATTAGATCAGACTTGACAACTACTTTTTCTGTGAATATTTTGAGGGTATGCTTCGAACATAGAAGTACCACAAGAAATATATCAAAAGTTTTTATAGAAATTAGAAAATTCTAAAAGAAGCCTTAGTTTCATTTTTTGATTAAATGATTTAGCACAAGATAAATTATCTTGAGTTTCGTAAAATACGCTGTTAAGAAAAACTTTCACATAGCATGAGATCTAAGATAAATTCATAATTTCACATTTAATTATATCTATTATTTTTTTTAAGACACCGTTATAATATATGGACACCTTATTAGCTAAAAATCATCTGATAAAGTATAAAAACAAAGCCTACTAAGTAGCCGATTGTATAATGCTCTACTGTCCGTATCAAGGACTCACCTGCTTGTGGGGCCGGCTGGCCAGTGGCCATGTGGATATGGGACCCAATAATGTGAAATGGATCACGATGGACGGCAGTTTTCTTTTTCTCTTTTTTTGGGAGGATTTTAAATGGGATGGAAATTGCAGATCTTTATTTCAAAATTTTGAAACTTCCACGTAGTACCTTCAACCTATTAAAAAACAATTTTCAATTGCTAAAGTTAAAACTCCAACGGTCAATTAAAACAAATCTATAGGCAATAGAACAGCTGGTGCCGTGTCTTCTGTCTGAGTCTGGCTGCGAGCGACTTCCACCGCTGCGGCGTGCTCACTCTCTGCGACCACACATCTTTAGGCCATCCACAGTGGGGTGCTCAAGGCCGAGTGCCTGACATGCGACCTAGGCTCAGATGTCACGGTGGACGCGAGTAGATGTCTAGCACGCTGGCGGCAGCAACTAGAGCTCCAGCGACGATGGCTGGATCTGGCGAGCCGGGCCCAGGCGAGGTAAGACTAGCGGCGCTTGGATCCGGCAAGAAGGTCAGCGATTGCCAGATCCAAGGATGACGTGAACCGTGGCAGAGGACGACGACGACCTCGTCCTGAGGGCAACGGCAAAGAGGCTCGAGGGTGCTAGCGAAGATCAGATATATTCGATCAGATCTGATCATGTAGTGGTGGCAGTGGACGGAGGGCGACGACCGGATCAACTTTGAGGGCGACACAATGACTAAGGGGCTGTTTGGTAAGCCACAAGCCGGTCGGTTTTTGCCTTTTGCTACAGTACCTAACTTTCAAACGGAGTATTTTTTCAAAACGGGGTCTACAAGTTAAATGTTGTATACGTTAAAAGCCCAACATCTGTACCAGCCAAAATTGTAAGTGAGTATCGGTCTCTCTGTAATCTGTACCGTAAACAGCTAAAATTCAAAAATTTCAGCCAAAAGCCATAAGCCGCAGCCAAAACAAACAGACCCTTGAGGTTACGTCAATTTTTCTTGTATCACACGTATATGGATTTATTGGCTTAGTAGCTATAGCCTATACTTTGCTTTGCGCCGCGTTTAGACTCCAACAAAATCCTGACTCCGCCACTGGCTGCACCTACTCTCCCGTGCCACTCTTCACTGCAGCCCATCGGCCCAAAACCAAAAGGTCCAAAACTCACTAGTCTCACCATCAGCAAAAAACCAAAAGGTCCAAAACTCACTAGTCTCACCATCAGCAAGCCGCTACCACCCTCTTTCAAACACACCGAACATCTACGTGATGAGTAGTGAAACCGTCGCCGCTGTCACTGGAGAACGCGTACTAACTATTGGGAAACCTGGGCTTAGGACTGTAGGCCAGCCTATTGGTGGGCACCCTCCACCTAGTCTATAAATAAAGTCAATAAAGAAGGAGTCCCTCATCTCTCTGTGTTCAATTCTTGCATTGTTATGTGACTATTCTGTGTTTAATCCATCTACTTTGGCATAGGAGGAATCGATCAGATTGGACTCGCCAGCGACGATTCCTCAACACGTTATCAACACGAATCGCTATTGTGGATCGCAAGGTAATCACTCGTAGATTGAATTTCCTCATCTAGATTGCTTTAAATTCCACAAAATTTTGCATTTTTAGATTATTTTTATATGGTGCAAATTCGCTCTAAATCTACCGTGAGCAGACTTGAAATCGCCGGCCAAGCCGATCGATAGAATTGTGCAAAAGAGTAGATATTGATTGCACTGTAGATTGAAAAAAATTGCACATGCGCTGCACAAATGCGTCGCACGTACCGTTAGTTGGCCACTCGCCTGCGTCGCCCGCAGCCGCGCCGGCTACCTACACGCGTCGCCGCGCGAGCCATCGCTGCCTGCACGCGGTTGCGTCGCTTGCATGCGTCACGCCATCGTTCGGCTGTCACCCGGCATGGAGCCGCGCCGCCGTTTAGACAACTTCGATCTCGAGCCACACCGCCGCGCGAGCAGTCGGGTGCCGCACAGCGCTGCCTCCGCACCAGTGCCGTCACCTGAGCACAGGCCGCTCGCGACCAACCCTCGCATGGGTCCCACATGAGGCGCTGCCACCAATGTCGCCCAGACCCCAGGTCGAAACCGCGACGCCGCTCGACTGCCGCCCGCATGCGGCATAGACGCCAGCTCGAAGCGACGCCGCCGGCCCCGCACGATCGAGCCGCCGCGGTTGAACACTACCGCCTGCTTCTCACGGGCCACCGTAGCATCGCACGGCCGACCGTTGCTGGCATACGCCGATGTCGGCCTGAATGCCGCCGCTGGTTGCCCCACATGGCGTGCCGCCGTCGCTCGGCCTCGCACACATCGTTGCCACTGCCCCGCACGGCGTGCCGCCAGCCATCCGCGTCTCCCGGTCCATTAGCCTCCGCTCCCGCACGAGCCACTGGCTACCCGCCGCCAGCCCAAATGCGCTATTGTTGCTATCACGCGCTCAGGCACACCGCCTCCTCCGTGAATAGGGGTAGGGAATCCCTACCCCTTTCATCCTTTTGAGTTGGCCGGCATGGGTCAATGTGGGCCGGGGCAGGGGGAGGGGCGAAAGAAAAATGGGGAGGCCCAACCCGAAAAAAAGGAAAAAAGGCAACGCTCTCCCTCCTCCTGCGTCTTCAACCGACTGATTAGCACTTTGACCGACATGTTTTTCATGTCACCAAATTGCTCAATCATGGTGACAATGGGAGAGAACTTCTTGGGCGCGGTATGAAGAAACTTCCACACGACGTAGGCCTCTTCCATTTTTTCACCTAGACCTCGTATTTTGCTGACGATTGTCGTCAATCTTATGGCAAAGTCGTCGATCTGTTCGGTGTCCCTCATCCACAAGTTTTCAAACTTGCTTTTGAAGTTTTGAACACGCGCCTCATTGACGTGATTAGCACCGAGATGCATCGTTTTCAGGGTGTTCCAGGCCTCCTTTGCGGTCTCCTCCACTAGGAGCAGTAGCATGTCTTCTGGCACAAGTGCATAGTGTCGTGCCATTTGGTCTTGCCCCTCGTTCACCACCTCATCCACGATCGCGTTCCACACGCCTTGAGCGCGCATGAACACCTTCATCTTCATAGGACAAGATATGTAGTTACTCCTCGTGAGCATGGGATACAGGAGGGTAATGCTACCCTCGCGCGCCAATACCTTCGGCTCACTCCCATCGCCGCTCTTCAGTGCGCCCTCATTGCCGGTGGCACTTTTCGGCGAGCTTAGATGCGACATGGAGAAAGGTGTGCATGATCCCCAAGCTCTGATCCCCAAATGTAGGGATTAGCCCAGGAGAGAACTTGGGCTCTATTGCGGACACGTTGGAACTGAGAGGACAGAGAGAGCCGAAGCCCTACTTTTATTCTCGATTTGAGTCGGGATAATCACCTGGGCTCTGATACTAGATGTTGGGAGCTCTAATACTAGATGTTGGGAGCTCTGATACTAGATGTGGGTTACGACCACTCGGAACACCGATCTCAGTAGTCGTAACTGATTTACAACTGCACCCTAGGTGTTGAGAGTAGAGTGTTTCGACCACTCGAAACACTGCTCTCTGTAGTCATAACTTGTTCACCCTCAGAACTGTTACCATTAATTTCTATGCTTCCCTGTGTTTATTTATTGTTTTGATTAATCATAATTATTTAAATTGCCTTTAATCTCTGAAATCAACAGTAAAATTATAGAAAATGAATAGAAAATTCTAGAACATTACGAGAACCTTTTGTACCATTATCTAATTTATTTTGTGTATTAAATTTATATATTCCTTTCATGCACATGTAGATGATAGGTATAACGAACCAGGAGTTCGAGGAGCTGTCCCAGTATTTCTAAAATTACTTAACTTGAGCTTCTGATGTCAAGATCGTACTTGGAGTCAGGAAGCTCTGCGCTGCCCATCGGAATTAGTGCATCACAGGATGCCAAACCCACACCTGAGGAGAATGATCAGGCACTTCACTCCTCAAGCACCACCTCTATCTTACTCTCAAGAATGAGTACATAGCAGGGAAGATCACGCTAGCATTGTGGACTTCACTGAAGAAGCGGATCGAAAAGCTAAAGTACACCATTCTTCCTCACGCAAAGCAAGAGTGGATCTGACTGAGGTTTGTTGATTTCAAAATGGTCGGGGAGTACAACTCTACTCTGCACAGAATTTGTACCAATCTTAAATTTTGTGACAGGCAGATCACAGATGAGTAGAAGATTGAGAAGACCCTCTCCACTTTCCACCGCAATGCAGTGCAGTCTGCGCGCAACTATCGTCAAGACGGCTACAAGGAGTATGCCGAGTTGATTGATATCATGCAGGTTGCAGAAACTTAGGATGAAGTTCTCTATAAGAACTTTATCGCACAGCTACCTGGGAGCTCCACTAGCCATGAGGCCAACGTTGGGAGTTACAAAGTGCAAAAGCCTATAATGAAGAAAAGAGGAAGGAAGGGCAAAGCCACAGCCCAAAAAGGCAAGTCAAATACTCCACAAAAGAATAAGGCCATCAAACTGAAACAGGACGACAAGCCCTATGGTCAGTAAGACCAAACATGCTACAAGTGTGGCAAGGGGGGCACTGGTTGTGGATCTGTAAAGAGCCGCAACACGTCGTTGATGCATTCCAGGCTAAGAAGAAGAAAGGCGCCAAATGGCAGCATGAAACCCACTTTGCCTTTGTTGAGGGGGAGAGTTCTCAGCAGCTGCCTGCACCAATAGAGATTGACTCCACTCCTGCAGCAGCACCCCCTCTTGACATTGCAGCTGTCGCCGCCATGATTTCCCAAGAAGAGCATCTCACCCTTGAGAAGATAACAGTCGAAGTTTCTTGCGTTTAGCATATTCAGTCTAATACATAGAATGCATTTAGACTTTAATTGTCATTTATTTTGCACTGTCGGTACTCAAACAATTCCTTTTTCTCATGATTGTTAGAAGATATTGAATAATTCATTCATTTATTCAGTTAATAATGGCATGATATGTTATGATATTTGAAGTATTTTATTTATGTGATTAATTGTCTTCTACTGAATATTAATAAAGTACTTTATATTAGAACGCGTGTGACGCCCTATAAAGGAAGTATGCTTAGCTAACAGAGTACAACGAATACCATCTTGAGAGAGATAAAATTCTTCCAGTCGATTAGCAAGAATGCTGGCAGCCTTACAACAATCGCCGGTAGCGATGCTTGTATAATAGGCTCAGGAAGAGCTACAATTATACTTCCAATAGGCACAATTTTGGTCATTAAAGAAGTCTTATTATACCTAGAATTGATTAGAACTCTCCTAAGTTTCAAGGATATTCACGCTAATGGTTTCCACGTTAAGACTGAATAAGAGTATGGTAAGGAATACCTGCTCATGTGCCACGCATGTGCCACCGGAAAATTAATTACTAGACATTCTGCTCTGAAAGTGAAGGATAAAGTCCCTGCATTCCTGGAGCGCATCCAAGGAGACATTTGTGGACCTATACAACCCCTATTAGGGTCATTTAAATATTTTATGGTGCTCATCGATACTTCCTCAAAATGGTCATATGTATGTTTATTATCTACGAGAAACCATGCTTTCGCAAAGTTGATCTTGTAGATAATTCAAATTAAAAATAATTTCCCTGATCATCATCATATAAAGTCCATCAGAATGGACAACACCAGAGAATTTACTTCAAAGGCATTTGATAATTATTGCATGGTAATGAAAATTAAAGTTGAGTATTATGTACCGCATGTCCATGGGCAGACCCAGCCCAATTCATGGGTATTCAATCGAATACCCAAAAAATTTTACAAAAAAACCACTATATACAAAATATAATACATATATATATATATACTAGTAGTTAGGCTAAATTCGTTTTATTCACACCCAGTTAGCCTAAATTGATGCCATATCCTTTTGGCCCATTTCCCCCTCCCATCGATATTAGCCTAGACCCACTGTCATCCTGTTCATACCCAGTTGTGAGACCGTGTCTAACTCAGTCTCTCCTCTCTTCATCTAGTGTCTAATCGTCTCTCCATTTCTTGGCACTCGGTTAGCGCCTAGCGGCGGTGGGTGTCTGTGCCCTTGGTTCTGGTCTTTTGGAGGCGACGTAGGTGGCAAGGGGGCTGGAGGCTGCGCAGGTGGCAGGAGTGCTAGAGGCCGGAGTGGCCACCGGCCAAGCAGGCACTGCCGCACTACGGGCCTGCAACACTGGGGTAGGTTTGTCCTCTTTGACCCGGTGACCCCCATGCTGTAGAATCTAGATGCGTAGATGGTAGATCTGTTCTACTTGTGTGCTCCTAGAGTTTGTAATTTTGTACTTCCGAGTTAAGTGGATGATAGATCCGTGGATGACTGGCTGGATGCGGATTTGGCATATGTTTCTTCATTGTTTCATTTTCGGTGCTTAGATCTTGTTTAGATGTGGTGGATTACTGCATTTGGCTCAGTTATCTATAAATTAGTGGTTATGTCTTATGAATTGAAATCCATGTTCTCCACATCTTTAAATCTGAGTAGCCTATATCTATATGCCAAGTATTTCAGAGGTGTGAGCTACTGAGCTTCATGTCATACCTTCATCTAAGCACTTTGCTGTGAATCTGTGAAATAAGATCTTTAGCAGCAGACAAATTATTGCTTTGGAATTATTGAAATACATATTCTCCACCTCTTACCTGTGATTCTGTGAACAAATACCAAGTACTTCACAAGTGCGAACAAATAGTTTCAAGTCAATTTTCACTATCCTAATGTGAATAGTAAATATAGATAGTTTCAGAAGGGACAATAGGAGCTAAGTGGAATTGCATATTAGTGAAACTAATTGTAATCTTTCAATCGGTTCCAAGGCACAAAGAAGCGTTGAGTTAATTTGTGATTTTTTAATTTCTTTATATTATTTGAGATGTTGTCTCTAGTATGAATATTTCTACTTTAATTTTCGCTATTGTAGATTTTTATGTTTTCTATTGGACAATATTTTTGTAACTTTGAATACCCATTCTGAAATTTCTGGGTCCGCCCCTGCGCATGTCCACATCCAGAGTGGACTAGAAGAGTCATTAATTAAGATAATTAAATTTATTGCATGATCGCTTTTGTAGAATTGTAATTTACCATCTACATGTTGGGGGACATATGGTCCTGTATGCAGCAACTCTCATCATCTTTAGATCATCGGCATATAACATCCATTCACCAATGCAACTAGCGTAAAGGTTTGCACCGAAAATTTCTCATCTTCGAAGGTTTGGGTGCAAGGTTTATGTAGCTATATCCCCTCCACAGCGTACAACAAGGGGCCCTCTCCGAAAGTCTGGGATATACGTTGGTTATGAGACATCATCCATAATCAGGTATTTGGACCACATGACAGGAGATTTGCATACTGCATATTTCGCTGATAGTATATTTGATGAGGATAGTTTCCTGACATTAGGGGGAGGAAATCAACCCCTTGATAAAAAAAATCAAAAAATTACGTGGCAAGCCACGGGAATCCATGCACATGACCCACGTACTAGTGAAGCAAAAAGAGAAGTCCAGAAGATCATCGACTTGCAAGCATTAGCAAACCAACTACTGGACCACTTTAATGATTTAAAGAGCATGACCAAATCGCATGTGCCTGCATGCAATGCACCGGAAAGGGTTGAAATACCAAAGAAAGCTGAAGGTATCCTTAATCCTGTCCAGAGGCCTCAAAATAAAAGGACGAGAACTTCGGCCCCTCGAATCCCAAGTAACTAGGGACGCCTGGCGAAAAAGGATAAGAAAGACTTCACACAGCTAATCACTGAAGTGTCCCAGAACCAGAAGGGGAACCAGTTGAGACCTGGCACCAGTATGACACCTTTAGAAACGGGCATACCGGATCTGAACATTCCCATGGAGGGAGAAATCAGCATGGATGTGTGCGCACACATCAGAGTAAAAAACTAAAGGGACTTGCCCCTGTAATTGGAAGGAGTGGCGAGCAAGTAGAACCACTAGAAGAACTAACGCGTGATGAAATAGCTATAAACTATGTGCACATGGGAGAATATATAGATAGGACAACAGCCAATGTTGATATTTATTTTGTAAAAAATTGCCATAATCATCAATCTTGATCCAGAGCATGTATCGCTCACTGAATGTAAGAAAAGATCATATTGGGAGGATTAGAAAAAGGCAATAGAAACTAAATTATTTTCTTTGAACAAAAGAGAAGTGTTTGGGCCTGTAAGTCGCGCGCCTTCCCATGTGCACCCCGTAGGGCATAAATGGGTATTTATTCGAAAGAGAAATGATAGAAATGAAGTTGTAAGATATAAAGCAAGGCTTGTTGCATAAGGTTTCACTTAACGACCAAGAGTTGATTATGAAGAAACCTATTACCCGGTCATGGGTAGTATTACCTTTAGATATTTAATCTCAATGGCAATAAATCTGAATTTAGAAATGAAATTGATGGATGTGGTAATGGCATACCTTTATGTAAACCTAGATTTGAACATTTATATGAAGGTGCCTGAAGGCACCCCTGTCCTCAACCAAGATAGAGCAAATAGAAGCTTGTATAGTGTGAAACTTAGAAAAATCACTGTATGGACTTAAGCAATCAGACAGAATGTGGTATACTCGCTTACATGACTTTCTATGCAAGAAATGCTACACAAACAATGAGGATTGCCCCTGTGTATTTATACGATGATCCCATAACCGAGTTTGTATAATCTCAGCATATGTAGATGATCTGAATATCATCGAAACCTTAGAAGATATATGGGAAGCAAGCTCTTACTTAAAGTCAGAGTTCGAAATAAAAGATTTGAGTAAAACCAAATACTGCTTAGGCTTGCAGCTTGAGCATGTCCCGGAAGGAATATTAGTACATCAATCTACATGCACTCAAAACGTGTTAGAAATATTTAGCTTTGAAAAGGCATACCCTTTGAAGGTACCAATGATTGGGAGATCTTTGCAGCAAGACAAGGATCCGTATAGACCAAGAGAAGAGGGGGAGGAAGTCCTGAGACTAGAATTCCCATATTTAAGTGTAGTAGGAGCACTTTTATATTTAGCAAATTGCACTAGACCAGATATTGCATTTGTCGTAAATCTATAAGAAAGGTATAGTGCAGAACCTACCAAAAGGTATTGGTAGGGAATAAATGATATTTTTCGATACCTCTAAGGAAGCAAAGATCTTGGACTATTCTATAGAAAGAACCAAGACTTGAATATAACTATCTATGCAGATGCCGGGTACCTGTCAGACCCGTATACAGCTAAGTCACAGACAAGCTATGTATTCCTTTGTGATGGAACTGCAATTTCATGGAAATCGTTTAAGCAAAGTCTTGTATCGACTTTGACGATCCACTCGGAAATCATAGCGCTGTACAAGGCTGCACGAGAATGTGCTTGGCTTCGATGAATGATTCACCACATTTAGTAGTTATGTGGATAGAATATCGTGTAAGCTTCCACAATTATCTATGAAGATAATGCAGCTTATGTTGCACAAGTATAGACGGGATACGTGAAGAGTCAGCTCACATAGCATATCAACTCCAAGTTCTTCTATACTCATGAATTGCAAAAGATGGACGAAATTAAGATATTGCATACTTAGTCATGTGAAAATCTTATAAATTTATTCACTAAGTCACTTTCAGCATCTAATTTTGAAAGATGTGTATGTGAAATTGGAATGATGAGACTTAGAGAAGTGCAGAATTCAGGGGGAGACTCTTCATAAGTTCACTATTAAAACTTGATCACGAAGATCAATTACCCAAAGAATAAATCCTATAGATTGAATGAAATTGGGTGGATTGTACTCTTTGTCCCTTGACGAGTTTTCCTGAAGTTTCTCGTCCAAGGTTTTTAATGACACAATTCGTGTAACACAATATAACATATATCATGTACTCTTTCTTCAAATTTTTTTCACAGCGTTTTATGAAGTTTTGATGAGGCATGAACATGTCGAATGACTACCTAATTTGGAGTGTTGGGAAACCTGGGCTTGCACCTGGAAGCACAGCCGATTAGTGAGCACGCTCCACCTAGTCTATAAATAGAGAGTTCTAATTGTTATTATGTGTACCTTGTGTAAAAAAAAGAAAGGCAATAAAGAAGGAGCCCCTCATCTCTCTGTGTTCAATTTTAATGAAGGAGGGTTTATGACACAGAAATATTAATGTGATTATCTTGCTTTATATTTGGGGAGGACTAGGTTGAGCCGGCCATTGAACACTATGGCTTACTCTATTTTATTTAATAACTTCTTTTTATTATTTTTATATTTATCAAGGAAGTTCCATGAGCTAGGTTAGACCTATGATTTGGCGTACAAGTTTTAGCTGAGCTTTGTTTTTGTCGAGCGTTAATCTTCAGGGCATAAGTTGTATATAGAGATGTATATAATTTTTAGTTTACCAATTAAATATTAGAGTCCGGTTTTATAGCATTTTATGGCTCAACATTTTATGTATCCTCAGTTATTACTAGGCTTAGTTTAATTTGAATTAGGATCTATTTATACGGGTTGTAGCTTGCTATACTCAATCACGCTTGACATTATTATTTACTAAATCTAACGTTGAGGTTTAATTGGTGGCACCATTATCATTTTTGCCTATACCTTTGTTATTATTATTAGACTTAGCTTTATTTATTTATTTATCTAGCAAGACTTGTTTTATAAGGTTATATTTCAATATTTGCTATTTAGCAAAATTTTAACACTAAAATTTATTTATCGATGACACACTAGTGATAACTACTATTTACGTAACTTCATTAAGTAGCTTACTTTTAATCACCCGATGACCTAAGGGGCTACTTTATTATAATTGCCACATATATATATTTTTCTAACATGACATTTCTACTTAAAGACACCCTTTCGATTAAAGATTGTTATCAATTTATGTACCTTTTAAAGACATAGGAATGAGGACCATATTTTAGACGACTACATTTTATATTAATCAGAGGTACCACTAAAAGTAAGTCTAGATTTGACGTACAATAATCCCAGGCTGCATCTCTATTTGGCATGAATCTTAATGCTAGGGTTTTACTTAATTTATCCCTACATCATATTTTATTTATGTTTTAATTTGCATTCCATTTAATTATTTAAATTTCACCAACTATTTCCCTTAATCACTTAATTGTCCATATGCTCATAATTCCATATTTGAGGTATAGGTAAATTTTATTTGAACATAAACCAGTTATCTTATCTTCTTGGGATTACTTCCTAATTATGTTCCATTGAAAATGGCTAAAGAAAATGGGATAGCAAGAAAAAGGAAAAAGTGCAGTGAGGGAATTCGGACTTGGGACCTCACGGTGGGAGGGGTAAGCCCAGGCGCTGGTGACCGACTGAGCCGCGCCCACTTAATGATATAGGGGTGGGATCAAAATAAAAAAAGTGAGGGATTGCGGTGGCCAAACAGACAAGTCACTGAATTGTCAAGATCATCCATTCAGGAGATTTTTGAGATCCACATGCTATACCACTTTTGCAAAATGAATATCGTATCAACGATCTGCGGAAAACAAATTTTGTGTTACCTTATGCAGCCGCTTTTTTGAAATCAGCCTCCAGATACTCGTACCAAGCTTATTAGGAAATCAAATTTCGGGGTTCCTAGGAAGTATGTCTACAGTGGAAAAGGGCATGACGTTTAGGGATGGAAAGGAACAAGATATTAGTGATATGGAGCTAATGCTTACCGTGATAAAAACCAAGGCGCACCTTAGTGTACCCTGATTAAGCAGCTGATCCATTAATCTGCTTAACAAAGAACGCTGAAGTGGGGGAAAAAAGCTAATTAGCCTTTTGAGAATCGTTAATCACTTAAATCATTAAACGAGGATAAATCAAATAAAACAAATGTTGCAAGGGCATTTTGATTGGCAAAATGTCGGACACATGTCGATGGCGTGTCAACTGATTTAAAAATGAATTTTAATTTTTGAAATTCCCGATACATGTTGGACACGGCGTGACCATGAGTCCGACACCAGCCCAAGACATAGTCCACCAAGCGCATACCCTAACCCTATTTCTTGATCAATCCTGAATCCCTCCACGCCTTCTGCCTCGCTCTCCTCGCGGGCACTCCCGCAGCTCCTCCCTCGTGCCGGCTCCCGCAACTCCTCCCTCATGCCACGCTGCCCCTCCCTCGAGATCCCTCCTCCCTCGCACCCCTGGATCGCTCCCTTGCGTCGTTGGATCGCTACGCTGCCAGGCTTCCCTACCTTCTTTGATCCTTCCTCGCACTGCGCCGCCCCTCCCTCGTGCCGCCGGCTCCTGCTGTTGAAAATGTGGGCAATATTTTTAATTCCATGTTTTATTAGGAGATAAATACAATAAACTAGTGATGCAAAACTTGCGACTAACAGCAGGCTACTCATCATACTTCAAAATATATACAAAGAAAATATAGTCGAACGAACGTACGAACGATTTACAATTGGGCTTGATGAAGAATAGGAAGTAGCGCAGGCTTGATGTAGTGTAGAACGTAGATAACACAGTGAAGTGAGCAGTCGCGCAGATGTGCACTACCTAGAAACCTTATTTCTACCCTGTGTAGGTACTCTCTGTGGCAATGGTTCAGAGATAGCCGCTTTCCCTCCTTCTAGATGCATGCCGGGAAAAAAGGTTGGCGAAGCTCAGACGGCACAGTACAAAAGCACAAGATCGCAACTAAGAAGGAAATGGAGGCAGTGAGATTCTCAGTTATGCACTTTGGACGACTCCACGTGTGTGTGTGTATATAGTATAAATAACAGGGGCACCTAGGTGTCTGGACACCTAGTCTCCCTACCTTTGGATTGCTTTTAGATGCGTGCTAGTGTGATTGAGACTTTCCATCCATGATTAAGACTTTCCTTCCATGATTGATTTAGCATGCCTAATATATTACATACCATACATACCATTGCTCTAACACGTATCTAAAAGCAATCTAACGGCAGGGAGCCTAGGTGTCTGGGCACCTAGGTGTCCCATTTCAGCGTCATATATATATATATATATATACAGACTGAACTAAAAATTTAAACAGCCATTTACCCACTGGTAACTACCTGTCATCAAAACCTCAATAAAGCCTCAAATTCAAACGTTTGAATCTTATTCAAATAGAGAGAGTGGTGCAGAGTTTAGCAAAAATAAAGATGGACTTGGTCTTCTAGATGACGTGCCACGTCACGGCACGGTCACAAGTCACACGATTTTCACGCGAAAATACGTGAATACGCGTGCGCATGTGCGCGCGCGCGCATGATTAGCTAAAGCCCTCCTCATGCCATCTATACCCATATTCATGGAGTGGTGAGGAATCTACCTTATAAATTGGTCTCTCCACTCTGCCTTTGCAATATGGTACTAAATTATGTATGCTTTAGAATTAAGCAAATGAGCCTTGCTCACATGGGCCAATTTCTAACACCTGCAGCTCCTCCCTCGCTCAGCGCCGCCCCTCCCTTGAGAGCCCTCCTCCCTTGCACCGCCAGCTCCAACACCACCTCCGGACCTCCGTCGCGCCTCCTCTCCCAGTAACATAAGTGATGCAGTGAGCTTCAGTGTGTTCTTCACTTCTTTAGTCTTCACTCTCATTCTCTAAATAAATAAATCTACTGATGCAATGATGCACTGATGCACTGATGCTCTTCACTGGCTACTAGTGCAACTGTGCAAATAGGACATGGCATGATATTTAAATAGAGTCCTAACTCTTGGTTGATGAGTGTTTTTCCCCTTTTGCACAAGTGGAGAGTAGGAGACATGTTTGTTTATCTGTAGAACTACTGTCATTATGTTTCTGTTACAACCATGCCCATCACATCATTTCCTCATTTGCTTGCAAGTGTTTGAAGCACATCTTTTGTTATTCAGGGTTCAAAGATTAGGAAATGGAGAGTGATAGTCAGGAATCTACCATTCAAGGTGCTTCATTAAATGCAAAATTCACCTTTTCCAAGCTTTATTTTCTAGAGCAGATAAAATAGAAGCTATGTGTGCACATTTCATTGTTGCAGATTACAGTAAAGGAGATCATGGATATGTTTAGTTCTGCAGGATATGCCTGGGACGTGTCCATTCCACAAAAGTCTAAAGAGGGATATGTTTTGCATTTAATCCTTTATTCCTTCAGTGGTTTAAGGCTCTTCATCATGATTACTCAGCTCTCTCTTAAAGTACCAGAGTAAGAGAGTGTACTGTTTGAAGATGAGTCTACTGTGATGATCTAAAAAGAAAATGAGGATGAAGTTTAAGTCTAAGAGTCTCATGCTATCTTTTAATTAGTCTTGTCATTGGAATTTGAGTTTGTAATGTAACTTAAGTCGAACCACTCCTATGCGGCTCTACATGCTTTTGGTTGAACCCCGCATTTAAGTTTCTGTGTTTGAACTTGACTACTTGTTAATTTTTATCGTTTATCAATTATCAATTACTGTTGCTCTATTGTTTTGATTGTTCAAGAGTCTAATATACATGTTATTTTTGTAATCTTGCTGATCAATGATCATGTTGTTTTTTCCCAGGTTAATAGAATTCTTATTTCTGGAAATGGTATTCACATGAACAAATGAACATATCATGAATTGACTGCAGAAAGAATGAATAGGCGAGGGTTGATCATCTTTGAGAGGTACATATTCCGAGTTTACTTTACATTTTACATTATTTTAGTTTGACAAGCATGAAGAAACATACAAATAATATATATACTTTATTTTTATTATTTAAATATATATAGTCGTGTCTCCGTATCGGTATTTTTAGGAAAATGACGAATCCCCATGTCAATGTCGTGTCGACGTATCCATGTCTATGCATTATAGATTGTATCAGCTTATCACGAAGTATCTAGTACCAAACAGATCAACTTCAAACTGCAAGCTATATCATTGCAAACCATTCCCGATATTCATGAATTTGATCCTCCCAGTGTTTCCACTGACGTATCTGAGTAACCAAATGGTGTTAAAATCAACTGGAAATGAAGTTAGGAATCCTGTACAGGAAAAACAAAGCATGCCATTAGCTGTTTACCTTTTCACCTCCAAAAACCATGTTGAAAACACTAAAGATCACATGTGCAATATCTAAAACTAAGATGAAAAATGTGCAACTGATGTATGGCTCCAGTGACAGAAATGGAACTATTCCCTGTTAAAAAACAAATGTTGAATTTATATACCATCTGGATTACAAGGCATGCTAAGATCTCTAAATCTTGCTGGGAAAATAATTTCAATGCTAGTGCTTAAGTTTCAGGAGGGAAGGAGATGTCGTGGTAGGAACTCCTCAGTTATAGGAATAATTTCTTTTTCAACCTAGGAAAATGCTAAAAGTTTGACAGGCACTTGGAACTAAGCTACTTGAATGTTCATTCTTTATTTATTAGTCTAATTATCTGCCAGACTGCAATCTGCTCTTCTTAAGGTCAATATTTCAATCAGAGGTTTGATTTTCAAGACAGGTGAAACAAACTGAATACCTGATATTGTTACGCAAACTGTTCGGAAAATGAGAAAGCTTGCAACCCTTGCGTCAGTCCTTAGGTATTTAAGAACAAACAATACAATAAGTGAAGTACATGCACTTCAACACTTTTATCTTTGAAAAGCATTAAGCCGGTCGTCCTAGTTTATTGATGGTGCCAGTGAATTGTGTGAAATATTCCATGCTCACTCTTTCCACATGGGTGGGTGGCTCCATGATTTCTATTATCCTCAATTAGTAGTTAGTGCATCTGTACAAGGAAAAGACAGAAGAACATGGTTCCATTGTTTTCTAAGACTGAAACATCACTGAAAGTCATAAAGAGAAGGAAGGTCATCCATTTGGCAGAACCAACTTGTGGTACACTGCTACACTGGCCGTTGAAGTCCTTACAGACATGACAAAGTACACGACAAAAGCAAGGCAAGAGTTTATGCCATACCTAGAGGACTAGAAGCACAACCAGCAGATCAGCTACCATAATTCTCCACAAGGGCACTTCCCATCCTCAAAATGGTGAAAACGACTAGCATCTCTGACAACAATTTTCCTCTGGACAGTTTTTCACTGTGCAAAAACAGACGATGCTCCTTTTCACTGTGCAAAAACAGATGATGCTCCTTTTCATGCTCTTCCAAGCCATGCATCACAGAACTAGTATCAGGGACATAGGCACATAGCCCCTCTTGCGCATCTCCGGGACCAGTTCCCCCAGAAAACCTACAATTTCTTCTCTCACATCAAGTGGCACTTCCCCAGCATGAAACAGACGAAATCCCTTCCAGCTTCAATCCAGCTATACCCTGGCTCTTTTCTTGTCTCCATCCCAGCCGTGAGCTTTCTCACCTTGGCCACGGAATCTCACTCGCCATCCACCGTATAGACATTAGATAACAAGATATATGTTGAAGGATGTAGGCTCGTCGATGGTAATTAGAGAGGGTGAATTATTGCAGTCTTTTTTAGAAGCTTTTTCTGAACTTCACTATTTCTTGATTTTTCGACCTGTCCACGAAGACCAGAAGACAAATCAAAACAACAAAGAAAACAAGGGAAAAAACAATTTGTGACTTTAGTAATTTACGGATCAAAAGAAAATACGAGACAAGAGTATTGCTATTGCGCATGCATCAATCTACCTAGTACTCCCCTAAAGCCTAATTAGTTACTCATCTAATCTCCTCTCAAAATCACGGTCAAAAAACACTATTCATGCAGCCGCTGGACGTCTAATTAGTTCACTAATCACCTCTCTAATCTCTTTTTCCCCTCTCCTAATGCATAAAAGTCACGGCTGCTTTCATCGGACCAACGGCCAGCGTTGCCTCTTTCTTCACTTTTTGAGTTTTTAATTCTCTGCTGCCTTTGCTTCTTTAGTTACATGCGAAGATCAGACGCCTGATACATGCACTGGAAACGTGAAGGACTCCCGCGCGTGAACGGAGCGATTTCGCCTGCGATGCTGGACGCGACCCGAGGCAAATAAAATCGAGATTCGTAACCACCGCATGTGACGAGACGAGACGCTAGCAGGTGATTAACAGCGATGCACGCGCACGAGAATAGAGGAGTGAGGCGTCGCCGGCGCATTAAGATCAAAACACGCCGCCGCCGCCGCATGTGATGAGATGAGACGCTAGCGGGGTGATTAACAGCCATGCACGCGCACGAGAACAGAGGAGCGAGGCGTCGCCGGCGCATTAAAAGATCAAAACACGTCGCCGCATTTTTTTCTCCCAACAAAAACACGTTCGATCCCTTAAAAAAGCCGTACTACGGTACCCGCTACCCGTTACCTGTACCCGAATTACCCGGACCCAAACCCGAAATACCCGAACCCGAGGTACCCGATCCCAAATTCGGATAGCGATTCTGATTACCCGAAATTAGTTTGGGTAGTTCGGGTAATATCCCCCGGTACCCGAACTACCCGAATTACCCGAATTGTCTGTAAATTACCCGAATTGTTTGTAAATTACCCGAATTGTCGGAAAATTAGCTGGTTTTCTGTAAATTCGGGTATATCGGGTATACCCGAACCCGAACCCGAATTATCGGGTACCCGAAATTGCGGGTAGTGTTTTTTTGGGGCTAATATCGGGTAGCAGTTTTCATTACTCGAATTTCGAATTACCCGAACTACCCGACCCGAAAAATTCGGGTAACCCAAACGCCCAGGCCAACTCTCTGGTTCTTATACCTCGCGTATATTTCTCTCTCTTTTTATCTGTTGGACCAAAATGGCGACAGGGAGGTGAATGACGCTCAAATAAAAACGACCCGTCAAAAGTATCCACAATATTCTCTACTCTCCGATAGCTATTGAAGCTATAAAGAAGAAGAGTTTCGCTCACTAAAAACCAGACCGACGAACGAGTAAAATCACTTCATAAACCGGAGCGGCAGCTTGATAAAAATTCTTCTCGGAAGAACAGACTGAAAATGAGCTTCACTTGACAAAGCAAAGAAAGCAAACTGAAAACAGGACAGAAAATAGCAGCAATTTTTGGCTGAAAACTGCTGCAATTTTCGGCTAGAAACTGTAGCAACTTGTGGCTGAAAATAGCAGTAAACAGCAGCAATTTTCGCCTGAAATCTGCACTGCAAAAGGCTGAAATCTGCACTGCAAATAGGCTGAAATCTGCACTGCAGTTTGGCTGAAATTAGCACTGCAAATATGCTGAAACCTGCACTGCAGTCTTGCTGAAATTGCTGCTGAAAAACAGCAAGTAGTAAAAATTGAAATTGAGGATTCCAGTGAAATTCAATGAAGATAAGATGTTCTTTTTAGGCCAAAGGGGCTAGAAATTGATCCAAATAACACTGGGACCTTAGAGAACAAGAGAGATCAACAATAGCCCTAGAATTTCAGATTTAGATCATAATTTGAAAAATACAGAGAGCTGCCCAACAACTCGAATTCCCATCTAACCACTGATCCTCAAGCCACGAAACTTTGAGGATATATTAGCAATAGCTATAGGATCCTTCAGACCAAATCTTAGGCCAACTCACGAAGGGAAACAAGATTTTCATCAAACCCTAGACACTGAGCACTATGGAAACCCAAAACTGAAATCTTCAAATTGACATCTCCTCTTTGATCCCTTGACCATGGAAATTTGGCAAAACCTAATAAATAGCCACTGGACTCTCCATGCCAAATTTCAAGCCATCTAGCAAAGGGGATAAATAATTTCTCCAAAACCCTAGAAGGCAAAGGATGAACAGAGGAAGCCCAAATGCAAAAACTGAAATTAAAAACTTGGTTTGCTCTAAGGATCAACTAGCCAAATGGCCTTTGAACATCTTCCATGTCATAGCAACCCATTTTGGTCCTTCTCAGCAGCAAACAACAAGAAATCAAAAAGCTCAAGAATCACACAGAAAGGAACATCGAAGGGAAAACAACTAGAGAAGCAAGAACTCAAGGGATTTCTTGAAACCAATCATTCTCATAACAACAGGGATCACAAAGGAGTCCCCATACATGATTACATCCAGAGGAATGATTACATGTTTTCTCAACTCATTCCATTTCACCCTCTACTCAAGGACTCATCTCTCTGTCTCACAAGAACACACATAAGACACGAAGGGGACAAGCTCTCAACAGAACCCTGCCTCTTCTACCAACTAAAGCCCAAAGCAAAACCAACTCCTAAAGACTCTTTTGACTCACCAAACCTTAGCTCTCTTCCCAATCCATGAAGAGGCATGCAGCCACCAACCTCTATTTATAGCCTTTGGCTAACGGGTCTCCACCCCGTTACGCCCGCTAAATCCAACGGAGCCCGCTCCCGCTTGTGCAGCCTTGCGAATTTACCGATTCGCCCCTCCTGCACCTTCCGGGAAGCTTCCGCGCTCCTTGTCGTCCACGACTCGCAACCACATCGAAACTCCGCCGTCTTCGACACATCCGACCATTCTGACCTCGACACCGCTTGTGTCTAGTCCAGTCACCTTGTGTCTCACCACGACTCCGCCTCGATGTCCTGCAGTCACACATACAAGAAACACGTCAAATAGCACCGCTCGACACATGAAAGCGTAAATAGCATAAACACATCATGCTTACCCATGATGAAGTCAAACCTGTCGAATCATCGGAATAGGCATCCTAATCCCATGCGACCAAGTTTGACTAAGTCCGACCAAACCCGATTGCACCATGCAACGTCAAGGTCCGAACCACCCAAACCAAACTCGACTTACCTAAACCGATGTCAATTACTCATCATACACACGGGATGACCTCCACATGGTCTCTCATTATCTCTACCTGAAACCCTAATACAACTCATCCAACTGGGTCTGAGCCTTTTTATCTCAACTAGTCTTTTAGCCCACTATAATTAAAGGGATCTGAAACCATCCTAACACGGGTTTTCAAAATTCTAATTTCTTCAACTCGTCACGTGTCGAAGTTTCCAGGACCGCACCTCCCGTAGCTTCTCTACGCATCATCCACCTTTGATCTCCATGTGCTCCAGCGTGAACCCGACCACTTTGTGATATCCTTGATCGTCTGGACCTCAGCTTTCCCCCTCCTAGTCCCAGTCTTCCTCGTCACCGACCATGACCATCTTCATGTCCAACCTGCACATGCAAAGACCAAAGAATATTTTTCGGCACAAGTTCTTACCAACTTGACCGACATTAGTCCACGCACACACGCCACACACATCAAATAACAATACTAAGCAATGTTGTCAATTATTCATCATCATAAAAATACCCTAGATCTAGCCACATGGTCTAACAAATGATCTTTTGGTCTCAGCTCTAGTAGATTATCAGCAACCCTGATACACATTTCAGCATCATTGTGCTTCTTACACGCGCTCAATATGGCCCCCCAAGTAGCTTCGTCAGGCTCATATGGCATTGTAGTGATGAGTTCTTCAGCTTCTAACAAATGGTCCGAGCGACTAAGAAGATCCAGATAGCATGTATAGTGTTGCAATCCAGGATTGATGCCATACTCCTGCTTCATTGAGTAAAACAGTTGCCACCCTTTCTGAACAAGACCAGTGTGGCTACAAGCATATATCAACCCAACAAAGGCACCTCATTGGGCTTCACTCCTGTGTTGGGAGCTCTGATACCAGATGTGGGTTACGATGCTAGAGTGGCTAACTACTGCTACAGTGCTGATGATTGCTACAGTGGCTACTATTGAGTATGACGTCTACAATACTTCTCCGAGTATGACGTCTACGGTACTCAGTGCAGCTACGACCGGTATGCTACGACCACGATCACTATGATTATGACCACGGCCGCTACAACTACACAGACAGGCGCTATGACCACACACATAGGTGCCACAACCACAGCGCTACGACCACATATAGGCACCACGACCACAGTGCTATGACCACATACAAGTGCCACGACCATGGCGCTACGACCACATACAGACGCCACGACCATGGCGCTACGACTATGACCATTGATAATCAACTACGACAATTGACTATCGACCACGACCATCGACAATCGACTACGGCATTACGACCATGAAGTACACAGATCTACAATACTTGGTGTAGCTTTAATACTAGTTGCTGTAGGGGTGGCCCCCACCTAAGCCCAGCAGGCCTGTTGGAGGAATGTAAGGCCCGAAATGGGACATGTGTAATGACATAATAGCCCCCGAGGGGGATACTCACCTGTAAGGGTACAACTGTAAAAGCACTCCCCATGTGAATATATATATATGTGGCATAAGCCACGGGGGAGGAGGGGAGGGGATTCATTTACTCAACTCCCCACTACTACACTCTCTCTCTGTTTGGTCTGTAACCACAACAGTTGGCGCCGTCCGTGGGGAGGACAAGAGCAAGCCTCCAGATTTGAAGGAAGATGGCACCAAAGAAAGCTTCACCATTGGCGGCGAAGAAGAAGAAGGCGGAGGTGGCGAAGTCTCGCGTCAGTACGAGGGCTTCGACTTTAGCAGCCGCAGGTATGAGCAGTGGTATAGGTGCGACCGAGGACCCCGCCACTGGCGCGACGACCAACCCCGCCATCGACGCGACGACCCACCCGCCACTGGCGCGACGACCAACCCCGCCATCGACGCGATGACCCACCCCGCCACTGGCGCGACGACCAACCCCGCCATCGACGCGACGACCCACCCAGCCACTGGTGCGACGACCAACCCCGCCATCGACGCGACGACCCACCTCGCCACCGACACGACGACCAACCCCGCCACCGACATGACGACCGATCCCACCAGCACCGCCCCAACGGCCAACCCCGGCGATGACAACGCGGCGCGCGGCCTGGGCGTGCAGGCCGTGGTCACCACCATGCCGGCGGCACCGCCAAGCACACCGACGGCCCCGGCCACGCCCGCAGTAGAGACGGCCCTGCTGGCGGCCCTCAGCGCGTTTCAGCGGGAGCTAACGGACCTCCGCGGAGCCGTCCAGGACATGCAGGAGCCCCGGAGCCAACACGCCCCCCCGGCAGTGGCATCCGAACCCGCCCTGGAGAGGGCGGATAGCCGTGATGCCCCCACGTCTATCCGCGCCCCACTACGGCGCGTAGACCCGGAGTCCCCGCTTTCTGCGGGCCTACAGCAGGCGCCATGGCCCGAAGATTTCATGTTCCCAAGCGTCATCGAGGCCTACAAAGGCGACTCTGACCCGCGAGAGTTCGTGCGCGTGTACGAGACCGCCATTGAAGCCGTTGGTGGAGACGACACCACGAAGGCAAAAGGGCTCCCCCTCGCATTACAAGGGGTGGCGCTGTCCTAGTTCTTCACCATTGAACCACAGTCCATCTACGCGTGAGAACAGGTCCGTAACCGACTCTACAATAACTTCCAGGGAAACTACATCGAGCATGTCGATGCGGACCAGCTCTTCGCAGTCAAGCAAAAACCGGAGGAAAGGCTCCGGGACTACTTCAAGCGCTTCGCGAAGGTGCACTGCCAAGTCAAGGACGTCAACGAAACAACGGTCATCAACGTAGCAATACAAGGCCTCCGACCGGGGCCAATGGCCAAGTACAGCGCGCGCAAGCCCATTAAGACGGTCGGGAAACTCTTCGACAAGATGGAAGAGTATGCTAGAGCGGAGGAGGACGCGCGGAGGCGACACGGCGATGACTCCGACTCCAACAAGGCGGAAGGCTCGGTCAAGAGCGAAGACTCGCCGAAACAGGGCTCTTCGAAAGGCAAGCGTAAGCAAGAGCAGCCGAAGGGCGCCTCCGAACGCAAGGACCCCCAACACAATGACCAGCCAGGCGACAGGCCCAAGCGCGATCAGCGCAGGTCCAGGAAATCTCGTTACGTCTTCGACATCGAGGGCGGCTCCGAAGACAACGCCTCCGCAGGTCGCGGAGGCCGAGGGCGAGGACGGGGACGTGGCCGAGGTCGAGACGACCGGGGTCGAGATGACCGGACCCGCGAAGAGTACGGCGACCAGCACCACGGGCAGTGGTGCGAAATCCACGGCCGGGGCAACCACGACACGCGAGCTTGTGCCACCATCGCAGCGCTACGGCAGAGCGCTGCCAGGGACAAAAACCCGGATGCACGCGCGCCCGTTGTGGCTCACGTCCAACACCCCCAGGACCAAGGAGCACAGCCCCAGGAAGGCTTCCTGCAAATCCAGGCTCATGTACAGCAACCTCGGGAAGGCCTCCTACAGTTACAAGCCCCGGAGGGAGCCTAGCGCAGGATTATCAACGTCATCTCCGGAGGCTCCTCACTGGGGTTCGCCTCGGCAAGACAACAGAAGGCTTACGCGCGGAGGCTGCACCACGTCGCGGCATACCCGGCGCAGGCGCCGCCAGAATGGGCGCAACATGAAGTCACATTCACACCCGCCGACGCCGAGGGCGTGGAGTTCCCCCACCAAGACCCTTTGGTCGTCCGGGTCCTCGTAGCCGGGTGCGACGTCCGGCGCGTCCTAGTCGATGGAGGAAGCTCCGCAAACATCCTCTTTGCCGCAGCCTTTGACCAAATGGGGATCCCTCGGAGCCGATTGGGCCCTTCAGGCATCCCGCTACAAGGATTTGGAGGGCAGCCTTTGCGCGCCCTAGGCCAGATATGCCTCCAAGCCTCCTTCGGTCAAAACGACAACGTCAGGAGCGAGGACGCCATCTTCGACGTGGTCGACATTGTATACTCCTACAACGCCATAATAGGGCGGCCGCTCCTAAACACCCTCGGGGCAGTCCCGCATCACGGTTTCCTGTGCATGAAGCTTCCCGGGCCGCGGGCCATCATCACCATTCATGGCGACCAGGACATGGCCCGGCGCATAGAGCTTGGCGCCAGAGGCCCAGGCCACGCGGCTCACCAAGGCACCTAAGCCGGGAGGGCGGATGCAGAGCCTTCAGTTGCCCCGGCAGCAGCGGCTCGTCAACGATCGCCCCACCCTCCTAGCGGTTAGTGGTTGGTATTCCTCACCCTTCTTTTGTAAGTGCTCACCCGCGCAAATGGAAATTTAATAAAGTACACCATTTGCACAAATTTCTGTTCTTTGAAACAAAGACACGCGTCCGCGCGCGCACTCTACGGAGTATAAAACAAGACGCGAACACCGCGCACGCACGGGCGCCGCCACAGTGCGTACTCTTCGGAGTATAAATAGGACGTGGATGCTGACCCCACGCACTCTCCGGAGTATAAAAGAAGACGCGGACGCTATCCCTGCGCACTCTACGGAGTATGAACAAGACGCGAACACCGCGCACGCACGGGCGCCGCCCCAGTGCTTACTCTTCGGGAGTATAAACAAGATGCGAACACCGCGCACGCACGGGTGCCGCCCCAGTGCGTACTCTTCGGGAGTATAAATAGGACGTGGATGCCGACCCCACGCACTCTACGGAGTATAAACAAGACGCGAACACCGCGCACGCACGGACACTGCCCCAGTGCGTACTCTTCGGAGTATAAATAAGGCGCGAACGCTGTCTTCGCGTGCTCTTCGGAGTATCAACAAGGCGTGGGCATTGGCCCCCACGTACTTCAGAACACAGCTTACCCCGATTAATTCTACGACGGGCAAAGTGCACCATGGGGGCCCACCCCCACGCGCGTCGCCTGTAAAGTACCAAGGCGACGTGTTAAGAGGCTAGGTCCCGCGCGGGCACACCCGCGAGCGAAAAGCACCAGAGGCTGGTTCCCGCGCGAGCACACTTGCGAGCGAGCAGCACCAGAGGCTGCTCCGCTGCCACCACCTCGAAGGGTAGGGGACGGAGCGCTTGCGCGTCTACCTCGACTAGGCGCAAGCTCCGCTGCCACCACCTCGAAGGGTAGGGGACGGAGCGCTCGCGCGTCTACCTCGACCAGGCGCCAGCTTTGCTGCCACCACTTCGAAGGATAGGGGACGGAGCACTCTCGCGCGTCTACCTCGACTAGGCACCAGCTCCGCTGCCACCACCTCGAAGGGTAGGGGATGGAGCGCTCGCGCGTCTACCTCGACCAGGCGCCAGCTCCGCGGCCACCACTTCGAAGGGTAGGGGACGGAGCGCTCGCGCGTCTACCTCGACCAGGCGCCAGCTCCGCTGCCACCACTTCGAAGGATAGGGGACGGAGCACTCTCGCGCGTCTACCTCGACTAGGCGCCAGCTCCGCTGCCACAACCTCGTAGGGTAGGGGACGGAGCGCTCACGCGTCTACCTCGACTAGGCGCCAACTCCGCTGCCACCACTTCGAAGGATAGGGGACAGAGCGCTCACGCGTCTACGTTGACTAGGCACCAGCTCCGCGGCCATCGCCTCGAAGGGGATGGAGCGCTCGCGCGTCTACTTCGTCTAGGCGCCAGCTCCACTGCCACCACCTCGAAGGGTAGGGGACGGAGCGCTCACGCGTCTACCTCGACTAGGCGCTAGCTCCGCTGCCACCACTTCGAAGGATAGGGGACGGAGCGCTCGCGCGTCTACGTCGATTAGGCGCCAGCTCCGCGGCCATCGCCTCGGAGGGGATGGAGCGCTCGCGCGTCTACCTCGACTAGGCGCCAGCTCCGCTGCCACCACTTCGAAGGATAGGGGATGGAGCACTCTCGCGCGTCTACCTCGACTAGGCGCCAGCTCCGCTGCCACCACCTCGAAGGGTAGGGGATGGAGCGCTTGCGCGTCTACCTCTACTAGGCGCCAGCTCCGCTGCCACCACTTCGAAGGATAGGGGACGGAGCGCTCGCGCGTCTACTCCGACTAGGCGCCAGCTCCGCGGCCATCGCCTCGAAGGGGATGGAGCGCTTGCGCGTCTACTTCGGCGTCTACTTCGACTAGGCGCCAGCTCCGCTGCCACCACCTCGAAGGGTAGGGGACGGAGCGCTCGCGCGTCTACCTCGACTAGGCGCCAGCTCCGCTGCCACCACTTCGAAGGATAGGGGACGGAGCGCTCGCGCATCTACTTCAACTAGGCGCTAGCTCCGCGGCCATCGCCTCGAAGGGGACGGAGCGCTTGTGCTTCTACTTCGGCGTCTACTTCGACTAGGCGCCAGCTACGCCGGAGGGGATATCGGTTTGAGCGTGTGCGGTTATCGCAACTACGTATACCTCGATCACACTGCCCCCGCAGGGCGCAACTCATCGCGTACGGGCACGCCCGCAAACCCTCCGAGCTTACCATGGGACAATGTAGCCGGAGGGTGGCGATGTACTTCGCAAGATCTGATCAAAACTGTTCTTGGTATTTGCTAAGGACGTTTACAAAGGCGCACAGACACCCCCGGCGCAACAGGCTGTTACTCGGCAGGCTCATCCTTAACATGTGCCCGTACTGTCCGTACCAAGGTCCCACTCGAAGACGCCCGACTCGCCCAGAAATCCAACGCTTCCTCGGCTCTTTGCCAGCGCTGAAGACGCCATCGGGTGGCGAGGTCGGAGATCAGCAGCCGGCCCCGGTTAGGTAGCTGCTCGGGACAAGGGGGCAGGAATCAGAACAGCGGAAAACAACTCCGTCTTTTTGCAAACACAAAACAAAGACAACCCGAGCTTCGGTTACAACGCACACCAACACGCGACAACCTCCTATCACACCTGTGGATCCACGGTGTCCTCCGAAGCCGCGGCGCCATCGTCGTCACGCCGAGGGACCTCGTCCAGAAACCGGCCAAGGTTCCCCTCGCCGTACAAGTTGTTCCGTAGCTCGACCATGGCTGCGGCCTCGCCGCAGTACTCCCATATCCGCTCATGGAAGAACTTAACGGCGCGACGTGCAGCTCGCACAGCGCCGGACATTACCCCGCCCCCCGCGGGCATCTTTAGTCGGGGATCGGGTAACCCCACAACATGCTCGCAACCGCGGTGTCGCAGGAGCGCGCACGTTAGACACGACGCCAGGTATGCGCAGTGACTGCCGAAGATCGCCGCGGCGCCACGCGCAACACCGGCCGCCTCTCCAATCCACCGGAGTGACCGCGACAGGTCCTCGGGCCCGAAGGAGCGCGCCGGCACTTCGGCGACAAGCCCCTTCAAAGTGTCTTCCAGGGCCAGTATGGTGTCCCAGGCGGCGGCCGAAGCGTCGCCCAAGGCTTGATCTCGCTCCGCGAGAGAGGTTGCAAGCTCGCTGTTTCTCCCCTCCAGAGCGGTGATTTGTTGTACAAGACCATCCCGCTCTGCAGCAGCCTCTTGCTGCACCGTGTCCGCGGTCGAGGCTCGCGCCGCGGTAACAAGCCCGTCGGTGCGCGTCTTCATCTCCGCGCACTCCAACTCCAGGCAGCGTATACGAGCATCCTGGGCGGATCGCCCTTCCACAGCTCCCCGTAGGTCTTCTTCGGTGGCCCGTAGCCTGTTCCGTATCGCTGCTCCCTCGCGGACGTGAGCCCTTTGCAGGGCCTGGGCCAGCACGAGTGTCTGTGCAACGCGGGAGTCAGCAAACACGGAGCGGCTGCAAGAGGGTCAAAGACGGACGCTTACCCGCACCCCCCGACACCTCCAATGCATCTCCGAGGCGCCCTGACCCGTAGGTCTGCAACACCTGTTGTCCGACGCTGGAGGCCGCGTCCTCCGCAATCCCACGCCACACCCTCAGAGTATCCGGTGGAGAAACGAAGTCCACCGGGCTTGGTCGCGCGGCACCTGTGTTACCGTCGCCGGGACCCCCGCGCTCGAGGAACGGTTCCTCCTCCGGGATAAGTGTCGCTACGAAAAGGAATTACACATGTCACAAGGCGTTAAAAGAAACACAAAAAATCGAAGGAATACAACCGTAACCTACCTTCAGTCGCGGCCGGGGGGCTTCGCGGAGACGTCTCCCTAGCCACGGGCGGGAACGCTCCTCCCACTTCGGCCCCAACAGACAGCGCTGCCTCGGAAGGCCCGGGGACTACCGAGTCAGGACCTAGCACCAACCGAGCCTGCGCCACGGCCACCGTGGCCCGAGGGGCTGGGAGGGCGCGGGGTGGTGGGACCTCGATGCTCGAAGCAGGGTCCCACAGGCTCCCAACACCGGTTGCCACAGCGAACCCTCGCGAAGTCCGCGGAAGGGAGGCCTGCAGGCGCGCCCGCTTCGCTTGCGCAGAAGATACCGCCGCGGTACCCGCCACAGAAGGGGCCCCTCCGGCCGCATCATCCGTGAAGGGGTCTCCACAGCTACGACGATAGAAGTCGACGACTCCACCCCCGCGACTTCCGCAGGGGTTACCCCCACCTTCGCGGGAGGCACCCCCGCCTCCACGGGCGACACTTTGGCCTCAGCCGCCGCGGTCAGCAAAGGCGGCACTCCACACGCTCCTGCGGAGGGCAGCCCCGCCAAAGCCATGCTCGGAGACGAGGACGCCGCACCGGTGTCGCCAGCCGGCACCACCACCTCGGCAACGGTCGCGGGCAACGGGGCCTCCGCGGCGCGCCCTCCGCTGCTCCTACCGGCGTCTCAGCCCTCGGTCTCCGCGCCCTCTAAATCTGAATCGGCGTACCTTGCCGAACTCGACCCCGGGCTTGCCGCGCCGGCAGGCGCAGCGGCAACTGCCGTGCGGGCCGCGGTCGCGATGCTCCGGGTCCTTTTGCGGGACGGCGCCTTCGTCTTCGCGGCACCATCATCCTCGTGTTGCTGGTCCGGAGGGGGGCGATCCGGCACAGGAAGCCCTAAGGCCTCACACACGCGGTTTATCCGCCCCAATCCGGCCTCCGCAGTCGCAGCTGCGCGTTGCTCGTGCTCTCTGCCGGTGTACGGCCCAAGGAACACGCGCGCGGCGCGCTCCGCGTCCTCAAGGCGAGTCCCTGCCCCAGATGGCACATTTACGTAAATACAATACGCACGAAGGAGGAGGAAGTTACGGTTGAGACTTACGAAGGCCAATCGGCACGGGCAACGAGCGAACGGACGGGCGAACGTTGTCATCCCGACGTTCACCGGCTGTGAAGCGCCAACCGTGTGAAAGCGGCGTTGCGCCGAGCATCATGTACTCTCGGCAAGGTCGCGCATATTAAAGCGGGCGGCGACCCCCACAAGTCTTCGCGCCCTCAGCTTATCTTCCTGGTCAAGCGCCAAGCCGGGGGCGATCTTGAATCTAATCGGCCCGCCTACGCATTCAAGGCCGCTGCCATTCGTCACACGATGGTAGAACCACCGCCTTGCCCAGTTGACCTCCCACTTCCCTCGAGTCGCGTTCGCAGGGAAGAGCTTCCCACATGACGCCCGCAGGAGGAAGTTGACGCTGCCAAATTTCGACACCGTACCGTCCTTCCGCTCCTTCGGTTGGCACTGGGCCTCATGCAGATACGCGAACAAGGAAGCGCTGGGCCAACACCCGTCCGAGCGCAGGGCCCAGCTGTACACGGCGAGGCGAGCCACCGCGTTCGGAGTCAATTGTGACAATTCCAACTTGAAGGTCCGCAGCACCGCCCCGACAATCGCTGCGGACGGAATGCGAAGCCCGGCTTCGAAGTAGGAAATGAAGACGATCGCCTCTGACTTCCTAGGGCGCGGCTCCGTCTCGTCATCGGTGGGTAACCGCACCGCCTGGCGATCCGACAACTTCCCGTCTCGCAGCAGCGACCGGATAGTGTCCTCCGTCATGAGCGTGCGGCCCAACTCGCCGGAGTACGGACCCTGACTCTTCTTCGCCGCCCATCGTAAACAGAAAAGCTTCAGTACATAAACATTCCCTGATGGTAACACTGGTGGGCGCAATCAGAGAGCGCTGAGAGACTCAAGCATTTCTGTCTACGAGAGCAGGTCAAGCCTTGCCATTTCCACACGAAAGCGCAGGGCGCCAGCAGGACCCTGTGACGTCCAAGATTTCTACAGTGAGCCGTGACGTATCCCCATGAGTAGGCCGTCTATTGTTCATCAGCGCCCGCTGATATTAGCGTCAGTTGACGCAATCATCAAACGCGGATGAACAATAGTTGGCCTGCATGTGAGAAGATAACCGCGCGCAGGTAAGCATGAGTAACCAGGGGTGAGCAAGGAACAGGCCGCGACACCGGCTTATTTATACCCAGGCTCACCCGGCGAGGAGTCGCCAGGCTGGCGGAAGGTCAACCGGCGGCATGCCAATCGACGGGATCGCAGTCGATGGGTACCCGGCGGTTCAACTGCCCGTGACAAACAAGCACAACCGCTCACGGCCAGCGAGGGGCACGCCGGTAGGCGGGCAGACGCCGCAACAGCCCCCACCGCGTGCCCCGCTTTCCTGGGGAAGGGGCGAACGGCCGCGCGCCAATCATGGCCCGCCGCGTGTACACCCCGACGGGGAAAGCAAGCACGGCCACAGCGGCCTGCCCCTGCCAGCCCAGGGTCGGCGCGATTCAAGGGGCCATTAAAGCGCACCACCAAGACCGCGGAGCCGCACCCGCCTCACGCCCAGGAAACGCCATCGGGCACGAGGTCCGCTTCCGCTCCAACTTCGGCTCCGCCGCCTGGGGAATTTGCGGCCGAACATGGCCCGGGCCACCAGGCCACCCCGCCAAGGCGGGCTCAGCTTCGACCTCGGCTTCGACCTTCGGCACCGAAGGCAGCCTCGAGCCAGCCACTGTTGGGCCCTGTAAGCAAGGAAGGCTTCACTAGCCTGCCCAGCGCTACGCTCTGGTGGCAGGGCAGACACCACTCCGAGTAGTCAGGCTTCACCGGATGTTGGGAAAGCTCACAGGCCGCAGGGACGGAGGGGGCCAAAGGGCTCGGCAACATGGCTTC
Source organism: Dendrocalamus latiflorus (assembly GCA_017311315.1). NCBI lineage: Eukaryota > Viridiplantae > Streptophyta > Magnoliopsida > Poales > Poaceae > Dendrocalamus > Dendrocalamus latiflorus. Next base: position 10,637,179 of record CM029613.1, on the reverse strand, counting down.
GTCCCGTGAAGCCCTTCACCATGAGAGGCTCCTATTGTAGGGGTGGCCCCCACCTAAGCCCAGCAGGCCTGTTGGAGGAATGTAAGGCCCGAAACGGGACATGTGTAATGACATAATAGCCCCCGAGGGGAATACTCACCTGTAAGGGTACAACTGTAAAAGCACTCCCCATGTGAATATATATATGTGGCATAAGCCACGGGGGAGGAGGGGAGGGGATTCATTTACTCAACTCCCCACTACTACACACTCTCTCTGTTTGGTCTGTAACCACAACAGTTGGCGCCGTCCGTGGGGAGGACAAGAGCAAGCCTCCAGATTTGAAGGAGGATGGCACCAAAGAAAGCTTCACTAGACTGTAGTCGTAACTCGTTCGCCCTCAGCAATCATAACTAGTTTATGACACTACTACAAAAGAGGCTATACTAGACTGCTACATCACAGACAGTTCATATGGAATCGTCTGTGCTTAAACTATCACAAATGGTTTATAGTAGCAACCGTCTGTGATATTTTTACATACGGTTATTAACACGAACCATCTGTGATAATTGAGACATCACAGACGGTTCGTGTTAATAACCATCTGTGAACTTTCACAGACAGTTCTTATCACGAACCGTCTATGATAAGCGAGACATCACAGACGGTTCGTATTAAGAACCGTCTGTGAAAGTTACGAACATCACAGACGGTTCATATAAAAAACCGTCTCTGATATTCTGGACATGACAGATGGTTCTTATAACAAACCGTCTGTGATATTGTAGACATCACAGACGGTCCGTATTAATAATCGTTTGTGAATTAGCACAAACGGTTATTAATATGAACCGTCTGTGATATATTGGTATCACAAGCCGTTTGTGGTTGGAACCGTCTGTGATAATCTGTGCTATTAAATACTGGGCGTACGTGGTCGATCTCGACACAGGTCTGTCTTCATTGCGCTACATCGGTGGAGTGAGGCGGCCGGCTTTAGGGAGTTGGTGAAAACATATCGCCATCTTCTTAGTGATCAGAGGTTAGTACTCAATTGCTTTTAGTAACTTATATGCATGCTTTTGTAATTGAAAGAGATGATAGATAGGTTTTCCACTATATGAAGGAAATTAGGACACTAAGATGAATGATCCAAAGGTTTGTCAACTTTTTAATAATTATTATTATCTGATTATATGTATATATATATACATACGCACATGCTAATTAATGACTTAACATTGCTCCTAGCGTCAGTGGGTGGACTTCGACTAAAGTGCATATGATCTTAACAAACTCGTCGAAATTCGTGGAAACCTCTCCCACTTCTTGCTAGCAGAGGTCATAAACAAGACTGGAGAGTTTCACCCTAGCAATGATGATAATTAGATATTGAAACATTGGATTCAATTGTAAAAATTACTCAATTGTGCTTAATCAAATAATTTATTCAATTTAATTCATTTGTGAGATCTGTATAACGATTGACATGCTATATATATATATATATATGATCTGCTGGTGTTGTTTCATTCATCTGTGTGATTTATGTAATGATTGTCCTGTGCTATATACATGATCTTGCTTGTTTTCAGAGGGCATGGCTAGCATATCCTGAGGCTAACCGAAAAAGGGCAAATAAAATCACTGTTGAAATAGCTATCACAGACGGTTTGGTGTTCCAAACTATCTGTGATATATATCCAGATGATTTCAAATACTGAACCATATGTGATATGAACGATATCATAGACGATTTTTGTTATTAACCGTCTGTGACATGGTGCATATCACAGATGGTTTAGAACACCGAACCGTCTATGATATGAATCATATCACAGACGGTTAATAACAAAAACCGTCCATGATAGTCGAATATCATAGACGGTTTTTATAAAAAACCGTCTGTGATAGTCGAGTATCACAGATGGTTTTTCTGAAAAATCGCCTGTATTGTAAGTTATCACAGACGGCGTGGGAGTCATCTGTGATAACCACCTATTATCACTGACACATAAACACAGGCGGTTCAGGAACCATTTGTGATAACACTGTCTGTAATAGTGTGACTGCTCACTAGACGTTGGTCCTAACTCTCTCAGATGCACGCTTTGGCTGTGGACTGACGCACACGGTCGTAGATAGCTTGCCGGTGATGGGAACGACAAGGTGGAGCTAATAACTGAGTTGAAACACAAGGACTAAGGCACAATTGTGGTGCAAATTGTCACACCTTTTCACTATGTTTTTCTCTGTTATTCACTGGCTCATTTCTCTCAAAAGACTTACAGAGTATATATAGGCACAACTGGGCTTCACACGGCAGGCTACTCATCCACTCCACACGACTGACAACTACCACGACGCTGCCCATACCAAGCAGTTCGACTTACCACGCCGCTCAACTGCCTGCCCATGCCGCTTAACTCAGCCGCCTGCTGACTGCTTCAACGACCAGTCACCTGCCCATGCCGACTGCTGCAGTGACCAGCCCACACCTGACTGCCATAATGGCCAACTACTGCTACAGTGTTGACGATTGCTACAGTGGCTGCTCCGAGAATGACGTTTACGGTACTCGGTGCAGCTATGACCGGTACGCTACGACTATGACCACGGTCGTTACGACTACGACCACGGCCACTACAACCACACAGACAGGCGCTACGACCAAAAGGGGGGAAGCGCCCCTCCCCCAAACCCTGGCCGCCACCCCTACTCCCCCTCCTCTTTCTCCTTGTGGCCGCCGCCTCCCCTGCCCCCCATGCACCTCCACCTTATCCAGCAGCACCCCATCCTCCATTAAAGCCCCTGCTGTTGGTGAAAAAGATCCCCTTTGTTGCCGGTCGAGCGGAGGAAGGAGATCGATCGCCGAGAGGTGTTTTTGACCCAGAAGAAGAAGAAGAAGAGGAAGGGGAAAAGGGAAAAGGAAGGGAGAGAGAGATCACGTGGTGTTCATTGTGTTCTTCAGCGGTTCGTCAAGAGTAATCCCTATTTCCCCCAGTTAGATGCATATTTAATTGTTGTAGCAATGTTGGTATTGTTGTCTGCCCAAGACAGATTGCGTTAGACGGTCGTTTTGGGGTAGTTTCGTGGGGATTCAGTTCTGGACATCCAAGAGTAATGTAGAGGACGTTGCCATCTTTCCGTGAAGTACTAGAACACGTCGTTTAGACCTCTGTAGCAGAAGTTATGATTTTATTATTGGGACTGTTCTGCAGATTGGTGGGTTTTCTGTCAGGTTTTGGTAAATGGTGTTAGGCGATTAAAAGAAGAGAGAATTAGAGAATCTCAGTATAATGAAAGTTGTAGATCATTGTCTCAGCTTTCCAGAAAGCTCAAGAAACCGTGATTCGGACACACGTACTGAAAGTTATGGTATTTTTAGTATTCTGTCCAGAGAACCCAACGTGAAATTGATGTTTTAGAAAATGGGCTTGTGCGGATATAATTTGGCCCATTCATGGAGGTTCACCAACTAAGTTTAGATGGAGAATTTAATTATCTTTCCAGAAAGTCTAAGAACACCTTATTCGGACTCTTGTACCAATAGATATAGATTTTTGAAGTTGACTGTTCACAGAGGGGACAGATAGACCCTTAGGATTTGGGGTTGAAGTCAAGTTGGACATTTTTGCGAGTTCGTGATTGTTTTTTATATAGTTTTGGTCCACTACTGTTATCTTAACATGCATTATAATTATTATTCAGGTGGTGAACTGATCCCGGGGGTAGCACCTTCTGCACGTCCCTTGTCCTCTCGCTATTAAGGCAAGTATAATGAAGGATACAATAGTTGTTATGGAATGTCAATGTTTGAGTTATATTGTGAGCAATTGTGTGTTCATGTTTGTGATGAAGATGTTTTTGGTAATGTTCATGGTTGTTTGAAAGTTATGAAGTTCATGAGTGTAAACATGGTAGTATGAAAAGGTTTTCCTTGTGCAAAGTGTTGTGGATGCACGTTTTTTTATTAAACTGGGACTTTCATGCATATACATCATGTTGGCTTATTGAAGTCTTGATCATGTAATGACCAAGCAATTGCTGAGGTCCCCGTCATGTTGATGACGGGCTAAAGGTCCCCATGCTTGAAGAGCATGGGCTTAGGTCCCCATACTTGCGGAATATGAGCAATTGGTCCCTGTACCAGATGGTACATGCATGGGTGTGCATCGACGGATGCACACTTTACATTACCGGTAAAATTCAAAAGAGAAAGATCTTGTTGAGCATATTGCATAGCATGTGTTTATAAGTAACTAATGGATATTCTTATGGAACGGTGTACTGCATAGCATGTGTTTATAAGTAACTGATGGATATTTTTATGGAATGGTGTACATGTATGCTATGGTACCATTTATTATATTTGCTAAGTCGTTGGACTCACCCTTGTTGTTTGTTGTGTTTTAAGTACCCTTATGAGGTCAGCATGCATGGGGAAAAGAAGGATTAGTCTTATTGCACTTTGCACGATCTACCCATAATGGGAAGAAAGAAAAAAATTAAATAGTAGATGAATGAGTTACTTTAAGTACCTTAATGATCATTGCTTGATGGAATTAAACTGTAATAAATATCTAGATTTTTTTTATGATGCTCCTGTTCTTTATCTAGATGCTAGACCTATGGATGTCCTAGAACATATAGTCAATTTTAATTAGTAATGGTCATAGTACATGTTGGTTGTCTATTTTTATTGAATCTGCTTGTTGAAACCACTGACATAGACAATTATATAAGGGAGGTTCTGCCGAAGTTTTGTGAGACGTATTTAGTTTATCCTTATTACATTACTAGTTTGGTAGCATTCCAGGTCATGGTTTGGTTGGGGTGTTACATGTTCCTTGCGCTCTTAGAGTGACTTGTTGTATATAAGAATATCATCAAAGAAAATTAAGATGAATTGTCTAAGATATTGGATAAATATGCTATTCATGAGGGCTTAGAATGTGGCTGGGGCATTGGTTAGCCCAAACGGCATAACTGTGTATTCGTAATGTCCCATGTGTGTTCTAAAAGTAGTTTTATGAATGTCCTCTTCTTGCATTCGAATTTGATGATAGCTCGACCTCAAATCTAGTTCCGTGGCTCTATGCAATTCATCAAGCAAGTCCTCGATTATGGGCATTGGAAATTTGTTCTTGATAGACTTGGCATTTAGTTGTCTGTAATCGACACACATTCTCTAACTAACATCTTTTTTCTGACCATTACTACCGGTGAGTAGGGATTCATACTAGGTCTAATTTCCTCGGCTGCTAACATCTTGTTAATGATATTTGCCATGTCACTTTTTTGGTAATGGGGAACCCTATATGGTTAAAGGTTTGGTGGTTTGGCATCTGTTTGAAGGGGAATAGCATGATCACAAGTTCTCTTTGGTGGCAATCCCTCAGGTTATTTAAACACCTCAGCAAACTATTTCAGCACCTCTTTTACTCATGTTACTTTGGCAGGTTTTGCCTTGTGTTCTTCCTCCTGAATGTGGTTCACTTGTATGACATATCCCATCACCCCTTTTCTTAGCATTTTCAACAACTCTTCATTTTCAACCTTGAAATTACCTTTGGGAAAAGTGTGATCTCTAAAAAGTACTAGCCTCTCACCCTTGGTTATAGCCAGTGCCCTCTTATTCAAATCCAACCCAATGGGGCTGTGATTATAAATCCAGTCAGCCCCGAGAATAGCATCATAACTCTGTAGTGCCAATAACTAAAATGCATTGGTCAAATGTTCTCGTTGCACTCGATAATGTACTGAATTTATAATAGTTCCTGGTGTTAGCTCTCCTCCTCCTGCTACCTTAACCCTTCTGATTGTAGATAGGGTCAGTTGGAAGTCATTCTTCAATCTGAAATCATAACGCATGAATGTGTGGCTACTCCCATTGTCTACTACAGCTACTGCCCTTCTTCCCTTAATGTTTAAGCTAAGGGAAAAAGTTGAAGGCCCTATTGTAACCTTCATGGCATGAGCCGATATTAACATTAATTGTTCATTTGCCTCTTCTCGAGCAGGGCTATCATGTGCTATTTTATGTCCCCCTTCTGTCCCCTCTACTGTGTTTTGGTGAATCTCAACTGACTCCTCATCCTCTTCTTCTTGCAATATGTGAAAAATTCTTCCAACTTTACATCTATGTTCCTTGCTCCAGGGTTCCTTGCAATACCAACACTTCTGTTCTTTCCTATCCCCTACCATTGAATTGCTCTTCTCTACGGTTGATCTATTGAAATTTGACTTCTGCCCAATGTTCTTACTATTATCCATTTGCCGGGTAGTGATTTTTCCCTTGTTATATTGTCCTGGCCAGTGATTTTTTCTTGCTATTGCTGCCTTTTCATATGTCTTGGCATACTAATAAGCTTTCTATCATACCTTGTGGTTTTTGGCTGCACACATCATATTTGATTTCACCCCTCAATCCCCCAATGAAATAGCCCATCATAAATAGCTCATGCAGATATGGGTGATCCCTTCTTATTAAATTCACACACTCCTCAAACCTATCAATGTAGCTGAGGATAGTTGATCCCTGTTATTTGATGTTTTGTAACTGCTCAACAGCTTCATGAGCACTTGCAGTAGAAAATCTGTCCCCCACCATGGAACATAACGGTGGCCAGGTTAATATTTGCCAAGGAATCCCAACATTCTTAAGCCAGGTAGCTACTCTACCCTGGAAATGTGTTGTGGCCAAGTTTACCCACTGTTCACATGGGGTACTTGAGATTTCAAAAAACTTTTCACATTGCTTCAGTCAATTCAAAGCATCCTCACCTAGAAACAACCTAATCTCTAAACATGGCCCCTTTATGATGGCTTCAGCATATACAGAATTCCCCTACACATTTCCCACATATGTATTCCTTTGAGCATCAAATATTTTCACACTAGGATAATGAAAACCACATTCTCCTCTAGAATACTGCCCTAGGGCCAATTCCCCAGCACTCACATTGTTTCCATACTGTTGTGCCACTCCACGACGCAAAATCTGATTTCTACCAGCTGCCCCCATGTAGAGACCCGAGTGTGGAATATTTGGTATAGTAGTTCTAACTGAGCTAGTATACACCGGACTGGTGTAGTTCCACTGTGCATTGGGTTCAATGAAGAAATTCATTGGGGGTCGATTACTCACTAGATTGCCACTAACAGCCATATTCCCTCCATAGTTATAACTAATGGCAGTAGGATATAGGGGAACAGCAGTGAATAGAGGGTTTCTTGGGAGAACATTTCCAGCTGGTGCTTGATTTGTTGAGGTCAAAGCTGGATTTGCATGGGAAGAGGGCCCTCCGGCCTTCAGGATCTCACCTTCTTCAATTGGGGCCTCCATCCTGACTATCCTCCAAGGTGGGTTTCCCTAGGATCTCAGTGTGTTCTTCATTTCATCCATATTCATCTTCAGATTCTTCAATCCTTGTAACTCCTAGATCTCCCCTTTAATCGCGTCAATCTCAGATCTCACATTGATGTCTCCTTCCCCCTCCACCAGATTTCCATGAGAATGGGTATTCGTCACCATTTTCTAGATTCTGTTGACACTAATTTATTTTCTTGTTATGGATAACAAAATATCTTGTAACAGCCAACATGAGTTGTGCAAAAAAATCTTGATGTCGGCATGGTCCATGAAGCTTCTGGTCAAAGTAAAGTTTTTGAGTAGCTTCTACATACAAGTCGGCATTGGCTCATGAAGTAAAGATTTGATCTGGAGAAGCCAGGAAATATCTTGATGTCTACATACGGGAGAAGTCAGGAATTGTCTAGCAGTATGGAGTCAAAAATATCAGCTTGTTAGGTCGGTTTGATTAGTCGGTTTTGATGCCTATAAAAAGGCTTGTAACCCCATCTACCCTACTCTATAATACACCAAAATTTTCTTTACTAAATTCACCCCCTCAATCACCCCCACAGTCATACCTAATCTAAGTCCACCCAGATTTGTGTATCAAAATAATCCAACTTCATACAAATGAATGGTCTGGATCTCTCCTCAAGCCTTCTTCTCTTACTCATTGAAGATCCTAAGGCCAAAATCTTCCGGATCATGCACATCATCATCCGGATAAAAAAACTGCGCTGCCTCCTCCCACCGAATCCCCACCGAGTTGCCCTCGCCTCCTCCCCACAATTTCCGCCGCCTCCTCCTCCCCACCGATACTTCCGCCGTTCCGCCGTCACCCCTTCCCCTCCCTCCTCCGCCGCTCTGGCCTCGCCTCCTCCTCTCCACCCCGCACAGGCGCCGCCTCCTCCTCCCCGACTCCTCCGCCGCTCCGGCCTCGCCTCCTCCTCTCCACCCCGCGCCACCGCCTCCTCCTCCCCCCACTCCTCCGCTGCTCCGGCCTCTCCTCCTCCTCTCCACCCCGCGCCGCCGCCGCCTCCTCCCCCCACTCCTCCGTTCCGCCGCCGCCTCCTTCCCCGCTCCGCCCTCGCCTCCTCCTCCCCACCCCACCCTGCGCCGCCGCTGCCTCCTCTTTCCCCCACTCCTCCGCTCCACCGCCGCTTCATCCCCCGCTCCTCCGCTCCGCCCTCGCCTCCTCCTCCCCACCCCGCGCCGCCGCCACCTCCTCCTCTCCCACTCCTCCGCTCCGCCCTCGCCTCCTCCCCTCCCTCCTCACGCAACCGCCGCACCAGCACGCGCCTCCCTCCTCGCTACGGTAGATCCCACTTCCACCGCCACCTCCTTCGCTCGCCGCTGGCGATCGCCGCAATCGTACACGGAGCCGTCGGCGAATAGGCACGTGCGGCCTCGCCCGAGATGGCGACGATGGAGAGCCTGATCGGGCTGGTGAACCGGATCTAGCGCGCGTGCACCGTCCTCGGCGACCACGGTGGCGGCGACGGGGGCTCCCTATGGGAGGCGCTTCCCTCTGTCGCCGTTGTCGGCGGCCAGGTATGCACCGCCTCCTGCCTACCTACCTTCCAGATTCGCCGCCCCCGCGCCCAGATCTGGCCGAGGCGCTCACCCTTTGGTTGCGTTTTTCTAATGCCTCCAGAGTTCCGGGAAGTCGTCGGTGCTCGAGAGCATTGTCGGGAGGGACTTCCTACCTCGTGGATCTGGTAATGCCGTCGCTAGATCGCGTATTTTTTTATTTTGCGCGCCATTTGGTTTGGATCGGCTTGGGTCGTGAGGTATTAATTCGCATTCTTGTTGGTTTGATTAGGGATTGTGACGAGGAGGCCTCTGGTGCTGCAGGTGCACAAGACGGATGGTGGGCAGGAGTATGCCGAGTTCCTCCACTGCCCGCGGAAGCGATTCTCCGACTTCGGTAAGGGACCAATGCTCTCATTGTGCTTTCAGCCAGCCCAGCAGCTTGCTTGATTTCTTCAATTCCAATTATTAGAGTTAGTTGTGTGCAAAGATGTCTTCAATTGCTATGATTAGACTAATCGAAGAGAGATATATTCATATATATGGACCATCCTGCACCCCCATTTATATTCAGTGCACTGAAGTATGTCTATCAATCTACAAACAAACATGTATACGAAGTAGCATAAACACCATGCTACTCTGTCAAATATATACTCGCGATTAGTATATTAAAATATCCAACTGCTGTATCTATAAACGCGCAAGAAAATATTACCACAGAATTAAATAACCGCGTGCGGTGCGAACTAAGGAATTAATGCAATTTAGGACTACATGTTCTAACAAGTATAGTATAGGAATTAATGCCATTTAGGACTACATGTTAAAGGCATCTAAACGCCATGGGAATAAAAAGTTGGCAAAATCATATGATGATGCACTTCTTAGGATTGAAAGAATACCTGATATCATAAGCATTAATGATGCAATATATTTTAGCGACAATGATCCAGAGACATGGCATGTTCTGGTATTTATAGTATTCTGTAGTTGGAGAATCAAAGTTTCTACTTGTTTCCACTTTTGTGCATTGAACCCTCTCACTTTGATATTTAGGTGTTTCGGTCTATTGATTCAAACTCTGCCAAGGGATTTCCTAAGGATCCACGAGGAGCAACCATGAAGGTACCTGAAATATAGTTACCATCTAGCAACATTACATTCTGTGGTTGCTAGTTTTGTGATTTTGACTAACACTTCTTCTGCTTTGGATAACAGAATCTTGTTTGTGGGAATAATGTACTCATTGATATGAGCATACATACATCTTATGTGAATGCTATCCGGGCAGCCCAACATTTTATTTATATTGAGAATCAGTACTTCATTGGTTCTTCATTTAATTGGGATTCAAACAAAGATATTGGTAAGCATGTAGTTTAAAGTTTTATTTTTGTCATGCTTCCAGAAAAAATAGTGCACAGTCCAATTTTGTTTCATTCCTTGATTCACTAGCCATCTAATGACAAAACAGATTACACCAAATTCCTTAATTGAGAGCTTGATTGCTAACTCAGGATTTCAAATTTGTGATCTTTCAGGGGCTAATAATTTAATACCAATCGAAATTGCTCTCAAAATTACAAACAAGATTAAGGCAAACAAGAGATTTTCTGCATATATAGTAATTCCTATGTGGCCTGAGGGCAATCCAACTGGTGCTGCTACACAAAGAATTCTTTACTGGCAGGTTAGTTTTAACATCTTTGCGAGTACCTTGTGTCTTGTACTCTTGTTTAATGTGCTTCTGTAGATTATATAACCAGTTTGTCCATGGTTTAATCACATCTTGTTTCTTCACATTGTAGAACAAAACAATGCAAATGATGTACGAGACAATATATAGGGCCTTGAAAGAAGTAGGTCTGGATGATGTATACGAGCCTCAGGATTATTTGAACTTCTTTTGTCTTGGCAATCGTGAAGTTGCCGACAGCACTAGCACTTCAAATGCATCAAATTCATCAAATAACCCTCAGGTGAGGCTTCTGTCGTGTTTTATTTCAATAAACTGTGCTAGGGAAGGGGGATCCCTGACACCTTTTGTTTTCCCCAACAAGGTTGAGTTGTTTTAGTTTTCAGATATAATAGTAAATGGAGGTAGTTAACCACATGTTGAATCTGTGTAACCTTTACATGGACAGAGCTTGACAGTTCTCTGTTTGTCTAAGTAAAGCACTGACATGGCTTTGTTAGCCCCTGTATGATGCACCACAATGTCAAATCTTCAAACCTTTCTGCCTCTGCAGATGAATTTTACTAGGAATGGCCATATCATACTAATTCTCAAAGTACCTGAAGGCCAAATGGCCAATGACATCCACTTGAGTTTATGTGTTAAGAGGTTACTTGATAATTAAGGTTTCATGCTCGAGTATTTTGTTTAAAAGGAAGCCTTTGGATCAATGATTGGATGATTTGGTTCACAAGTTCAGTTGTGTAGATGCTCTACCAAAGAGTTGCATCTTGTATGGATAATATTGAGCTTTTCAACTGTATCAAAATTACCATTAGATATTAGGTGTACTAGATGTCGTGCAATCTCTTGACCCTTGACATGATTTTTTTAAATATGCTGTGATTTTCCCCCAAACATGCCCTGCATGCAAGCTCAGCTATCTATTTTTGCACTTACTATTCAGGAACAAGCTAGGAAAAATAGGAGATGCATGGTCTATGTACATTCAAAAGGCATGATTGTGGATGATGAATACGTGATCATTGGATCAGCTAATATCAACCAGAGATCCATGGAAGGAATCAGAGATACAGAGATTGCAATGGGAGCGTATCAACCACAGTATACGTGGGCAAATAAGATTTCTGCCCCCCGTGGACAGGTAATTCCTCATGTCTCAAGCTCACTAATAGCTCACATTTCTTGAGACCTACAACACTGAGATGTTCTCACAAGCTCGTATTTTGATATTTTACCAGTAGCTATTGTACCTTCATGTTTGTGTTGCGCTGTTGTTGATTGTTGCTCACAGCTACTGCTTAGTTAGTGTTGTATATTAGTTGCATCTCATGTTTTAGGGGATGAAGTTGATCAGTGGAATGGGAAATTGTTTTCTTGATATTTTCTCCTCACTCTCATACGGAATACATACAAGTGTACGTGGGCTCAAACGGGCCGAAACTCACATTCAGTCAAACACTCCTCAAGATGGGTGATAGATATCTATCATTCCCATCTTGTGACATGCCAATATACACACTCTAACACCTAAACCTTTTAGTAGACAATCAGTTCTCCAGATATTACAAAGCCCAACTTTAGTGTTCCTTCATTTAATCTCTCTTTGATAAAGAAACGATTTATCTCTACATGTTCTGTACAATCATGTTGGACTGGATAATTAGCAATATTTATCGCTGACTTGTTATCGCACCATAACTTCATGAAAATATCCTTTAGCAACTTCAACTCAGATAGAAGATTTCTCATCCATACCATCTCACTCAAACTTATTGACATTGCCTTGTATTCTGCGAAAGAATTAATTTGCGAAAGAATTAATTGTGAATTAGTTTGCAAAAGAGTAATTGGGAACCAGTTCATGGTGCCTTTACATGTTTGCTTGCAGTTTTATGCACTTCATCTATTAATTTCTGGGCTGTTTACTATTTTTTAGCATGCAATTTCAATGTTTTTTGTTCATCTATTTTATTAGTGAGACATCAAGGGCTATTTGATTAATGACCTGTTCTTTTGTTTGTGTATTTGCTGGAGATGTTTAGTTAAGCTTTTCTTAAAACTTTTATATACATGCATCTGCTGTTAGGAAAGAGATTGCTGATGAAACTGACCGCATAACTGGGAAAACGAAGGCTATATCAAATGTTCCGATCCATTTGAGTATATATTCTCCACATGGTAAGTCCTGATACTTGTTTGGAATTGCTGAGGTGTACCTTGATGTGTGGTAATTTGTTTCAAATTCAAAACACAAGCTTTATGTTAAATTGTGTTGTCGATGCTGCACTATATTACCTAAAGACTTCTTTGTGCGGAGTAGATATTTGGTCCTTATTGCTTGAACTTTTGGAACTAGCTGTGATTGCTTGCTTTGGCTAGGTTACGTCATCGAGAGTCAGCCGAAGTTCATACGACGGCTTTGACCGTGGTCGGAAGTTACCAGTACTCCATACGACCACTTTGCCAGCGATAGGAACCAGTAAAACCTTTTCTTACTCCTCTTGGCCCTGGTCGTAGTCTATCGGGAGGCGGTTCGACCACAGTAAAGCTGGTACGACTACGTTGGTCGTGGTCAAAATCGGGTAGAAGAATTGAACGAGTGGTCGGAAGGTTTTACGATCACGATGGTCATGGTCGAAAGCCATGTGCACTGTTTACGACCACTTTGGGTGAGGTCGAAGGTCACTCGAAAGGCTTACGACCACGTTGGCCGAGGTTCGTAGTCGGAAGGCTTACGACCACGTTGGTCGTAGTCTGCAGTCGGAAGTCGGCGCTCGAGCTTGCGACTTCGTTGTGAGGTGGTCGTATGCGGTCGGCTGCGCCCGAGAAGACTTGAACGTAGTCGTAGATACCTGCTAAGTGGTCGTGTGACCTGTAGGATCGATCGTTTGGTCTGGGTGTCGGTCGAACGGTCTTCTGGGTGGTCGTAGCATGTGGGAGCTGGTCGTATGGCTTGTGCACACATTGTTATATGAGACGGTCGTAGCTTAAATCACGCGATAAACGGTCGTAGCTTCTGTTAACCGGTTGTATGGTCTCGCGAACCGGTCGCAAGACCTGGGAATCGGTCGTAGGCTTTTGAGCATTGCGTGTTGGGTGGTTCCGACCGGTCATGTATTTATGTGAAAAACCATTTGGTTATACAATATATGAGACGTGAATCTTAATGAATCTGATTGTTCATTTTATTTTTTACAAATTTTATCTTGTTTTGTATTTTACCGTAGCGTTAGCACGGGCACACTACTAGTTATAATTAGTGTGTGAGAGTTGTAATATCCCCATGCAAAGCCTGATAGCTTCATTTTGAAAATGTATGCATGTGAGATGTATGCTTGAGTATAATCTAGTTACTCCTCTATCCCAATTCTCTGCTTTCTTGAGAACCACAAATCCCCAACAACTGGTATCAGAGCCTCAGGTTCGAGTCAGGCATAGCGGAGTAGTTCGTTCGTGCTGCTTTTCAGAGCCGAGATTACGGCTTCGAGTTCGGGCGTCGGGATGGCGCAGTCGATTGTTCCCATATTCTCAGGCGAGAATTACGATATGTGGAACATCAAGATGCGGATGCTACTACTATCGCAAGGATTGTGGGATATTGTGGAGATCGGCTACAAAAGGTACGCTACTGAAGAAGTTCTTACACCAGAGCAGAAGAAAACTCTAGCGGAAAACCAGATGACGGATGCCAAGGCCTTATTTTTGATTCAGCAAGGTGTTGCGGAAAGTTTATTTCCGTGGATTATCGGCGCCAAGACCTCAAAAGAAGCTTGGGACAAGTTAAAGGAGGAGTTTCAAGGTACTACAAAAGTTTTAGCCGTAAAGTTACAAACTTTGCGAAGACAGTTTCAAAATCTGCAGATGAAGGAGTCCGAGAAGATAAAGGATTACTTCTCGAGAGTCATCGAGGTGGTGAACCAGATGCGCACCTACGGTGAGGAAATTACTGATCAAAAGATTGTCGAGAAAATTTTGATCAGCTTACCAGAAAAGTATGAATATATTGTTGCTGCAATTGAGGAGTCTAAGGATTTGGCGACTCTTACTGTCCAACAACTAATGAGTTCATTGGAATCTCATGAAGAAAGGAAGCTACAGCGTGCAGGGAGCTCAGTTGAAAGCGCCTTCCGGTCAAAGCTGAGCTTCAAATCCCAAAATTCAAGAAATAGTGGAAATTACCAAAGAAGAGTTGATCCGAGGAAAGATGTGCAGAAAAAGCCGACTGAAGATAAAAGAGAAAAAGGTACGGCTAGTTCTAATTTTTGGTGTGATATTTGCAAAAAATCCAGTCACACTACAGATAGGTGCTGGAAAAAGATGATTTGTAACAAATGCAAAAGGCAAGGGCATATTGCCAAATATTGTAGAACCCGAGATATTAATCGGGCAAATTTCTCAGAAGAAGAGGATAATTCAGAAAGAGCAGTTTATTCTTGTCAAATTGCCCAAATGAAAAAGAAGATACTTGGATTGTGGACAGTGGTTGTACAAACCATATGTCTTCCAATCGGGATATATTTCGAGATATTGACTCCATCTTGTCAGGCAAAGATTCGCATGGGAAATGGTTCTTTAGCTCAATCTGAAGGTAAGGGCCGTACAGCTGTCCAAATGGAAAATGGTCAAAAATTTATTCGAGATGTTTTATTGGTACCCGATCTGAAGCAGAATTTTCTAAGTGTTAGGCAACTGCTAGAACACGGGT
Organism: Dendrocalamus latiflorus; assembly: GCA_017311315.1. Lineage (NCBI taxonomy): Eukaryota > Viridiplantae > Streptophyta > Magnoliopsida > Poales > Poaceae > Dendrocalamus > Dendrocalamus latiflorus. The sequence goes on along the minus strand of CM029613.1, from coordinate 10,621,903 downwards.
ATGCTGTTCATTTTGAAGATTTCTCTTGCAAGATACTGGATTGCAAGAATGGGAATTGCCTTATTGCAAAGGCGGATATGGAGAAAAATAGGAATTTTCCATTGAAAATGAGTTATCCTACTCAATTGGCCTTACGAAGTGAAATAGGCGATAACTCTGAGTTATGGCATAAGAGATTTGGTCATCTCAACTACAAAGCCTTGAAGCTGCTTAGAACCAAAGGTATGGTACAAGGTTTACCATTCATTAATTTGAAATCTGATCCATGTGAAGGTTGTATTTTTGGCAAACAAATTCGGGCACCTTTTCCACATGGAGGAGCTTGGCGAGCTTGTGCACCGTTGGAGTTAGTGCACAGTGATATTGTCGGAAAAATACCAAATATGTCAAAAGGCAAGAATTGGTATTTTATCAATTTTATTGATGATTATACAAGGATGACATGGGTTTATTTTCTAAAAGAGCGATCAGAAGCACTGAAGTATTTAAGAAATTCAAGGCTATGGTAGAAAATCAAAGCAACCAAAAAATTAAAGTACTTCGCAGTGATCAAGGTGGCGAGTATATCTCAAAAGAATTTGAGAAATATTGTGATGATACTGGTATTCGGAGGCAATTGACAGTAGCCTACAGTCCTCAACAAAATGGTGTTGCCGAGAGAAAGAATCGCATAATTGACGATATGGAGAACTCTATGCTAAAAGAGAAAGGTATGCCTAAATCTTTTTGGGCAGAAGCTGTAAGTATGTCAGTTTATATTCTAAATAGAAGCCCAACGAAGAAAGTTCTAAATCGCACGCCATTTGAAGCATGGTATGGTCAGAAACCAGTAATCAGTCATATGAAAATATTTGGTTCTGTTTGTTATGCCCAAGTACCAGCTCAAAGGCGAGTCAAATTTGATGATAAGAGTGTCCGTTGTATATTTGTTGGGTATGCTAATGGCACTAAAGGATATCGACTTTATCATCTGGAAAATAAGAAGATCATAATCAGTAGAGATGTGATCTTTGATGAAAAGGCTTCCTGGGATTGGGAAACAGCAAAGGTTCAAAAGAATCAGTTGATACCGACAACGGTTATCTCACTAGGCCAACCACAAGTTTCGGTTGAGCAACAGGAGCAAGGTGATGCTCCAAGTCAAGATGAATCAAGTTCGAGTTCTAGCTCAAGCCCGAGTGCTAGTGAGCAGATGAGTACGCCAGAATCAGCTCCACAACGAGTAAGAAGTCTGGTAGAAATATATGAGTCATGTGGTTTCTCCGCTATTGAACCACAAAGCTTCGAAGAAGCAGAAAAACATCATAATTGGGTAAAAGCTATGGAAGATGAGATCCATATGATTGAGAAGAACAACACTTGGGAGATAGTTGATCGACCCAAGAATCGAGAAGTTATTGGAGTTAAATGGGTTTATAAGTCAAAGTTAAATCCAGATGGCTCAATTCAAAAATATAAAGCAAGACTTGTGGCGAAAGGCTTTAAGCAAAAGCCTGGCATTGACTACTATGAGACATATGCTCCAGTTGCAAGGCTAGAGACAATACGAACAATTATTGCTCTAGCAGCTCAAAAAAGATGGAAGATAGGTCAACTTGATGTTAAATCGGCATTTCTAAATGGCTATCTCGAAGAAGAAATTTATGTCGAGCAGCCAGAAGGATTTTCAGTTGAAGGGGGGAGAAAACAAAGTGTTCAAGCTTAAGAAGGCATTATATGACCTCAAGCAGGCACCGAGAGCGTGGTACGGTCAAATTGGCAAGTACTTCATACAGAAATTTTTTGAGAAAAGCAAAAGCGAGCCTACCTTATATGTCAAGAAAAGAGGTACAGATATACTAGTTGTCTCGTTATATGTCGATGACTTGATATATACAGGTAATTGTGAAAAGATGATGCAAGAATTCAAAAGGGATATGATGGAAACGTATGAAATGAGTGATCTCGGCTTGCTACATTATTTTCTAGGTATAGAAATATGCCAAAATGATAATGGCATTTTCATATCTCAGAAAAAGTATGCAGCAAGTATTTTGAAGAAATTCAAAATGCATGACTGCAAATCAGTTACAACCCCTTTGATGCCGAATGAGAAGCAGAAGATTGAAGATGGAGCAAATAAATCAGATCCGACAGTTTATAGAAGTATAGTCGGAAGCTTATTATACTTGACAACAACACGACCAGATATTATGTTTGTTGCCAGTTTATTATCAAGGTACATGAATAGCCCAAGTCAATTAAATTTTTCTGTTGCAAAAAGAGTTCTGCGATATATCAAAGGAACATCAGAATATGGCATTTGGTATAAACCAGTAGAAGATTCAAAATTAATCGGCTACACAGATAGTGATTGGGCAGGATGTCTTGATGACATGAAAAGTACATCAGAATATGCTTTCTCGCTTGGTTCAGGTATTTGTTCTTGGTCAACAAAGAAACAGAATATAGTAGCTTTGTCTTCAGCTGAAGCAGAGTATGTGGCAGCAGCCCGAGCTGTTTCACAAGCAGTCTGGTTGAGAAGAATAATTGAAGATATCGGCGAAAGACAACATGAGCCAACTACTATTTATTACGATCGTAAATCAGCAATTGCAATAAGTGAAAATCCAGTTAGCCATGATAGAACCAAGCATATTGCAATCAAATATCACTACATTCGAGAAGCAGTTGAGCATCAAGAAGTTAAATTGGAATTTTGTCGTTCAGATCAACAAATGGCAGATATTTTTACAAAAGCTTTATCCAGAGAAAAGTTTATTAATAATAGAGAATTAATTGGCATCTCAAGAAAATAAATTAAGGAGGAGTTTTTTGACACTAATTTATTTTCTTGTTATGGATAACAAAATATCTTGTAACAGCCAACATGAGTTGTGCAAAAAAATCTTGATGTCGGCATGGTCCATGAAGCTTCTGGTCAAAGTAAAGTTTTTGAGTAGCTTCTACATACAAGTCGGCATTGGCTCATGAAGTAAAGATTTGATCTGGAGAAGCCAGGAAATATCTTGATGTCTACATACGGGAGAAGTCAGGAATTGTCTAGCAGTATGGAGTCAAAAATATCAGCTTGTTAGGTCGGTTTGATTAGTCGGTTTTGATGCCTATAAAAAGGCTTGTAACCCCCATTATAATTAGTGTGTGAGGGTTGTAATATCCCCATGCAAAGCCTGATAGCTTCATTTTGAAAATGTATGCATGTGAGATGTATGCTTGAGTATAATCTAGTTACTCCTCTATCTAGGGGTGTAAATGGGTTGGGTTAATCCCGACCGATTCGATACCGAATCCGGTCGGTACCGGATTCGGGAAGGGAATTTGGTATCCGGTTGGATTCGGATTCGGATAATTCATGTCGGATTCGGATTCGGGAGAGTTGTTATCCGACCGAATAGTTTCGGTATTCGGATACCGGATAATTATCCGGTCGGATATTCGGTCGGATATCTGGTTGGATATTCGGTCGGATATTCGGTTCGGGACAGCCCGACAGGCCTATAGTAAAACGGCCATAACTTTCACAAACGGAGTCCGATTCAGGTGTTCTTAGGCTTGTTTGAAAGCTTATATCAATGCCCATCCAATGAGTAAGGCCCCAGCTTTAGAACCCTTCTGGTTGCGCCGCAATATCCAAAACAATGTGACAGTGGAAAAATCAGGGTTTCCTTTTTGTATGAGTTTGAGTCTAATACAATGTCGGGTTGAGTTGTACTCAGTTTGGGGACCTTGTGGACGTCCGAAGGGGTTATATAAGCCTTATATTCATAGCCTTTAGGGTTAGGGTTTTGTTTAGATCAGTTTAGTCCCGTGTGCAAACTCCACGTTGTCTCTTGTGTCGACTAGACCAACAGATTCATGTTACAGAGTCTCAACAATCTTTGTGCGACTTTTATATCTAGCAATTTTCAGGTTGCTCACTATCCTTGTTCATGTGTGTTATTCGGTTGCATGCAGGAATAGACCTTCGTGGTCAGGTCAACCGTGTTCTTGGTACGGTTGATAACGACTTGGAGTGTGGTTCAGCGATTGCTAAGGCGCAAGCGATGTCGTACAGTTGTAGTCGGATCGCAAGAGTCACCTCCACCAAAATCGATAGTTATTATCCTATGAGAAGATCGGAAAGCATATGTTCCTTTCCGTATGCATGTACTATCCGTTTCCGATCCGAAACCGTCAAGTATCTGTTCCGGCGGTACCGTATTCGAAATTTTGAATACTCCGAATTCGTATTCGTATCCGGTTTTACCGTATCCGACTCCGAATCCGAGAAAAAAATATGGGTTAGGATACGGTATGAGCAATATCCGTCCGAATCCGACCCGATTGCACTCCTACCTCTATCCCAATTCTCTGCTTTCTTGAGAACCACAAATCCCCAACAGATTCAACAGGATCGGTTCAAGGGATTTTACAAGCACAAGTGCCAACCTCTCCCCTCTTCCTCCTGGAATCCGTCATCATTGCATGACCTCACTCCTCCTAGATCCAAGGATTTTACAGTTATATTTCAAGCCAACCCAGATCTACCAAGATGAGGCTATTCACCCCCGAGTAAATAATCAAATTTGACGTAGGGATTTAATAAGGAAATCACTCAATTCCACCCAACCCTCACCGCTTTCAACCACTACTCCAAGAATCGAGCTATGCTCTGATACCAAATTACAACTAAACTATTAATCTAAAATTTACTAAAGTGAAAGTGCAAAATAGAAGATGATGGCTATAGTTTTCCCACATAGTGATTACTAGAGTCTTTATCCTCCACCGATGCCACTTAATGCTTCCTTGGCTCATCATTTGCTGTTCATCCTATGCAACCGATGTTGTCAAAGCATTATGTCTAACGTAGTCTTCCCCTCTCATCTTCACTTCATTCAGAGTCCTGACACCTGCTCGCCTGCTAAGCCCTAGCACCACCGCCATCCATTCACCAGGGTGCTATAGCACCCGCTACCGTAGGCCGATGCCTTGAGGTGATTGGGAGAGGAGTCGTACATGAGGGCCAGGCTGCTAGGGGTTTCATGGGAAATGAGCACCTAGGAGGAACTCAAGAAGAAGATCCACAAGAGGCCGTAATCACGAGACCAAAGAGATGCGGCCAGTTGGAGGCCCGTTGCTCACCACTAGGGATCTCAGCGACGTTGCCGTCGACAGCCATGATGAGCACCTCGGCTGCATTGGATGTTGGGAATAAACCACGCCATGTTTGGTCGTGGCATGAGCATGTTCGAGTTTCAAGTGTAGATGCTGCATGTATGTGTGTATGCGCTGGTGTCCGTCGTAGAGGTCGAGTCGGTGTTGGCCAGGTCTTCAACGTTCGGCGATGAAGGCGGGGGGGGGGGGGGATGCAGTGCGCGCTAAGTCTGCGGTCAAGCTAGAGACCGATTCCTGTGGAGAGCAGCGGCTCGTGGCGAGGAGTTCGGAGTCACCAGCACGAAGCGTTCGTGCGCGTATTGATCGGCGAGGTAGCTGCGTGGGTGCTGTGTAAGGTTGAGTCGTCGATGTGTGTGCGCACGTCACGGAGCAAGAATCAGTCTAGCTATGCATGCATGCAAGAAATTGATGGCTAGAATCCTGGAGAGCCAAGTCAAGAAGTTAAGCCATGCATGTACGTGTGTGGTAGTGGTTAGTGGAGTGAGTCTCCAGAAGTTGTTAGCTGCATGCATGCGCATGACTTGGTAGTGGAGTCCAGGAAGTGCATGTGTGTGTGAGAGGCTATTTAAACCATCTTATTTGTTGAGTTGAATACACAGAAAAGAGGTGTTCGTCGCCGCAAAATCTTCTTGTGTCTATCCATTACTAAATCAGCTCCTGTGTGTGTTAGTTCGGGGTGAGTTCGTTGCTGCGTCGAGCTGATCGATCCTTGGGCGGTTCCAACAATTGGTATCAGAGCCTAGGTTAGGGAGAGGAGAGGGAGCTGAAGATGTCGACGCCGAAGAAGGTCGGAGACTCGGGCACCGGCAGCCCCGGCGATGGCGCACCATGTACGGTCATGGTGGAGCGCATCATCAGCGGCACGACAGAGATCCCGAAGCCAAGGAAGGAGGAGGCGTTGTTTGCCGACGCCGCCGATGAGCCGACACTCCTGTAGGGCGGGACGTGCGGCGATGTCGTGGTTTAGGGGGAGTTTGTTGGGAATAAACCACGCCATGTTTGGTCGTGGCATGAGCATGTTCGAGTTTCAAGTGTAGATGCTGCATGTATGTGTGTATGCGCTGGTGTCCGTCGTAGAGGTCGAGTCGGTGTTGGCCAGGTCTTCAACGTTCGGCGATGAAGGCGGGGGGGGGGGGGGGGTGCAGTGCGCGCTAAGTCTGCGGTCAAGCTAGAGACCGATTCCTGTGGAGAGCAGCGGCTCGTGGCGAGGAGTTCGGAGTCACCAGCACGAAGCGTTCGTGCGCGTATTGATCGGCGAGGTAGCTGCGTGGGTGCTGTGTAAGGTTGAGTCGTCGATGTGTGTGCGCACGTCACGGAGCAAGAATCAGTCTAGCTATGCATGCATGCAAGAAATTGATGGCTAGAATCCTGGAGAGCCAAGTCAAGAAGTTAAGCCATGCATGTACGTGTGTGGTAGTGGTTAGTGGAGTGAGTCTCCAGAAGTTGTTAGCTGCATGCATGCGCATGACTTGGTAGTGGAGTCCAGGAAGTGCATGTGTGTGTGAGAGGCTATTTAAACCATCTTATTTGTTGAGTTGAATACACAGAAAAGAGGTGTTCGTCGCCGCAAAATCTTCTTGTGTCTATCCATTACTAAATCAGCTCCTGTGTGTGTTAGTTCGGGGTGAGTTCGTTGCTGCGTCGAGCTGATCGATCCTTGGGCGGTTCCAACATTGGAGACACGTCCATCCATCCTCTCCTTTAGTGGTTAAGATGTGGAGGAAGCCAACCCATTCCCTTGTCACCATACTTGATTTGGTTGGAATGCCTTGGTTCATCTATCATGTGAGTTTGTTTCTTGCTCCTTAGAATTCAGTATCCACTTTTTTTTTCACATCAATCGATTCATTTCCATGAGTTATCCGTGTGCTACTGAATTATTTTGGGTGAAGGATATGCCCGCAATATATTTAAATTAGAAGAGTTCAGCTTGATTCAGATTTGGGACAGATGCTAATCTCAATTAAGTACTTGTAGGTGGCTTTAGATTTAGATTTGATATCTTTTGCTTGGCCACTTTGCCAGTCATGTCAAGCATTATAGATAGTTGAGTTGATGCAATTGCTCATGCTTGCTGCTTGCTTAATCTTTGTGTGTGTGTTTTAACAAATTTTTTGGCTTAATCTTTGAACCAACTATTCAAAACAAATGAAAGAACAATTCAATATGCGTGGGTGGAGGAGCACATGGGCTCGATGTTGTGGCACTGGCCGTGCAAATGTTCACAGTGGCTACCTTGAGCATTGGCATGCTTCCGATCGCTGTGGCTCAGTGACACCAAAAGTGACATGTGTTGTCCGGCGCCTGAAGTCCTTGTTCTTGATATGCCCTTCTAAAGTTGTGATGTTAGTATGATAGGAGCCATCGATCGGTTCATGCATTGGATTGGTCATTGATTTTGTTTTGTTCCTGACATTATGTGGATTCCTTTTTTCTTTCCCCCTTTTGTTTCTTTGAGTAGTTGAACAAAGCCAGGAGAAATGCGTAGATATGTAGTTGTCACAACTGATTATATGGTTCCTATGGGTGTAGTTTTCTTTCTTTGATTCATTGATTCTTGTGTTACTCGGGGAAATGAATGGTAGAAGCAAGCATAGCGATAAGATGTGATATGGGCCATGGTGAAGCATAGTCGGTCAGAGTGGCAGAGTCAAGGCCGTGGTGTAGGCCAAGCATGGCACCAAAGGTGCAATGAGGGCTGGGGTGGAGCTTGACCAGGTGTGGAGGTAGAGTCGATGGTGCGGTGTAGGCCTAGCCTGGTGACTCAATATGCTGGGTAATGGTTTTTTATCTGTGTATGTCATGTTATGTGTTTTCTCTTTCTACTACAAATCCCCTATTCTGGTGTAGGTCATAAATTACTAAGGTTGCTAGGATGACCCTTTTACTAATTTCTTGTACGTAGGAGTCACTTGCTTCTAACAATTGATAGCTACAGCTTTATATGTTTTGGTTATTCTCTACAGCTTTACTAGTTTGATTTTTCTACCATCGTGCTGGTGACACAATCTGCAGCATAGTTTCATCGCACACATGTTTTTTATTCTTCTGTTTTTTTTACCGAAAATTTCAGTTCATAGAGAACTATCACATCACAAGAAGGTCTGGATATTAGTGAATGGTTTATGTCTCCTTCGAATTGTTCTTATGTACTAAAAATGTGGATGTAAACCTCTTAGTCTTATAATTTGGCTGGCATGCATGTAGAGCCTACAACTGATAGATCAATGAAGCCATTCTTAGCTCTTTCTTTGCCGAGGAGTCTATTGGACTTGCTAGAGTCTGCTCATATGGATTTAACAGTGCTTCTCAACAGTAATGTCTAGGTTCTATTTGTTAGTTTATATGTAAAATGCTTGTGCCAATTATAAACTCTATGCCAATAAAATTTGATATTCACATACCCGTTATTGACCATTTTGGCGAATGCATTCACTATAGTAGCATCAGGCCACCTTGATAGGCATTTCATATGCCTCACAAGAAAAGCTTAACTGATATGTGTTTGGAGATTAAGCATCACAAAAGTTAGCATATATATAAATCTACGAAATGTTCTCTCTTTGTTGCATGTTGATCCTTACTCTAGCTAATTAGTTTTCTAGTCATCATTTTAATAAATGCTTTCATTTGTTTGTAGTGGATATAGTTAAGCAAAAATATTGAAATAAACTTCTATTCCTTTGAGCAAGAATATATAACTGCAGCATAATATTTATTCCTAAGTTTTGTTTTCTGTTGCAACGGATGGACTTCTAACTAGTTGTTACTTAAAATTGTGGTTTTGTAATTGTTTTACTAAAGTAGTGTGGTTTTCTGAAATTTACTCATTTTTTCAGCTTTGATTAATAGCTGAATCGAAGTGTCCCAACTTTGCTGTGCAATTATGACGCGCTTACCATTAGATTCTCCGCAATTGTTCAGCGCAGCATCCAAATACGGTGAAATACGTAGGTGAAATGGACTTCTATTTAGTTCATCCGAGTTGATGCAAGTGCCTAGTGCAGCTTTGTAGCTTTCCAATTCCAACTAGATATGCACATGTTAACATTTTTATATCTATAGTTATAGAGTCGCTCGTGCTTTTGATCAGTTGGTGAATTACTGAATTCAGCTTGTTTAATAATATAACTGAAACTACATTTGCACCCAATAAAGTTATGTTTTGCATGCTTGTACTTATCCCGTGTCAATGTCTTGTGCATAGCTGCATATTACGACACCGGGGACAGACTTGTTGGGGCCTTGGGGGTTAGTCTTGAAGGTGCTCTTCATTCACTAGCCATGGTTGGCACCTGCACCTCTTGGTTCTACTTCTGAAACAAGGTTGTCTAGGCTCCAGGAAATCGTTTTTATACACTCTAGGAAATCTTATGATCAGTACTTATGATACGGGGGCTTGATCTTCACAATGTAGGATCAAGGATAACTTTGGATCTATGTAACCTGATGAACTGATGTTGCCAACCACTGCTAGAACAGCAACCTACGACAAAAGAAATTGCCCAACTACACGCTCATGATTCCGTCTACACGACCACATAAGTAGACATGTCACCGCTCCTGCGAATCACAAGGAAGAACAAGAACAACGGAGGTATTCTCAAGAAAATCGTCTAATTCCCAAATGCAACACGTAGCACCAACCCGAGAATAAGCAATATTGGCTATCTTGAAAATAATTGTGGTCTGCCCAAAAAGGCTATGATTACAAGACTTATATAACCCTGAGAAGTCTGTAGACCCAAGATGAATTCAACTCAACCCTATTTGGTTTTAGAGTCGAACTCACATAAAAGAAAACAAAAAATAAATAAAAATCCATGATGCTTCTAAAGATAAATCCTCACCCATTACGTAGTTCTTGAAATAAGCTTTCCAATGGGTGCAAACTCACCTCAATCGGACTCCGTATGTGAAAGTTATGGCCTTTATACGCAAGGTACACCTTCGGAATACTCCAAACATGGTCAAAGGTTTGATCGGACTGGTCCGATTGTCATCAAACCAATCAAATGGTCTGCACCTAATTGGATAGTGTGAGCGTTCGGAGTGGTCCGAACGTCATTGAGGCGATCAGGCAGTCCGCGCTCAATCAGATGGTGCGAGTGTTCGAAGTGGTCTGAACGTCACCGAGGATACCGAGTGGCTCGCGGACGATCGGACGGCCCAGAACACCAAAGTTGTTTGGACTGGTCCGAAGGTTCTGATGCGATCGAATGGTCCCGAATGAACCTGTGGTCCAAGAAATCGTAGTCGTAGTTGTGTAGTGGTCATAAGTCGTAGAAGTTGTAGTTGTAGCTATGCAGTGGTCGTAAGTCATAGGCGGTGAAGCAGTTCGATGAAGCTGTGGTCGAAGATGTGGTCGACAAGACATGGTCAGTGAAGTGGCCAAAGACACCATAGTCGAAGGCACTGTGGTCGAAGGCACTGTGGTTCTAAGCACCGTGGTCAAAGGCAGTGTGGAAGAAGGCACCGTGGTGGTAGGCACCATGGTTGAAAGTAGCAGTAGTATGAACATTACCGAAGCGATCTGATGGTTTGAAGACAATCAAATGCTGTCGACTATATCCGAAGTCGTTCGACCTGATTCGGAAGTTGTTTTTGATGCCGATTGGACTCGTTCAAACGTCCAGAGTGAATTTGTGAATTCAGTTGGACTTGCGGACTATCCGACGTGGCTATGAGTGCTTGGACGTGTCTTCCCTTGCTTGGTCCCCACGTGTTTCTCCTCCATTGTTGCAACTTCAAAAGCTTCACATCGTTCAAACTTGAGAATGCACAAAACATTCATATGAGGTAGTATCCAGTTCTCATGTAAACTAAAACCAAATTTAACAAAGAGCAACTTCACCTATTGATTAATCTTTTCAGCTCGTGCTCGTGTAAATGGTCCAATCGGAATGTCTTCATCATCTGGTACACATGAAGAGATGTACAATGCACTAATGTCGACGAGATCTTCTAAACGAATATTTACTTTAGGCTTATACAGATCGAGTATGAGTATGTATGTAATTGCATAACATAGTAGTAGCTCTATATCTCCAAGTATAATAATTAAGACCCAATTAAATTAGAGTTCACCTAATAATATTTAATACGGCTCAATAACTCTTTCCTGTTGAATAATATATTTAACTAAAAAGTACAAGACATGAGTGTATCCACATCATTCTCCCCTTCCTCAAGAAAAGCTATCCTTGTCTTTTGATAGCCTAAATTTGTACTAAACAAAGAATACAATGTATATGCATGGTATATGTATCTATCATTCACACTTTTTCTGTTTAGCACATCATGCACATCTGAAAGTGTAGTAAACAAAAAGAATAACACATATGCATAGTGAACAAAAAGAATAACACATGCATGGTATATATATGAATCAATTATTGTGTTATTATTATTATTCTACACATACCATTTAGTACAACAATAGCCATAAGATGTATGTATTGCAATAGTGTCAGTCACCTCATTCTCCCTCCCATAAGAAAAAGTCATCATCGACATTTCTAAAGACATAGACAAGATATCAAAAGGCAAAACCCGATCAAAGTGTTCAAATATAGGGGAGAAAATTTTTAGTGTCTTCCATGCTTCAACTGCGCTACTTTCATTACTTATATATGATTGCACATCAGATGGTAAATAAGTAGGCTTAAGAAATCTTTTAAAATAGGAAGCACTATTATTGAAACTCATCTCATTATTATCATGATATGGCACAAATAATTATTTATCCAAAACATGCAATTTCAATTCAGCAAGATTATCACATATAATGTATATTCGATAAATATAGAACTCATCATCTACACCATAATCTCCAATCAAATTGAACTTATATGTATAGACATAGGTACTAACTAGCGATTTCAAATATGAAATTTCAGCAACATTCTCAATCACACTAAATAGCTTTCTAGGACCATTGAACATGATATAGTATAAAGAATCGTCAGGCAATATTCTACTGAGAACTTCTTTATGAGTAATCAATTCCATATTATATAAATTAAGCACATTAAATTTAGAATGCGGGATTTCCAATTGGGCACAACAATTCTCAAAATTACTCTCCTTTTCTTGTTGAACTACCAATATATCACCATTATTGTTACCTTGAACGTCCTCCTCAGTAGATGTAGGTAGTATAGATTCATCTTCAATCGATATAGTTTGTTTACCATTCAGCTCCTCTTCTTCTTCTTTAACCTGCTCTTATTTTCATAAATATCCTCACATGGCCTATCATCTACTTCTCTCATTTCTTTTGATGTATCTCTCACACTCTTAATTTGGATGCTCTTAATCTCACATATGGTGGAATCACACAACTCACTATTTTTATTACTCTCACTCAATTTGGCTATGTGGCTCACATCCTCACATGGGTTTTGAAGCATATCATTTTCCTTTATGGATCGTGGGCTAACAATGGCACAATTACAATCAACCACAATCTCCTCATGTAGCAACATGGCAGCACTACATGGCACCTTGACTGAAGGAAAAGTCCTATGCTCAGTCGTCTTCTCATGCGATGCATTGATAAAGGCATGCAAACTGAAGTGTGGAGTCAGGTTGAATCGCGGTGTACGGCTCTCTATAATTATCTTCTCCTCCTCTATAGCATAATTCACAAGATCCTGCATGCTACCATCATATTTCAAATAAACAGTAGCAGTGATCTCAGAATTCAAACCTCTTTTAAAGTAAGCCCTCGTTGCACATGTCTCTTTGATGTTGGCACAATACATAACATAATACAGCTCATCATAATAAGATTGGATAGATCGACTTTCTTGGTGAATGCTCTTGATATGATGAGGTAACTCAGCTCATACTCATATGGCACAAACTCATTTCTCATGACATCTTTCAATTCTTCCCATGTAGTGACATATTGCATTTCAGGGTATCACTTCCACCAAGTGCATGCATATTTTTCAAACTCCATGGTGGCTTGTGTCACTTTCTTAGCTTTGGATAGCTTCTAAAACTTGAGGTCATATTTGAGTTGTTCCACCTATTCAAGATATTCCTCTGGATTTGTATTTCCATAGAATGGAAAATACAAATATCGAGAGTTGCACCATGTGGAACAAAATGTTGAATCTCCTGCCATTGTTAATATTGCAAAATAGCAAAGAATATGTGGCATTTATGTGGAATCACTCATCCTCACCCTCTCTTTACCAACCATGCAAAATTCTTATGCCTCCTCGGATTACGAAGACACACGTACCTTAGTGACAGTAGACAATCAAAGGTAATAGATCAAGCGAATTCAAAGTCAAAGTACAATATGAAACAATAGCTTATATATGTAGCTTGGATGGAAAAGCATTTACTTGTGCAACCTGAAATTCTAGATATTGTAAAGTTAAGTAATAATCCAAGTTAGAATACTTTGGCTAAGTGCTGATCCAATTAGGTTTAAGTGAAATGTATGAACGCGCACATAAAGATCAATGTGACATAATGCAAACAAAAGAATGAGCTAAGTAGATACAATCTGAAATTAAGAATTAAATAGCTCATTTTGCAACAAGTACCAAGAGAGACGCTAGCCAATTGCAAGATTATGAATATAAGGGCACAAGATTGCTCAAAGAAATTAAATACACAATCTGAAGAGTATGAACTAGAATTAGCTAACCTCAATTCGGCCAAAGCTCACTTTTCTTTTCTTACTTTTTTATTCTTTTCTGGTGAGGCTCTTTCTTTATGTCGACTGCCTTCTTCTCTTTTTTTAGCTTGTGGTTGACACTAAGGGTTTTAGCCTTTCTTTACGCAAAATTTAGAAGTTTCAGCTAGTGTAATTATTACCAAGAGCGGCCCTTAACGCAATATCAAAAGCTAGTCTTAAGATGAAAGAAGAAAATATAAGTAAAGCTAACTTGGGTCAATGCTTTTAGATGAAACAAAGAAAACAATACAATGATTAAGCTACGCAAAAGAAACACGATGATCAACACTTAAACAAAAATTCTAATGGATGAAAACATAACAAAACTCACGAAAATAACAGAAGCAAAAATACCTAGGGCTTCGAATTTTTTGGCATTTTGTGTATAGGATAGAAAAATAATTCTAACTATGCGTAAATTGATCCTATCATGTTAATCAGGCTCTGATACCAAGATGATATGGGGGCTCGATCTTCACGATGTAGGATCAAGGATAACTTTGGATCCGTGCAACCGGATGAACCGATGGCGCCAACCACTGTAAAAATAGATACCTGCGACAAAAGAATTCGCTCAACCACATGCTCCTGATCCCATCTACTCGACCACACAAGTAGATGTGTCACCGCTCCTGCGAATCACAAGGAAGCATAAGAACAACAAAGGTATTCTTAAGAAAATCGATCAATTCCCAATGGCAGCGCGTACCATTAACTCGAGAATAAGCAATATTGGCTATCTTATTGTAGGACCGAAATGGCGACAGAGGGGGGGGGTGAATGTCGATCTTTAAAAATCGCCCCCAACAAGTATCCTCACTTAAGCTTCTTCTCCAATAGCTATGGGAGCTATGAAGATAGAAAATAGGCCTTCACTGGAAATCACAGAGACAAGGAAAAACCAGATCCAGAAAGAAGCAATCAAGAAAAACAAATTCAGCGCAAGTCTGGCTGCAAGCGGTAGTACCGCTGTGACGAGCGGTAGTACCTCTGGGCGGTAGTACCGCTATGCCGAGCGGTAGTACCTCTTGCCGGAAACGTTCGGACTGTCCGAACGTTTCATCGCAGCCGATCGGACTGGTCCGAACAAAACCGGTAGTACCGCTAGGACGAGCGGTAGTACCTCTCGAGGAGCGGTAGTACCTCTCGAGAAAAACAGCAAACAGGATTTTCAGGCAACAGACCGAAACTTCGGATTTTTGGCTAAAAAGAGGGTTTGCTCTCAATCTCTTTGATCCAAAGCCTTACTACAACGTACCAAATAGTAAGGAGACCCTGAGAAACAAGAGAATCAAACCAAAAGGCAAGAGTTTCAGATTATGGGTAAAAATCTGAAATTTTGCAAGACACGAACCAAAAATCAAATTGCTTCCCAACCTTTGATCCGATGGCCAAGAGATTTTGCAGATATGTTAGCAATAGCCATAGAACTCCTCAGACAAAAACTCAGGGCAAATCCTTAAGAGAAACAAGACTTCAACCAAACCCTAGAAAAGCTCTGAAGGACAGGGAAGCCTCAAAAATAAAATCTTGAGATTAAATGAAGTTTGCTCTTGGGAAACTTGATCAAATGATCTTGGAGAATCATCCCAACCTAGAGCAACCCATTTTGGGCCTTCTCAACAAGAAAAACACAAGAACTCAAAAACTCAAGAAATCAAGAAATGAGGCATCGAAGGGAAACAGAGAGCACGGGAGAAGAACTTCAAATTTCATTCCAACCATTCAAAGATTACAAGGGATACAAGGAACTACGTCCCCATACGCATGGACATTCGGAGGAATGATTACATGGATTCACTACTCAATCCCTCTCCTCACCCTCTCAATCCTCAAGAACACCAAGAGCTACACATGCATCTTGGGAGGAACACCAACACAGAGAGGTCTCAGAAACCCATCGAAGGGGACACAGAGGGAACACAACTCTGCCTCCACCAACAACTCTCAACCACTAAAGCCTAAAGCCAAAACAAACTCTAAAGCCTATTTTGACTAAAGGAAACCCTAAATCCCTTGAAGTGTTCAAGTGGGCATGCAGCCCCTCCTCTCCTTTTATAGCCTATGGCTAACGGGTCTCCGCCCCGTTACGCCGGCTAAATCCAACGGAGCCCGCTCCCGCTTGTGCAGCCTTGCGAATTTCCCAATTCGCCCCTCCTGCACCTTCCGGGAAGCTTCCGCGCTCCTTGCCTCGCACACCTCGCAACCACCTCGAGTCCACGTCGTCTTCGACACATCCCGACCGTTCTGACCTCAGTGCCACCTGCACCTAGTCCGGTCCACCGTGTCTCGCCACGACTCCGCCTCGACGTCCTGCAGCCACACAGACAAGAAACACGTCAAATAGCACCGCTCGATACATGAAAGTGTAAATAGCATCAAAACATCACACTTACCATGCCGAAGTCCAAACCTGTCGAAATCATCAGAATATACATCCGAATCCCATACGACCAAGTTTGACCAACGTTCGACCGAGCCCGATTGCACCATGCAACGTCAAGGTCCGAACCACCCAAACCAAACTCGACTATCCTAAAGCGATGTCAATTACTCGTCATAAACCCGGGATGACCTCCACATGGGGTCTCAATCTCCCCCTTGATGAGTATATTGACAAACTCAGAAAAAGCACAAAGTTCAGTTTGAGTTTGAAGAATCCAACATGGTCCAAAGAAGGAATATGAAGCCAATGACCATGTCGACACAAGGAAACACTAGAGCAACAAGCTAAAAGAGCAAATTTTTCTCCAAAGCTCTAAAATGTTCCCCAAATGACTTTTTCTACTCTATTCTCCCCCTTTTAGCAATAAACACATCAAGAATGCAAAAGAGAGAATATGATCACAACGATGAATGAAATGGCTGAAGTTTGATTATTTCTAAGCAATGTGAGCCATGAGAATTATCCATAATGACCATAATGAGATACACCAAGCCATAACTCTATAAGAAGCTATCTAGATCATGACATGACATGTATAAGCTAGCTGGAACACATAGATGACAATCTGAAATATAGTGCATTAAGTGAGAATGTCAAGTCATCAAGAGGTAAAGTCTAACTAGAGATACCCAAGGATGATGCCGGCCATGTCAATTAAGCTAAGCGGAACCAAGAAGCTAAGATTGAGACCAACTAGAGTGCTACGCTCAAGAATGAAATATTGGCGCAAGTACTTGGTTCTTTTTGTAGAATAAGCAAATAGAGCACATTAAATCATTGTCTTTTTAAAGCTCATGGTTGTTTCCAACCCAAATTTTCTTTATGTGCTAGATCTCAAGCCTTATGCGACTACTCCAAGCAATAAGCTTAAGAAGATAGTCTAGGTCATCCAAAACTCCCCCTGAGTTCATGCCTAGTGCAATGGCAAGCCATCTCATGAGAAAGAATTGGTGAAATCAGTTTTTTCGCACAAAAGAGATCTTTTTGTTTTGTAAACATGTTGTACTACCTCATGCTACATCAAGAGACTAAAATAGCTCAATCTAAGGCTCAATCTAAGGCTCAACAAAGATTCAACGCTCAGCTAAGCCTATTTGATATGGCATGAATCATAAAGGGATAGCTCCAGAAAGACTAAACTCAAATGCTAGCATGACAAGTTTTACTTCAAGTTGGGCAATTTTAATTAACTAATCATGGTAAAAGCTAGTCTACACATATGAAGTCATGATCAATCTAGCATATAAAGTACAAATTATGGCAAGGTGTACAGCATTGTAAACATGTCATAACAGGATAATAATCATGGCTCAAAGCAGTTACATTACAATGCTAAATGCTAAAAAGCAGGAAAATCCAGCTCCCCCTCAACATGAGATGCAACTTTGAGTTCAAGTTGAGTTAAGTCAAAATTAAGCTCCAGAAGCTCCCAAATGAACTCTCCCTGAACCAAAGCAATAAGATCGAGAAGCTGGCAAATAAGACCAAACAGGTAGTCCTTAAAGCATAGATAAGATATAGAGACAACTATGGCTCAAACTGACTCTCATCTACCCCATATGACTCCAGGACAATCAGCTGACAGTAAATCACACACTAGAGAGCAAACACATACCCTGTCTACCCGAGAGTGGCCCAACCCTCGCTAGAACCTACAAGAAGTGAGTGAGCTCAACCTAGTGAGATAAGAAACAGCTAATATGCAGCATCCTGGAAGCACGAGATAAGAGTACGAAGTTTAAGCAACTCGGCAAGAAAACCACTCTAACCTATGCTGGAAGGACTAAACCCAAATGCACCCCGAATGCAATGCAACAGAAATGAGACAGAAGCATAATCAATGCAGTAAAGCAGTAAAGCCCAAAGCTCCCCCTCACTACAGTCCGTAAGAACAAACCACCCCAAGCTCTCCTCGCAGAGCTGAAAACCTCGAACTATCCAAAGGCTTGGTGAAGATGTCAGTCAACTGGTGGTCACTCTCCACAAACTGGAGCACTATATCGTCTTTCTCTACATGGTCTCTAAGGAAGTGATAACGGATATCGATGTGCTTGGTCCGAGAGTGTTGCACTGGGTTCTTAGCAATGTTAATCGCAGAAGTGTTATCACAAAAGAGTGGAACACTGCCGATAACTAACCCAAAGTCCCGCAGGGTCGAAGCCATCCAGAGTACCTGACTGCAGCAGCTGGCTGCAGCAACATACTCGGCCTCTACGGTGGATTGTGCAACACCGGACTGCTTCCTAGAAGACCAAGAGACGAGAGAAGTGCCAATGAATTGGCAAGTGCCAGAAGTGCTCTTCCTATCTATCCAACAGCCAGCAAAGTCTGCGTCCGAGAAGGCTCTCAAGGAAAGACAGGATGAGGAAGAGTACCAGATACCATAGTCAATGGTAGCTCAGAGGTACCGAAAGATGCGTTTCACCGCCTGGCGGTGAGATACGTGAGGAGAGGCCTGAAAACGAGAACACAGACACAGAGAAGTGTATGTCCGGTCTCGAGGCAGTGAGGTAAAGAAGGGAGCCGATCATACTTCTGAACTCTTTCTGATCAACTGGCTCGCCGTCCTCATCTGGGTCAAGATAGGCTGTAGAAGCCATCGGAGTTGACACAGGCTTACCATCACTCATGTCGAAGCGTCTCAGGAGGTCACGAGTGTACTTGCCCTGATGCAGAAAAGTACCCTCCCGAGTCTGCTTGATTTGGAAGCCAAGAAAGAAGGTCAACTCCCCCATCATGCTCATCTCAAACTCGGTGCTCATGACATCCGAGAACTGTGAAACCAGAGCATGGGAAGAGCCGCCAAAGATGATGTCATCGACATAGATTTGGACGAGCAGAAGGTCATCGCCAAGCCTACGGATGAACAAGGTCTTGTCTACTTTACCCATTTCGAAACCATGACTCAACAAGTAGGACTTAAGCCTCTCATACCAAGCACGAGGGGCTTGCTTAAGTCCATACAGAGCTTTGGAAAGCTTGAATACATGGTTTGGGTATTTGGGGTTCTCGAAACCAGGAGGCTGTCTCACATAGACTTCTTCCTCAATAAAGCCATTGAGAAAGGCACTCTTAACATCCATCTGGTAAAGCTTGAAACCTTTAGAAGCTGCAAAGGCAAGCAGAATTCTAATGGCTTCAAGTCTAGCTACTGGGGCAAAGGTCTCCTCGAAGTCTAGACCCTCGACCTGAGAAAAGCCCTGAGCTACCAGTCTAGCCTTGTTTCGAATAACGACCCCATCCTCGCTCTGCTTGTTCTCGAACACCCACTTAGTCCTAATGACATTGTGACCTCGCGGGGGCTCAACAAGCGACCAGACCTTGTTTCTCTCGAAATTCTCTAACTCCTCATGTATGGCATTGACCCAAGACTCATCGGAAAGAGCATGAGAACATCTTTGGGCTCAAAGGAGGAAATGAAAGCAGAATAGAGACAGAATTGAGATAAGCCAGATTTTGAGCGGGTAACACGCTCGAAAAGGTCTCCAATGATCTGCTCGGAAGGATGAGCTTTCTGAATGTGTCTAGGAGGTCCAGGATGAGATGAAGAAGTGGCCTCTACCTCATCAGCAGCAGAGGTAGGAATAGAGCCACTTGCTCCAGAAGAAGCGGAAGGCAGAGGCTGATCACCTCGAGGTGCGGTGGAAGACGGCACCTCAAGGGGTGGATGAAGGTCTGGATCGGGTGGACAACCCTCATCTCCATCATCCTCGTCATCCACGAAGATGGGCTCGAACTGCTCTAAAGAACCTGAGATATCGGGCCTAGTCCCCGGACTGGCCTCATCGAAAGTCACCTCACGGGTCTCTACCATTTTAGTAGACTCGCAGTTCCAAACCCTATAAGCCCGCAAAGAAGGCGAGTAACCTAGAAAGATCCCATCACAAGAACGTGACTCGAACTTATCTAGGTTCCCGGACTTCAGAATAAAGCACTTGCAACCAAACACCCGAAAATGAGAGACGCTGGGCTTTCGCTCGTATCTCAGCTCATAAGAAGTGCGATGCAAGTGTGCCCGAAGAAAAACTCGATTCGAAACATGGCACGCGGTCGCAATGGCTTCAGCCCAAAACTTCCTCGGTGTAGAGTACTCATCAAGCATCGTCCTGGCCATCTCGACCAAGGTACGGTTCTTCCTCTCCACAACGCCATTCTGCTGAAGGACGTATGGAGAAGAGAACTGGTGCTCTACACCTGTCTCACCGCAGAAACTCTCGAAGTAGGAATTCTTGAACTCCGTGCCATTGTCACTGCGGATCGCTCGTAAGGCACCCGGGAGCTCAACAGAAAGCCTACTGAAAAGACCTCGGAAATGTGAAAACGTCTCATCCTTCGAGGCTAAGAAAAACACCCAAGAATACCTCGAGAAGTCATCGACCACTACAAGAACATACCACTTCCCTCCTGCTGACTGCACTCGAGCTGGTCCAACAGTGTCCATATGGAGCAGCTGTCCCGGTGCATCGGTCATAGTAACTGTGACCGGAGGGTGAGAAGCGGCAACCATCTTGCTGTGCCGGCATGGAGCACAAACTAGATCTTTAACCATCTTGAGTTTCGGCAAACCACGAATGAGATCGTGGCCGCTAACTCGAGTCAAATGGTTAAACCCAATGTGACCAAGTCTCCTATGCCAGAAAGAAAGGTCACGGGACTCAGAAGCAACTAAACACCTGAGAGGATCACCAGAAGACTCAGAAAAATCAGCACGAAAGATCCTCCCAAAACGAGAAATCCCACAAACCAGACTACCCAAAGCATCAAGAATTTTGCAATTATTTTTCTTAAAGCTCACCTCAAAGTCGTCATCGGTAAGCTGAGAAACTGAAAGCAAATTGTACTGCAGCTTACTAACCAAGACAACATCTTTCAAAATAAAAGAATCATTAATGCGCACAGTACCTTTGGCGATGACGCGCCTAGATGAAGCATCTCCGAAGGTGATCGTCTCATCACCTGGAGCACGGGCAAGGGAAGAAAACCAACGGGAATCTCCGGTCATGTGTCGTGAACACCCGGAGTCGACGAGCCAAACCTTTCCCTTCCCTGCCCGGCGAACCTGAGTCAACAAGAGAGTAAAGTCTCAGTACTGGGGTAAATCAACAGTGATTTTGGCACCCAATACTGAGTAACACGTCGAGCAGATGAAGTAGTCAAGCACGACTGACCTCTATCTACCCTACGCTCTCTGTCACTCAAAGCAGAAGGTCTGTGAGCAGACCTGAAGCTGTTGCAGGGTCCGACTGCTACGGGAGAGCGAGTCGGAACACCGGCAACACGCTGATCACGCCGTGGGTAGCTGTCTCGACGGGGGAAACGAGATGTACCCTCAGGACGGCAGAAGTCACGACCCGGAGCAGCATGAGGACGAAAACCAGAAGACTCAGGAAAACCAAGTCCTCGATGCTGCCTAAACACGTCAGAAGCAAACCTGGACCTCGTGCTAGTCTTAGGTGCACTCAGGATCTGGGGCTGACCCTGAATACGCCTAAGTGCCTCTGCACGGTCTCTTCGCGCAATCCTAGCGCGCCTGAAGCATCTCTCGATCGAGTGCACATCCTTCTGACAGAAGGTGCAGTGGTACTTCACCTTCTGAGAGGTCGAAGTAGCACGAAGAGGCTTCGCCTTCTGAGAGGCCGAAGTAACAGGTGGAATCACCTTGCTATCAGAGATCCCTTGGACAAAGCCCGCTGATTTGAATTTAACCTCATCAGATCTGGGCTCAACCTCGATCACACCTCCTACGATGGGTCGGAGAATAGCAGGTGGATGCTTCCTCATATCCTCATAAAAATCATATCCTAGACCTTGATTGAACTTGCAAATCTTGGATTGGTCTAGAATAAGATTAAGCTTCTTCTTGCCGCCTACAAATCTCTCGAGAGTGTTCATAAGGTACTGACACTCCTGAAAGAGAGAGGTGCAAGAAGAGCAGGGGGAAGAGGGAACAGCAGGAGGTAAGGGAGCAGATGAAGAACCAACAGCAGAGGGACGATTGGCTTGTGCACGCACAGCCGACTCAGAATGGGCAATCCTACTACTAGCAGGTTGGTTCGCATCTCTAGGCGTCTCACCCTTACCCTGGGGCTTCTCCCCCTTCTCAGCAATCACATTACAAGCACAATGTGGCTTCTCTAGAAGGTACTTAGTTAGCTTCACACATTTCTCATCCAAAGCAACGAGTTCAAGTTTTAGTTTGTCACAACTAATGCATGGTGAACTAACAGGATCCTTAGTCGCAAACTGAGCCAATTTGTTGTTTTGATCAATCATCTCTTGGAATTGCTTAGAAACAGATTCAAGTTGAAGAGTTAATTTTGGACAATTGGTGCAAGAAACAACAGGCTCAAGTAAAGAAGCATGCAACTCAGCAATCTTGTGATCTGCCCATTTTAGGTTCGACTTCAGCTTATTGCAGTTTTCACATGACTCGGGCAGATCAAGCAACATGGTATAAAGGCCTCTAAAAGCATTGTCCTTATCCTCACATGAGGTGCAAGTACTAGTCTCAACAGGAGCAGATGAAATAGAAGCAATCCTACTCATCTCTAGTTCAGCCAACAGACTAATGTTCTCCACCTTAACAGTATCAAGCTCGGAGGACAAACTATCATGTGAGGTCCTTAACTTCTCCAAATCACCTAACAAGGCAGAGCATGTATCACAATCATCACTAGCAGGAGTAGATGTAAGAGCAATAATCTCTAGTGACAATCTATCTACTTCCTTCTCTAACTCAGTACACCTAGCCCTAGCTCTAGCATGAAAACCACCTAGCTTAAGAAAATCATGATTGAGCTGATCGTAGGTGGGGCATACCTCGTCCGAGTCGGAGTACAGCTCGCTGTCGCTCAGTTCGCCCTCAAGGGCCATGAAGCACATGCCAGAGAAGTCGTCGCCGCTCTTGGGATCTTGGTCACCCGTCCCGTCGTCGTCGCTCCATCCCTCCACCTCACTGAGGTCGAGGTCGTCGAACGCGGTGAGGACGCGGTGGAACAACTTCTTGGCCTTCTCGAAGTCGCGGAACTGCTTCTTGCCTTGAGGGTGCGCTGGAGTCTTCTTGTTGCGGTTCTTGTCGGTGTAGTCGTTCTTACCTGAACCGCCGAAGTCAGCTTTGCCCTTCTCCAGTTTGGGGCAGTTTGCCCGAATGTGGTTGGGGCCACCACACTCGAAGCAAACCTCCTCCCCTTGTAAGCATGGGAGAATCTTCGAGCAAGGAGGGCCAGCTGATCATCCGCAAGCTGCTCTAACTGATCATCAGTTATGTCACAGAGAGCAGCAAGGGAGAAACCGCAAGAAGAATCAGAAGAGGGACCAGAAGCCGAGCTGCGATCTGTGACTAGAGCCATCGACTGTGACTTAGACTTGCGAGAGACAATGTCAATCTCGTGAGTCTTGAGACGCGAGTACAGCGCATCCAGAGTCAAAGTCGAGAGGTTCGTAGTGTCCTTGATGGTAGTCACCTTCATCTCCCAAACACGAAGGTCAAGTGCAGCGAGCATTTGTCGAGCGTTATCCGAGTCGGGGTATGTGAGACCGACCGCTCGGAGGTTACTCAGAATCTTGTGAAAACGCGCAAAACACTCATCAAGGGACTCGCCAGCGAGCATTTCAAACTTGTTGTAATCTCGCTTGAACTGGTCCTGTCTCACCGTCTTTATCTGGGTGGTGCCCTCATGGTAAGCATCGAGGGTCTCCCAAATATCGAAGGCGGACGAAAGATGAGATATGCGGTCAAACTCGCTACGACTCAAGCCCTGGATTATGATGTTCCTTGCCTTAGCGTTTGCCTCAACATCATGCATATTTCCAGCATTAATGTTCTCATCGGCAGGAACAACAAATCTGACCTTCACCTTCCGCCAAATGGCATACCCCTGAGCCTGGATGTATGTTTCCATTCGGCTCTTCCAGAAGGGGTAATCCAGGCCATCAAAGATGGGAGGTTTGGTCGAGTACTTGTCCGTCACCATGGCTCCTAAGACCGGTCAAGATCTATTAATTAGAGCTAACCGGCTCTGATACCAATTGTAGGACCGAAATGGCGACAAAGGGGGGTGAATGTCGATCCTTAAAAATCGCCCCCAACAAGTATCCTCACTTAAGCTTCTTCTCCAATAGCTATGGGGGCTATGAAGATAGAAAATAGGCCCTCACTGGAAATCACAGAGACAAGGAAAAACCAGATCCAGAAAGAAGCAATCAAGAAAAACAAATTCAGCGCAAGTCTGGCTGCAAGCGGTAGTACCGCTGTGACGAGCGGTAGTACCTCTGGGCGGTAGTACCGCTATGCCGAGCGGTAGTACCTCTTGCCGGAAACGTTCGAACTATCTGAACGTTTCATCGCTGCCGATCGGACTGGTCCGAACAAAACCGGTAGTACCGCTAGGACGAGCGGTAGTACCTCTGAGCGGTAGTACCTCTCGAGGAGCGGTAGCACCTCTCGAGAAAAATAGCAAACAGGATTTTCAGGCAGCATACCGAAACTTCGGATTTTTGGCTAAAAAGAGGGTTTGCTCTCAATCTCTTTGATCCAAAGCCTTACTACAACGTACCAAATAGTAAGGGACCCTGAGAAACAAGAGAATCAAACCAAAAAGCAAGAGTTTCAGATTATGGGTAAAAATCTGAAATTTTGCAAGACCCGAGCCAAAAATCAAATTGCTTCCCAACCTTTGATCCTATGGCCAAGAGATTTTGCAGATATGTTAGCAATAGCCATACAACTCCTCAGACAAAAACTCAGGGCAAATCCTTAAGAGAAACAAGACTTCAACCAAACCCTAGAAAAGCTCTAAAGAACAGGGAAGCCTCAAAAATGAAATCTTGAGATTAAATGAAGTTTGCTCTTGGGAAACTTGATCAAATGATCTTGGAGAATCATCCCAACCTAGAGCAACCCATTTTGGGCCTTCTCAACAAGAAAAACACAAGAACTCAAAAACTCAAGAAATCAAGAAATGAGGCATCGAAGGGAAACAGAGAGCACGGGAGAAGAACTTCAAATTTCATTCCAACCATTCAAAGATTACAAGGGATACAAGGAACTACGTCCCCATACGCATGGACATTCGGAGGAATGATTACATGGATTCACTACTCAATCCCTCTCCTCACCCTCTCAATCCTCAAGAACACCAAGAGCTACACATGCATCTTGGGAGGAACACCAACACAGAGAGGTCTCAGAAACCCATCGAAGGGGACATAGAGGGAACACAACTCTGCCTCCACCAACAACTCTCAACCACTAAAGCCTAAAGCCAAAACAAACTCTAAAGCCTATTTTGACTAAAGGAAACCCTAAAATCCCTTGAAGTGTTCAAGTGGGCATGCAACCCCTCCTCTCCTTTTATAGCCCATGGCTAACGGGTCTCCGCCCCGTTACGCCGGCTAAATCCAACGGAGCCCGCTCCCGCTTGTGCAGCCTTGCGAATTTCCCGATTCGCCCCTCCGGCACCTTCCGGGAAGCTTCCGCGCTCCTTGCCTCGCACGCCTTGCAACCACCTCGAGTCCACGTCATCTTCGACACATCCCGACCGTTCTGACCTCAGCGCCACCTGCGCCTAGTCCGGTCCACCGTGTCTCGCCACGACTCCGCCTCGACGTCCTGCAGCCACACAGACAAGAAACACGTCAAATAGTCACCGCTCGATACATGAAAGCGTAAATAGCATCAAAACATCACACTTACCATGCCGAAGTCCAAACCTGTTGAAATCATCAGAATATACATCCGAATCCCATACGACCAAGTTTGACCAAAGTTCGACCGAGCCCGATTGCACCATGCAACGTCAAGGTCCGAACCACCCAAACCAAACTCGACTATCCTAAAGCGATGTCAATTACTCATCATAAACCCGGGATGACCTCCACATGGGGTCTCACTTATAAATAATTGTGGTCTGACCAAAAAGGCTATGATTACAAGAATTATATAACCCTGAGAAGTCCGTAGACCCGAAACATATTCAACTCAACCCTATTTGGTTTTAGACTCGAAAGCACATAAAAAGGAAACTAAAAATAAAATAAAAATCCATGATGCTTCTGAAGATAAATCCTCTTCCATTATGTAGTCCTTCAAATTAGGCCTGGGCGTTCGGGTTACCCGATTTTTTCGGGTCGGGTAGTTCGGGTAATTCAAAATTCGGGTAATGAAAACTGCTGCCCGATATTAGCCCCAAAAAAACACTACCCGCAATTTCGGGTACCCGATAATTTGGGTTCGGGTTCGGGTATACCCGATATACTCGAATTTACAGAAAACCAGCAAACTGCACAGAATTTGCACATAATTTTAGCAGCAATTTGCATAGAATTTCAGCATCAATTTGCATAGAATAATATATCACAGGCAGTTGTTCAAACAGAGAGAATCATATACTAATAAAGTGATAAGTTCAAGTGTTCAACCGACAACACATCACAAACACAAAGACAATTCGGGTAATTCGGGTAGTTCGGGTACCGGGGGATATTACCCGAACTACCCAAACTAATTTCGGGTAATCAGAATCGCTATCCGAATTTGGGATCGGGTACCTCGGGTTCGGGTATTTCGGGTTCGGGTCCGGGTAATTCGGGTACGGGTAATGGGTAGCGGGTATTTTGCTCAGGCCTACTTCAAATAAGCTTTCTAACGAGTCAAAAATCACCTCAATCGGACTCCGTATATAAAAGTTATGACATTTATACGCAAGGTATACCTTCGGAATACTCCAAACATAGTCAAAGGTCTGATCGGATTGGTCCGATCGTCATCAAACCAATCGAATGGTAAGCACCCAATTAGACAGTGTGAGAGTTTGGAGTGGTCCGAATGTCACCGAGGAGATCGAATGGCTCACGGACGATCGGATGGCCTAGAACACCGAAGTCATTCAGACTGGTCTAAAGGTTTCGATGTGATTGAACAGTCTCGAATGAACTTGTGATCTTAGAAGTCGTAGTCATAACTGCGCAGTGGTCGTAAGTCATAGAAGTTTTAGTCGTACTTGCGCAGTGGTCGTAAGTCGTAGGTGGTGAAGCGCTCGATGAAGCCGTGGTCGAATATGTGGTTGATAAGCCATGGTCGGTGAAGTTGTCGAAGACACCATAGTTGAAGGCACCGTGGTCAAAGGCACCGAAGTCGAAGGCACCATGGTCGAAGGTAGCAGTAGGCCGAACATCACCAAAGCGAGTTGACAGTCCGAAGACAATTGAATGCTACCGACTATATCTGATGTCGTTCGGCCTGATCTGGAAGTTGTTTTTAATGCCAATTAGACTCGTTCGAACGTCCAGGGAAAATTTGTGAGTTCAGTTGGACTTGCGAACAGTCCGACCTGGCTATGAGTGCTTGGACGTGTCTTTCCTAGCTTTGTCCCCACATTTTCTCCTCCATTATTGCAACTTCAAAAGCTTCACATCGTTCAAATCTGAGAATGCATAAAACATTCGTATGAGGTAGTATCCAGTTTTCATGTAAACTAAAACCAAATTTAACAAGGAGCGATTTCATCTGTTGATTAATCCTTTTAGCTCGTGCTCACTTAAATGGTCCAATTAGAATGTCATCATCATCTGGTACATTTGAAGAGATGTACAATGCACTACTATCGATGAGATCTTCTAAACGCATCTTTACTTTAGGTTTATACAGATTAAATATGGGTCTGCATGTAAATGCATAACATAGTAGTAGCTCTATATCTCTAAGTATAATAATTAAAGACCTAATTAAATTATAGTTCACCTAATAATATTTAATAAGGCTTAATAACTCTTTCCAATCGAATAATATATTTAACTGAAAAGTACAAGACATGAACGTATCGCATCATCCTCCTCTTCCTCAAGAAAAGCCATCCTCGGCTTTTGATAGCCTGAAATTGTACTAAGGCGCGTGGTTTTTAGCAAGAACATGGTCGTGACTACGATGAGACTTTTGCTCCTATCGCTCACATGACCACCGTTCGCACTCTCTTTACTGTGGCCCTTGTTCGATAGTGGCCCATCTCTCGGTTGGTTGTCAAGAATGCCTTTCTGAATGGCAAGTTGTATGAGGTCTACATGCAGCTGCCCCTGGGTATTTGTCCTTGATGGTATGGTCTGTCACCATCGTCGCTCTCTCTATGGGTTAAAACAAGCCCCTCGTGCTTGGTTCGCTCGGTTCTCCTCTATTGTCACTGTAACTAGCTTCTCCACCAGTGATCATGACCCTGCCCTCTTTGTTCATACCTCTCCTTGGGGTCAGACACTCCTCCTTCTATATGTCGATGATATGATAATTACTCGTGATGACTCTCAGTACATTGCCTTTTTAAAGAGCGTCTCCGTGAGCAATTTCTGATGTCTGATTTGGATCCTCTTCATTATTTTCTTGGAATTGAGATTACTTCTATGCCGAGGGCTACTATCTCTCCCAGGAGTCTTACATTCAGGATACCCTTACTCGCGTTTGTCTCACTGATTAGCGTGTGGTGGATACTCCTATGGAGCTTGGTGCTCACCTTCGGCCTACTGATGGCAAGCCTCTTAAGGATCCCACTCGCTATTACCATCTTGTTGGGAGCCTTGTCTACCTGAGTCAGTTTGTCTATGCTCTTACTCAGCTCTACTACAGTCATCTTCTTCATATTCTACGATATCTTCGTGGGACCATCACTCGTCGCCTTTCCTTTCCTCGCTCCAGTTCATTGCAGCTTCAAGCATACTCTAATGCGACTTGAGCTAGCGATCCTTCTGATCGCCGGTCTCTTTCTGCCTATTGTGTTTTCCTTGGTTCCTCCTTGATTGCTTGGAAGACCAAGAAGCAAACCATCATTTTCCGTTCAAGAGCTGAGGCTAAGTTCAGAGCCATGGTGTCGTTGACAGCTAAGATCACCTGGCTTTGGTGGTTACTTGAGGATTTCAATGTTTCCACTACTACACCGACTCCTCTCTTCTCAGACAGTACTAGCGTAATCAGCATTGCTCGAGATCTCGTGACGCGTGAGCTCACCAAGCATATTGGGGTGGATGCTTCATACATGCGATCGCAGATGCAAGACCAAGTTATTACTCTTTAGTATGTACCTTCAAAGCTTTAGTTAGCAGATTTCTTCACTAAGGCACATACTAAGAAGCAGACCGTCATTTTCCGTTCAAGCACTGAGGCTAAGTCGAGAGCCATGACGTCGTTGACAGCTGAGATCACCTAGCTTTGGTGGTTACTGAGGATTTCGATGTTTCCACTACTGCACCGACTCCTCTCTTCTCAGACAGTACTAGCGTAATCAGCATTGCTCAAGATCTCGTGACGCATGAGTTCACCAAGCATATTGGGGTGGATGCTTCATACATGCGATCGTAGATGCAAGACCAAGTTATTGCTTTTTAGTATGTACCTTCGAAACTTCAGTTAGCAAATTTCTTTACTAAGGCACATACTAGAGCTCAGTATAGTTTTTACCTCTCCAAACTCAGTGTTGTTGATCCACCATGAGTTTGAGAAGGGGTGTTAGTCTTGTAAATAGTCTACAGTCTTGGGGGCTATTTGCATATTTTATATGTACATTTGTATTGGCTTTGGGCCTCTTTGGTAAGACAAGCCTCGTTGCAACAACTGCATCACCATATAGAGATGGGCATCTGATTGAGGGGGTAAAATTTAAGAATTGAGGGACTTACAAGTGGAAGCTGGAGTCCACTTGACGAATTACAAAGGCAGAAATCTCATGTAAAGTTTGAGAAAGAACGTTTAAAGAGTAGAGCATCACCTCAACAAGCCTTGCTAGAGCATATGTCAGCATGAATTCTCCATGTTGAATTGACTTAAGGAGGCATCTGTCCCAACTCAGAAAGCTGAGTACAATATGCAGCCTTATCTTACCAGATTGCAAAGTGCTCCCGTTTTGGCATTTGGTCACGCATCACAGGCACAGCAGCACCAGTCTGGGGCCTGAACAGTGCCTGCTAGCAGTGGGTTGCTCCAAGAATATTTCTGCCTTATCAGCTGGATGTGTACGCCTTAAGTTTTGTTCACTTTCTTCAAGAAGACGAAGTTCCAGCGATGATAGCGATGGTTTCTGGCATTTCCAATGAAATTCTATTCTATAGTGTGACTGTGTGAGGAAAGACTTGCTGTATCTACGCGGTTAATTCTGGTCTTCACATAATAATTACGGTATTTCATGATCATGTCTAGACTTTTTCTCTGTTATTCGATACTTTGCTCCTTGATGCCACGCGTTGATACATCATGCAAGCGAGATGTAATTATTATGTACTCTGGTTTATTTTCGTTTTGTTTCCAACAAAATGGAAACTGCGGTTCCCCTTGTTCAGAAAAAAAACGCTGTCAATTCTGATCATGTGAAGCATATGATGGCATGTACTGCAGACCCTTAGTAACAGACTGTAAATTCCTCCAACATAAACTTTGGAACAGAACACTGAAGAAAGGTGAGTAAAACTTCCAGGTAGGTAATTCAGCTATTCAGGCATGTGGTGCTCCTGCACTGATGCTTGCCATCCTGAAGATAGAAACAATGCATGCAGTGAGAGAACTAACACAGCAGGAACAGAACACCCTAAAGATCAGTCTGACATCACACAGCCGACTGATGCTGGCTATCCTACAAATAAGTTATTGCAAATGTTCTATGGAGTTAAGACTGTTAGAGCAATGAGGTACCGCTATTCTGCTGCATTTTTCCTTGGGACTAGTTACCTATCATGTGGAATTTTAGCTGTGTTTTCTGAAAGCCTGAAACTTGGGAGTACTCACTGAAACGTACTAGTTAGTAACTAATTGAATGTTGATGGTGGCATTTACCGGCCGGCGCCACTGCCAGGTGTGTTTTTCTCTGAAAAAATGTTTTACTTATGAGAAATTCATATTTTACTTGAGAGTTGAGATCACTAATTAAGGAAATCACCACCGAAGAAGATTGAAGTAAGCTACCGAAGCAAAGCTACCTGCACCCCTACACGGCAGAGACAGTGCAGACTCCCGTGCATTGCTTTGGACTGGAGCTAGCTATGTAACCACGGGACACCCGATGCATGTACAGACTTGTCAGGCTCGTCGAGCTGAGCTACATAAACGTAAGGAAGAATCAGCATTAATTGTTGCGGTTGAAGTGTCAACAATGCTCTACAAACTTTGGTTCTCTTTTCATGAGTGTGAGGTTGGTTCTCTTTTCATGAGTGTGAGGTTTCTCAGACAGAAGCTAGGCAAGTTGTGGCCGGTGCTATTTCCCTGTCGTCGAGTCGTCGCCTATCATGAAACTACGCAACACATGCGGAAATCATTCCAGCAGACGAGAAAAGTTCAAAAAGCTGTGGCACTATCTAAGCATTATGCATTTAGTCCAACTAGTAAGGCACCGGATTTTCCTCGCATCTAATCAGGTTGGATTATTTCTCGCTTTTGCTAGCTCCAGAATCTGATGATCTGATCCCAGGCCGCTCAACTTGAACTGTGTCTTCGACCTATATGCCTTGGGGTGGGTTATTTTCTGCTGTGGTTTATGATTTTTGTCCTATTGCGAGCATTTGTATGAACAAACTGAATATCTATAATACATTTCGAAAAATCTGTCCCGATAAGCCGCTTCGAAAAGACAATGAAACAGTCATATTTGTTTTTTCACGAAAATTCATAAGCTAAAAACCGAAAAGAACTCTAAATTGCCATCCTCTTCACTCTTCACATCCAAAGTGGCAGTTCCCTGATCTCACGCATCTGATGGCGGTTGTCATCTTTGCTATGGTAAGCGTAATGCGTGTGTGTGTGATCATGGCCAGTGGGCCTAAAGCTAACGAGCTTGAGGAATGTGGAAATGGAGGTTGTGGTGCTCATCATCATAGTAACATTTGCGAAATGCATTGGCTCCAATCTGGACCAGCTTAATTGCGAGCTCATGATCGATTATAGGCAATGCTTTCTGCAACTTTGATCAAGGCGCGTGATATATGCCCAGAAAAGAGAGGGTGTGGGGGGGGGGGGGGGGGGGTTTCATCGAGATGCTTCGCGTAGAGGCATAGGCATGCACGCGTAGTGGCGAAATATCCCGTGAAAACTGGCCAATTTTAAAAATCCATGAAATCCTGACGCGGAAGTTTCCAAAAAATTCTCAAATCATTACCAGCTGTAGGAGTACATAAGTTCTACATATCTATTGTTGAAATTGAATATGAAATTGATAAGATAGAGCACGAAACAAATGAAGAACAATCAAGAATACGAGACGCATTTAACGTGTAAAACCCTTGCAGGTAAAAAACTACGGATGTATAATCGTCGAAATCACTATATGAGAAAAGGTTACGGAATACATTTGACATATATGTGATTTTACGTTCTACGTTATCCTGCCATGTAGCTTACAAAGAATATAAATAAACTTAGGAACAAGTGTCCCAGACGAGAAAGGAACAGAGTGTTAGTCAGCAACAAAACAGAGACTTATCGAAAATTAGAGCAGTAACCTTCTTGTAGACAGGAACAACACCCCGTTCAGAGAATCTCAGAACACAACTGTGTAGAGTTGTTGTCGAAAGTGCCTTGAATAGCCATATCTAACTCCAGTCGGCGCATGCACCTTAGAGCACTACGTTGAAGTAGGTTAGTGTAGAGTCCATTACAAACTCAAAGATGATCCTAATCAAAACCTCCGATCAGTTCACATTGCTTACCTGATCAAATTCTTCAAGTGGTCGGAAAGACCAGTAGGTGTCAGACCCGACCATATTTGGATCACAAAATATAATAATCTCCACCTTAAACCGAATTCCTCCGGCAGCAAAAAAGAACTGAAGATTTCTCGATGAAATAGTAGAATGTCTCTTGTGCGTCAAACATCTGAAACGACTAACGAGTAATGCTGACCAAGTTTGAGCAGAACTCAAACTTAGCGGTAGGAACTAGCTTTGTCATCATATCAGTTGGATTATCATGAGTACTAATCTTGCAAAGTTTAATGTCACCTTGTGTAATAACTCCTCGGGTAAAATGATATTTGACTTCAATGTGCTTTGTTCTCTCATGGATCATTTGGTCTTTTACAAGACAAATAATATTCTGACTATCACAGAAAATTTTAGTGCAAGATGTACTTTCACAAAGCTCAGTGTAAAGACCTCTTAGCCAAACAATTTCTTTACAGGCTTCCGAAATAGTCATGTATTCAACCTTAATGGTCGAGAGAGCAACAATAGCTTGTAAACTGGCTCTCCAACTCACGGCACAGTCTTTGACTGTGAAAATATAACCAGTAAGAGATCTTCGCTTATCTGGATCTCTTGCAAAGTCTGAGTTAACATATCCGACCAGTCCAACACTGGTCTATCCAAACTGCAAACAAGTATCAAAAGTGTCCCTTAATTACTTGAAGATCCACTGGACAACTATCCAGTGGTCTTCACCAGGATTGTGTATATATTTGCTAACAAGACTCAAAGCATGAGATAGGTCAGGGCAAGAGCAAATTGTGGCATGCATAAGTGATCCGACTGCAATTTCATACAGAACACTTGACATGTATTCAACTTTTTTCAATTCTTTGTGGACTTAGCTAAAGAGAGCTTAAAATATGCAGCTAGTGGTGTACTAGTCGATTTGGCCTTATACATGTTGAAGCGACAAAGAACTTTTTCAATATACCCTTTCTGATTTATGCATAATTTCCCAAACCATCGATCTCTAATGATTTCCATACAAAGAATCTTCTTTACTGCACTGAGATCTTTCATCTTAAATTTACTGCTCAATTGTATCTTTACCTTTGAAATTTCAAACTTGTCTTCTACCACAATCAGCATATCATCGACATATAGGAGCAAATAAATAGCTGAACTGTTGATGATCTTCAAATAAACATAGCTATGATAATTAGATCTCTTAAACCTTGGAGAAATCATAAAGGAATCAAATCTTTGTACCATTGTTTGGGTGATTACTGCAACCCACAAAGAGACTTCTTTAATTTGTAGGCAAAAACCTCCTTTCCAGGAGCAACAAACCTTCTTGCTGCTTCATATAGATGTCTCCTTCCAATTTCACATGTAAGAACATGATCTTAACATCCAGTTGCTCAAGCCAAAATCATGTATAACCACAATACTAAGTAGAGTACGAATATAACTATGCTTTACTATAGAAAAAATATGTAAAATCAATATATGTGATTTGGCTATACCCTTTGTAATGAACCTCGCCTTGTACCTGACCTAATCGGTTGGTGATGTGCCTTCCATCGTCTTGTAAATCTACTTGCAATATATGAGTTTCTTTTCAATCTGACACTACTGCAGAAAAGTTTATCACAGGCGGTTCAAAAATGTCATCATAGACATATCAGAGCCATATGAGTTTATGGGTCAATAATGACATGAGATCATCACAGATAGTTTTCAAACCTTCTGTGATGCAGACTACCACATATGGTTATTAACGTAGAACTATCCATGATAGTTGATTATCATAGATAGTTTGTAGATGAAACTGTCAGTGATAGCTGATGTATGAAACCGTCTGTGATAGCTCATGTATCACAGACAGTTTGTAGATGAAACTATTTATGATAGATTATGTATTATCACAGACGGTTACATGCTACATATAAAATCAGCACATTTACACTAAATATCCCTGACAGTAAATATGCAAATCCATCAATGAAATCAATTATCATAAATCAATTACTTGATAAGAAAATAAGTATTACATTTATATCTACATATACCTAAATCATTAGTCTAGGATATGCCAAAAACATATAATTGTGATCTGCCAAAAACAACATATAACTTTGATCTGCCAAAAACATCTATCTAAAAATGCCCTCGTAATCTTTTTTATCTTTAGCAGCCCAAAAATCACATAGAAGTTTATCACAAGTGACGGGGCAAAAACTGAACGATCGAAACAAGAATGCATCTACATAAGGTCACCAAATTTGTTCTAACAGTATATGAAAGAAGGAATCATCAAGCAGTGTATTAACTACTACCAAAGTACCAACAAAGATTTGTGCAAAGATTTCCATTCCAAATATTTGTGCAGCTAATGCACTAAAGCAACAATTCTCTACTAGACATTAAAGAACAATATAGGCATGTAATAGATTCACCAAATCACAATCTTACACAGAAATAACAATTCAACAATTAACAGCAGTCAAGAATTAGTAAACAAGGAAAAAAGGCAAGAGGGAATTGGTTCAATCTAGCAGAGGAGCACTTGAAGGAGGCAGTGGATGGCATTGTAGAAGATGAAGGTGGTGTTGGGCTCGAGGAGAAGGCGACGCATGGTCGAGGGAGGGGAGGAAGTGGGCTTGGGGAGGAGGCACGCTAGGCTTAGGGGAGGAGGGGTGCTGGGTTCGGGGAGACGGCGGCTCGTGCTCCAGGAAGAGGCGCTGGGCTTGGGAAAGGAGGGGCACTGGGTTCGGGGAGGTGGCGGCTCATGCTCGATCGGAGAGGAGGTGGCGGGCTCGGGGGAGGAGGTACGTCAGGCTCGAGGAGGAGGCTCGAGGGAGGAGGGAGTGTTTGAGTGGGGTGCGCGGGCAAACCTTGGAGTCTAAATATAAATAGGATAAGATATCACAGATGATTCTAAAGTAGAACCGTCTATGATAAACACACATCACGACCATATCACTAATGATTAGTATTAAAAACCATCTATCATAAGTATCACAGACAGTTCCATAATATAACCATATCTGATATACGGTTGTATTTTAAAAACAGACTATGATATGCGACCATATCAAAGACGGTTGTATTTACAATAGACAATGATATGCAGCATATCACATACGGTTGTATTTTAGAATTGTCTGTGATACATATTACAAATGGTTTGTTCCACTAAACTGCATGTAATAATTCCTTATATAACTAAAAAATATTCTGTTTTTTGGCTAACCTCAGGAGTAAATATGTATAACTTAATTGTTTTTTACCGGTTAGGAATGTCGTCATGTTATTATACCGAGACCATTTACATATATAGAAGACAATAAATACAAATTCAACTAGTTTTTTATTTTTTGTATTTATATATGGCCAAACAGCATGGCCAGTCGCTTCTTACAAAGATTAAAAAAGTAGAAACTTAAATAATTAAAGTTTTTCTAGTGGTGGAGGTAACATGCTGTCTCCGTATTCAAAACTTCGTAGGTGACCTTGTTAGCATCGGATGGTTTGGGATCATCAGCGAACGAAGCTTGAAATACATCCACCCACTGATGCACTCGTTCAAGTGTCTCCCGAAGACCCTCTGACTGATGAATCAAGTTAAATTGAGCCAATAGGCTCTCTTCCCTTGCTTGAGGGGTCTTGGCAAGGTTGACTCGATCACTCGCCACCTCAACTTAGCAGTCCAAGCAATGGTAAGCCTCCTGGAGATGTGCGACATCATTGTGGAGGACCATGTTGATGGCGAGGTTAGCTCGTCGGAAGTGGGAGACTAACCGGAAGACGCGGTGGAGGATGTCAACACGGTGGAAAGTGGCTATCATATGCTTCGGCAAATCCTCGACATAGGAGGAAGGACACTATTGGTACAGTGTCCTTCCATAGTATCTACCAGCATACGACCGATGAGGTACTCATCTAGGATGGCCAGGTAGGCCATCAATGCCGGTGACAAGGAAGAGTAGGGAGCCATTTGTTTGTGTTTGAGAGTAGATCAGCGATGTGGGGATTCATCTTTGGTGGCGAATGATCATTTTTATAAAATAAGAAATAAATTCGGCGTGTAAGACGAATAGACGCATTGGGGAGCTAAAATGAAGAGAAACATCGCAGAGACGAAGCACCATTCATGCATATAAGAGATACATATCATAGACACCTCCAATTGTAAACCATCTGTGATTCATAATTATCACAGATGGTATGTATTAATGACCATCTATGGTAATATCACATATGATTCTAATTAGCTGGTCGATGGCTTGACCATCAAGCAAACTTCTTTTACACGACTCATGCCAGCTTCACTCATGTGTCCTAGATACATGTGCCATAGATTAGTCCAATTGGCATTGGACAATCTAGTCAAAGGAACAACAGTAGTTTCAACCAGACTAGTGACATGAAGATGATATAAATTTGTTGCATTCATATCACCTTTCATCACAACAAGAGTGCCTTTGGAGACCTTTAGGACTCTACCTCCACTGAAAACTTGTACCCTCTGGCATCAAGAATACTCAATGAGGTAAGGCTCCTTAAACTTGGAATATGTCAGACTTCTAACAGGGTTCTAATGGTGCCATCAAACATCTTGATCTGAACATAACTAATACATGTAATCTTACATGGAGTATTGTGTCC
This sequence comes from Dendrocalamus latiflorus, assembly GCA_017311315.1. Lineage (NCBI taxonomy): Eukaryota > Viridiplantae > Streptophyta > Magnoliopsida > Poales > Poaceae > Dendrocalamus > Dendrocalamus latiflorus. The sequence continues at coordinate 10,584,287 of CM029613.1, read as the reverse complement.
CATTAACACTGATCTAGTCATGGTCGCTTCATAGTTAACAAACCAATCATGCTTTAGATTCATGTGGAAAGTGCAGATTGAATCAGGAATCCAATTATCACCGGTTTTGGAATAACCGGTAAAGGCAACAAGGATATCTCCTTTGGAACCTTCTTTAGTAACAACAACGGCTTTAGCTTCTTTATCTTGTCAATCTTTCTTGGAACTATTATTTCTTATCTCTTTTTTCTTGAGTTTCCAGCACTCGGATATGTCATGGCTGCTTTTCTAGCAAATCTACATAACTTCTTGTTCTTCAACTTAGAACGACGTCGAAATTTACTCTTGCTCCTGAAATCCCTAGTCGGATACCTCTCAATTTGTCTCCCACAAATAGACAACCTTCTGCATGTGAACTCGAGTTTTCGCTCGACATCATGGTTTTTAGATTCTCCTTTGAATGCAGAGCATTATAAACCTCCTTGAGGGTGAGAGTATCCTGACTATGAAAAATTGGATATCTAAATATAGAGAATGAACTGAGCAATGAGCATAATAGAATAAGACGTAAATCTTTATTTTTATATTTCACATCCATTTCTTTAAGATATGCGATGATAGCTTTGAAAGCTGTCAAGTGGTTCAATACAGATCCACCTTCTGCCAATCTGAGCAATAAAAAGCTTCTGCTTCACAAACATCTTGTTGGTCAAATCCTTAGTCATGCAGATCTATTCCATCTTTAGCCATAATGCAGCAGTGATGGTTTCCTTTGTGATCTCCTGGAGAATATTGTTTGAAAGATGAAAATATATCTGAGAGAGAGCCTTATAATCTCTTCTTTACTTCTCCTTGAAAGATCATGCAACGGGCATCTTGTCGATTCCCAATAATGCATTATCCAAATCGAGCTGTGCTAGAATAGCTCACATCTTGATCTGTCACAGGGAAAATCTTGTGTCTCAGTCGAGCAATGGAGGATCATACTTCATTGTTGTCATGTCGAGAGTGCCCTAGATTTGATCTAGGTGAAGGACGTGCTTTGATACCAGTTGTTAGAATCAGATACCACATGTTATGAAATGGACAAGACAGAGCATGAAACAAATGAGGGACAATCAAGAACATGAGACAGAGATTTAATGTGAAAAAATCCATGTGGGTAAAAAACCATGGACGCATAATCAATGAAATCACTATATGAGAAGAAGTTACAGAACACTCTTCGCATATATGTAATTCTACGTTCTATGTTATTATACCAAGTAGCTTACAGAGGATATAAATATCCTTGAGAACAAAAGTCACAAACAAAAAAGAAACAAAGTCCTAGTCGACAATGAAATAGAGACTTATCGGAAACTGAAATAGTAACCTTCTCGCAGACAGGAATAGCATCCTGCCTAGAGAGTCTCAGAAGATAACAGTGTAGAGTTGTAGTTAGAAGTGCCTTGAGTAGCCACGTCTAACTCTAGTCGGTGCATGCACCTTAGAGCACCACGTTGATGTAGGTCGGTGCAGAGTCCATTATGAACCTGAAGATGATCCCAATCAAAACATACGATCAATCGCATTGCTTACCTGATCAAATTCTTCAAGTGATCAGAAAGACCAGCAGTGGTTAGATCCAACCAGCTTCGGATTATAAAATATAACATCTATAAAATTTCAAGATCAAACTCATTGCATTTACGTTATATGAAAATGATACATTATACATGAAAATTGACTTTGTAGTGTTTACATAGAATTTATCATTTTAATATCATACATTGTAATTGAAGTTTGATCTTGAAATATTACACCTTGGTTTTTACGTTTTTCAATATTTAGCCGGTTTCGTATGCCGCCGCCAAAGAGTGCATTAACATATCGGGGCATATCTAGTGAAATCTGACAATTATGTGCAACCATGAAAAATATTGACAACATAAAATATTACAAAAATGGGATTATGTAATTTATAGAGTTTTATAATATCCTTCAAATTTTCAAATTTAAATTAAAAATGTTTAGAAGAAAAGGAAAGGAGAGCTTTGATGTGAACAATAACTTTTTTTTTCTCTTTCTCTTTCTCTTTTTTCCTTGTGATTTATCATCCATACGAATTATGTCATTTTTCTTACTCTCAAGTCTCAACATAGATTTAATTTGGACTTGAAATTTTATACATATATAGATTATAGAGTCCATTAAGAAATACATCTACAGTTCTTTTGGAATTTTCATATTGGTTTTATGTTTAACCCAAAGTGATTTGTACATATGCATGGTTACATCTAATTGTTGGTTTGAGAACTTGGGACTATCATCAAGAGCAAGCAATTCTTGAATTAATTTGTGCTAGTCTTGGGTGTATTACTATTGATTGTGTGCTATTATCAGTTGATCTTCGATAGAGATTAGAGAGGCTCTATACTTGGCTTTGGCTCATTTTATTTGTCCCAAAAATACACATTTGTACAATATTCTTTTCTTCATAACTGATTTTCCATAGAGGGGTTCTGATGACTCCAATAGCTTTCAAATCTAAAAAACCATCAACCATGTAGTTTAGTTGTTGCTAGTTCCTTAAACTGTACTATTTACTTGTACCATCCTATAGGAGTTTTTTCATAGTGCACACATGACACGCACACCCCACACTAAGAATTTTACGAAGGCAAGGACCTTATAGAGCACGAGTACTTGCTTTTCCACTGTATGCACATGTACCAGGTGGTTCACTCTTATCACTAAGCCACTGGCTCGTCTTAATAATATTGCGGCGAGGGCGTATCCTATACTTCCCACACTTTGGGTACTCCCCCTCTTGAAAACACGATGCAACTAGTTATGAAAAATTCTGAAAAAATAGATATCATTGGCACAAAATCAATCTATCATGCTACAAAAATTTCAAGTGTAAATTTCATCTAAACATTGTGTAAACAAAAAGAACAAATTCTGCTGAAAAGGAATATTGTCTCTTTTTTTTTTTGTTTCTCATAATGTAAGTCACGTTTGTAGTTGGATTTTTGTAGGATACTTGACTATATCATAACTTATCTAACCGAAAACAATTTTGGAATTTTTCATGACTATTGGAGTAAGGGAGTACTGGAAGGGTGGGGAGTACATGATATGCTATTGGCTGGTAACAATTTCAGAAATAGCAATAATGTAAAGTAGTTATTAATTGCTACTCCCTCTGATCTCAAACAGGTTGTATTTTAATTCAAATGTCTGCAGTCAAAATTTTAAAACTTTGACAACTAATATATACAAAACTTTTTAGATTTGTCACACGTAAATGATATTAGTATATTTATCATCAAAATTGATTTCATATTATTATATATTTAGTAATTTTTAATAACACATGGTCAAAAAAGTAGTTGTCTATTAGATACTATGTCGATGTCCAAATGACAAATAAAAAAGAATGAATATAGTACAGAGTACTTGCTAAGAGGGATACATATGACATACAAAAACTAAAGAATCTCTAGCTGGCTTGCTACCCAAAGCTATACACACAAACTAATCAGTGGCTACGCGTAAAATAAGCACGCGCCCTAACCGACCCAACCAGCTAACGGCTTCACCATCCTACCCTGTGGACAATTACTAGTGTTTGTTAATTATGGTAAAGTTACTATGTATGTATATCAAGTTATCATATGTAATTCATAAAGTTATTTACAGTTATCGTATGTAATTCATAAAGTTACTGCCATGTATGAGTGAAGTCATTGTCAACATGCATGCATTTAGAGGAAAGAGAAACATGCATATCAATACAAATAACTCGTACAGAAAGTTGCTGTCATGTGTGAGTGAAGTTACTGCCAAACATATGTAGAATTACTGTCCGTTGTATCACTATAAAACTAATAGTAACTCTACATATATTTGACAATAATTTCACTTATATACGATAGTAACTTTATATGACACAAATTTCGTAGCATCAACAAATATTAAATATATATATAGCACAAATTATTCATTTCCTTTGCTGCAATATATATAACCTCAGATCTGCTGGAAATTGCTATTCTGCAGGTAATTATAATATCTAGTTGTGTTAAAATATATAGCTGACTCGGCCATATATCTCACATCATCAGTACGACCTAATGTAAAGAATCCTAGACTTCTGAGAGAGACCAAACTCTAGAGCATCCAGCATGCATGGCCCATTCTGTCTGCTCAATAAAACAAACTAACTAGTCTTTAGATCATTTGCCAATAGATTGTCTTTTCAATCAATCAAATAGAAGATGCATATAGGTAGGCACCTCATGCTTACCTATGCACTTGAGCATACAAAAACTCTATAACCATGATATTCTGAAGACTTCATATCGTCTCCCCCCCACCCCCACCCCCAGCCAGCATTAGCAGACAAAGCACAATCTATCCTCACCTTTTGCAGCCAGTGGTTCACAGCAATGAGCAAATTCTATGCAAAGGGTAAGAACAAAAGCTGCAGAATTATTCCATGCACAAGCCAATCCTGACCTCTGCTGATACAACACAATTCCTGTGCACACGTGCATGCTTTTACCAGAAATCCACCCCCCTGCAAGTCTTCCTTCCAATCATGCAGACAGAAACAACCCCTGCTGCAACGGTCTCCCTCCAATCATGCGTACATTATTTCATGTGCCATGCAGATTAACTGTTAAAAGAAAATGATACCAAAAGCTTAGCTTTTGGGTAAGCAAACTCAACTAGTCACATTAGTTGTTAAACACATCAGGAGGGAGTTAAGATATGCTGGTGATCATTACACACACACACACATATGTATATATATGTGTGTACATACATACATTCATATATATACACATATTATACATATATGTATGTATATATGTATATATGTGTGTGTGTAATATATGTATATATATACACACATATATATACACTATTTGACATGTGGATTGATTAAAGGGTATATATAAAGTCTAGATTGATGGTTTTCAGAATTAACTGTGGATTAATTGACAGAAGCAGGTGGGAAAAAACTGATGAACTATGGAATCACTGGGGTATATGTATACGCAACCTCCTCTCACGCCTGCATTAACTTGGGCTCACTTAAAACCAGAACTATTGTAATCCCTGGCCGTCGTGTCAGGGACCGGGTTCCAATCCCAGAGCTTGTCGGAGACGGTGGCCGGCGACATCGGCAGGACACCGAGCGGCGTCATCTGGGGCATTGGCTGCGGCGACGGCAAGGGGAGGAAGTGGCTGCCGACGACAGGGTGGTTAGCGTAGGCCTGGCTGTGTCCCACCAGCGTGCTCAGCTCGTCCACGGGCGTGGAGCTGCTGCCGGCCATGTTCAGCAGCGAGTACGTGGAGGCGAGGACGGCCGCGCTCTCGGTCGGCGCGACCTCGGCCGCCGCTGTCGTGCTCATCGCCGACGCGTAGGCGCACGGCCTCCGGGGAGGAGACAGCGAAGGCTGCAGGTGAGTCGCATTGCTCGCAGTGGGCTGGTCCATGATGGCTGGCGGCGACGCGGACGAGCGCTCGCCTTGGCCGAGTTGGTGGAATCTGGGCTGCTGCGTCGGTGACAGTGGCCTGGACGACGATGATGACCCATGCCGGCCGGTCGGCGCGCCGGTGCGGGAGGGGGGCGGCCTCGCCGAGGTCGCTTGGACGTTGCTGGAGGAGGGCAGGCCGTGGCCGTCGTCGATGCCGGAGCGCTTGTAGACGCGGCAGAGCGAGATCTCGGACTGCATGAGGAGACATTGTGAAACCTCAGATTTATGGTGGTTAGCCTTTTCTTGTAAGCATGATCCAAAGAAATTACTGCAAAATTTCAAAGCTAAAGAAATTACCAAACATGAGAGAGAGATGAGTAAATAGCCAGTATATATATAAAGCAGTAATTGAGTGAAGAGCATGCTCCATATATGAACTGAGTGCTGTAAGACGAATTGGGAGAAGGAATTAAATGCTTCAATTAAGTTCAGATCTGAAATAATTTAGTAAAGAGAAACTAAACTGTGTAACTTGGACATGCAAATACTTTGCAGAATCTGAAGGGCATGTAAGTGGTATCTAGCTAGGAGGAATTCAATAAGCTAGGTTTTGTACATGCCCATATGCATGTATGCCAAAAAGAACAGGGAGCAAAAAGCAAATCCTAAATCCGTAGATCTGAAAAGGAAATGCATCTCAAATATTCATATGAATCATGCGACCAAAGTAAAAGCACCGAACGAAAGTAGATGAAATGATTAACTACACTGAATAATAACCTAGAACGAACAGCTAGCTGGACCTCAATTTGCAAAATAAAAGCAAATCAAAAGGAGCAATCCACTCATATGCGTACCCCTGCAAATTAAAGTAAGAACTCTGCAAAATTGAGTTCATGTTTGGCTCCCAAAAACCCTAATCTTTGCGAATTTCTTTACCTTGTAGAACAGATCGGTGTCCGTGGCGGGTGGCGGCAGGCGGTACTCGTTCATGATCCAGCTGCTGCGGACGCCCTTAGGGGCCTTGCCGAAGTAGAAGACGAGCGTCTTCTTGAGCCCGATCGGCCGGTTGTTCTCGCCGCGGATCATCCGGTCGGCCCCTGTAGCCTTCCAGTAGCCCGACGCCGTCACCCGGTTCGGCCGGTCGCCGTTCCGGTACTTGCGGTCCCTCGGCACGTAGAAGAACCACTCCTTCTCCCCAATCACCGCCATTGCTACGAACACCACAATTAAGGCACAAATTGACACCACGATTAGCCAAGATTGAGACCATCTGAGCTGATCAGGAGAAGTGTGTGCTTCTGTGTGTATGTACCGGGAAGCTCCCATGGATCGAAGCGGTAGAGGTCGACGAAGGTGATGAGCTCGACGTTGAAGCGCTTGCCCTCCACCTTGCGCCGGAGGTAGAACTCGATCAGCTCCTCCTCCGTCGGGTGGAACCGGAACCCCGGCATCACCAGGTCGTTCTCGTGCGAGTCGGCAGCCTCGCCGCTGCCGGCCACCGCCTTGCCACCAGCTCCCCCTCCTCCTGCAGCTGAAACACTGCCGGCGCCGTGGCCGTTGTCGACGTCTCTACTCATGGCTGCCTTTCCTCGCCGCGCGAATTGCCAGCATAGCGCACACGACGGCGGCGACCAAGCTGAGGAAAGGCAAAGAATTTGAGGGGTGCAAAGTGCAAGTGGGTGGGAAGGAGAGGATAAGAGGGTTGTGTTTGCACGATCGATATATACTGGAGTGGAGGCTTTGGTTAACGATCCTGGTTAATTATGAGTACTCCATTAACTTGGTGATGGCTACTAGCCTTCTACCGCTATAGTTGCTAGGGACAATGGAGAGTAGTACTATCTGTACAGTTTGTTATATGGGGTTTGCAATGTTGAGTTGAGGTGTACACATACTAATGAACGTACTTTGTTTAATTCATGTCGATTTGTATAGAAGATCAGATGTATTGAGGTCATAATCTAAAACCAATGAATGGTGTTTGTGAAAGATAGAAAAAGAGCTCTGTACCTTACAGTAAAATTGCATTAACTGAATTACAAAACATTATAGGAGAAACAAGAGAGAAAGAAGGACTAGGTACATGGGTTGTATTGATGTGATGTGTGTATTTGTTGCTTTAGGAAAAGCTTGTTGGTTTCAGCTGGAATTCCTTACAACATCCATGGATATTAGACAAACTAAAGCCGTCATCCGTCACATCGGTCTGCAAAAATCAACTTGGTTCCTACCACTGTTTATGTAGTTCTTTTCACCAAAAAAAAAAGAACATGTGTTTATGTGGAACCATATTGAGAATGTCTATAGTTTAGATGTGCTGAGCAGTTAGCAATCGTGTCGAGTTGAAATTTGATTTTGTGAAAATTTACAAGTTTTCGGTTTTACTGTCAGGTTAAGCGATCTGATCGATCGAGGGTGGTGGTCTAACCACAAGTCTAGTGTGACCAGTTTTTTGGGGTGGTCAGACCACTAGTACGGTGCAACCGATTTTTAGTTGGTAACTGTTTTTTCCAGAGAGGTGCTTGCTTGTATGAGCCACAGAAATTGTGAGCGGTCCAAACGGCCAATGGATGGCGATTCGACTAGGGTTGGCCGAGTGGTTAGATCGGCATGGTTGACATGGTCTGACTGACTCTCCTGTTACCGATGTTTGATCGGATTGACTGACGTGGTCTGACCGGCCGATCAATGGCGGTTAGACTAGTCTTAACTGAAAATGTCTGAGAGGGTTTTGGAAATTTATGGGAATTGGTCATGTCCCGTTGAGTTTTGGAGTCCTAGATCATTGTATTCATGATCATGAATCATGTTTGAACTAATGTGGGCCAAGTTGTGAAGAACTTATACCTGAAAACGATTTCTTCTATTTGATGTGCAGAGATGCTTGGAGGCAATCATGATCGATGGCGTGGACCAGGACTAGACTCAATGATGTGCTGAGGTATGATCAAACAAGTTGGCGGGATGGTTGGGCTTAAGCTAGGCACAGGAAAGGCTAAAAATGTTGAAGAGAAGGTTCGAGCAACAGTTCATTGAATGATGTGGTTGGTACAAGTGAGGCATAGTTGGGGGGAACCAACACAAATAGATTTGCCCATATGTGAGCCATTGGTGAACCTACACATTGCAAGTATGGAGATTACTTGCAAAGGAGGAGATGACCATGGGTTAGGCTCATAGAAGAGCTGAGATCCTCTGTCAAAGTGAGGGTGTTTTTGCAGGGAAGCCAAAATGCTGAAAACGATTATGGGACCAAAACCACGACACTTGGGGAGCGTTGAAAGAGTGATTTAGGTCAAGGAGATGCTGAGGAGGCTAAGTGGATGGGAAGCTTGCACTTGGCGATTTTGCACTTGTTTTAGTTGGTATTTTTGCCCTTTCTCTTTTCCTCTTGATCTTATTGGATTCAAAGGATATGTAAGTAATGGAGATACATCATAGAGATCATATTATATCCATCTAGCGACCATCTATAGAAAGATCTTGAAAGGTTGTACGATTTGGTTCGCTTTAGAGCCCATCTAGTGAAATTTTATTTCTAGAGTTTTGGTCATGAATCTTTAGGTGTTCTTACTGGTTGTGATATATGGAAACTCATCTAGAAATATCTTGGTCATACTTAACCCAAAAGCAAGCCATATCTCAAGTTTTGAGTTTTTTCTGGTTTTGGTGGCAACTTTGCTTGTCTTGGGAAAGGTTGGAACTTTAGCCAAAATCATCACAATACTTGGATGGATTAGATTCTTGAGATCCTCAGTAAGGTGTGTGCAAAGTTTCAGATCATTTAGAAATATATTTTGGAGATTACACTATTTTTAGTTTTGGCTCAGACTGAATTTCAGTTCTTGGATAAGGGGTGTGGTCAGACTGCCCCCAGGCCTGTGGTTCGATCAGAGTCCAGTTGGACCGGCTATTTCCAGTGGTCAAACCACTTGGCTGGTGCAACTGCTCCATCATAGCGGTCAAACCAGCCCTAAGGAGTTAAACTCGGTTTGCTTTCGTGTTTTTATGAGTTCTTTGTTGGATGGCAAATCTGATCTTTCTAGCTTCTAATAGCTAATCGAGTGAAAGTTTTGGAATACTATTTAGGGAGATTGAATTTGAATTCATCATTCGTCTGCCTGATTGCCATTTCGGGTCCAATAGTTTATAACATAGGGACAGTTTAACCTTGCGGTGTTATGTTATGGAATCTCGTAAAAAAACTAAAACAATAATTACCTGTTACAGCGAGCCTTTCTATTTTAGCCCCAAAATAGATGTTAATTAGCTATTTTATCAATAGAAATAAAAATACACCCGGCCTTATGATTAAATAAGGCAAATTAAGTTGTAGTGTGAAGCATAAGAAATATATGAATAATTGATCCTAGTAGCTCGGATTGTGACAAAATCAAACCAGCGACCAGTTCGTTTCTAGATAAACGGAAATTGACGGTTGGATGGAAACCCTACTTGGACAGGAACCATTGGATGGCTAGTCGAAAGACGGTACCAGTGACCTTTTGGGAATAAGTGGGTCACCAAGAGCAGTGGGCACTAGAACAGCTCTAGATGGTTGCATACATCAAGTTGAAAATGTGGTAGTTGATACTCCAATTGAGCTTGATCTTGACTTGAAAAATCAGCGGGATAGTACTTTTCCACCAGAGTACTTATCTTTGAAATGTCAAAGCCATCTTTTCTTGGATCTAGTGAGGCACAAAGTGATAGAAACTCTGTTGCTTGAGAACTGAATCGATCTTCTAACTCAATCAATTGTTGGTCGACCGCAACATTAAACACATCTATTTTATAATGGTGAAGAGTGGTGATATTATCATTTTTGTTCCGAGATTTGGTCACATCTACACACCTACAAATTGCGACATGTAGTTAAACAAGTTAGATATGTACCATAAGAATAAAAAAATATGTATTTGTGCTCATATTAAAAAACTGAAGGTAAGATAATAACTTACTTGCGATTTAAATCCGAAATCTCAATCTCGTGCTTGTCACAAAGGCTTTCACCTCCTCAAGAAGTGGTTCCCAGCCATCATTTCTCAAGTCACTAAGCAATGATTTTGTGTTAGAAATGCAGGGGTCTAATTGACTAATTGATTGTGATTAAGGGGTCCTATTAATACATTGGTGGACCATTGGGGGGGCCAGGCCCCTGCCCGCCCCCCTTGTCTCCGCCCCTGTGACACACGCACACATCGAGCGGTTGTAGGTAAACGTGTAAATTGTAGAGGACCCAGTGCCAATGGCCTCTCAGCTCCAAAGTAGACGGAAAGAAACCCAGAGGTGGTGGAGTTAAAACAGGGGAAAGCGACTAGCCAAGATGTGTACAACTTTGGGCGGCTGCCCCTTCCGGGGCTGCGAGATGGATGCTTGCATTATCGCTTGTGAAATTGAACATTCCAGTCGTCCTGGTTTCTCTCTGGTCTTTTTCACAATATATATCTTTGTCATTTAGCGAATTTTGCCAAAATTCGGTTTTCTCGGTCTACTCCAAAAAAAACCCAATCCAGTAAAAATAATTGGCCCGTTTTAAATTGTTTTAGCCCACACATCAATACATAGGTCCAAGCGTCAGCATAGTGCCATACTACCATTCCCCGTCCTCTCTCTCTCCCTCTCATCCCCCATCCTCCAAAATCAATGTCAACGTCGGCAAGAGAGGAGGACACGGTGTCGGCAATGGAGAGAGAGGTGGCATCGGCAAGAGAGGGAAGGGGGAAGCGACGTCGACAAGAGAGGATGGGGAGGCAGCCATGGTGCCAGCAAGAGAGGAGGGAAGCGGCGCCGGCATGGCGCCATCTGCCATTCCCCATCTTCTCTCTCATTCCCCATCTCCCCTCTCATTTCCATCCTCCAAAATCGACACCAGTGCCGGCAAGGGAGGCGGCCATGGCGCCAGCACGGGAGGAAGGAGGCGGCCATGGCGCCAGCATGAGGGGGAGAAGCGGCCGGTAAGGGAGGAGAGGGAGACCGTGCCGACAAGGGAGGGGGAAGTGACGCCAACAAGGGAGGGGGAGATGGCATCGGCAAGAGCGGAGGGGGTGGCAGCCATGGCGCCAGCAAGGAAGGGAGGAGGCGACGCCGGCAAGAGAGGCAACCATGGCACTAGCAAGGAGGTGGTTATCGTCTATTTCATCGAAATTTCGTAATTTCTGAATATATTTAAATTTTTTAAATTCAATTTGTTCTTTTGTATATTTCAACTGAAATTTTCAAAATTTGGCTTTCTCAGAGGGGTCTAAGAATTTTTCTAAACCAAAATTGTTTTCCGTGGATGGAACTATTCCTCGTGACAAAGCATAAGACATCATTTGATCGCAAAAAGACACATATGCATGCATGTAGCTATAGCTAGGGTTAATGTTACATCCATGTCGATTCTTTTTGCTTCCTATATATCACGCTCTCAAATATTAATCGGACGTAGCTATACCCCACAGAATAAGGACACATCCGTCGATCTAGTATCTACACTAGCATATAGACTATACAGAGCACAAAAAGAAGACATAGATTAAGAGAGAATTTCTCACAAGGTACAACTAGTAGGGTTGATGTGATCTGTGCATAAATTAAATGCGTGCATGGCCTGTAGGGGTCAAGCCAAGCCCGTGACCTCAATAACTCACACATGCATCAAAGATTAAGGTCCCGTTTGGCACGGCTCCACTTCACAAGTGGAGCTGTTTTTTTTTTGACTTCACAAGTAGAGCTGAGTGAAGCTACTTTTTTCAGCTCCACCCAAGGAGTTACTTTTGTCTCAGCAGGTTTTAAGGGACTCCTTAGGTGGAGCTATTTTGTTGTACCCCGTTTGGCACAAAACGGCTCCAAACAGCTCCAGGAGCCGGTGGTGGAGCTGTGCCAAACGGGGCCTAATAATATCATGTTTGCACCCTTTTTTTGATTCCTCGTGGATATCTTTCGTTTTCATCGATCAATCCATCGTAATTTGTTTCAACAAGAGGGCTTTTAATTAACTAATGTTACTAGTATGTTAAATATTGTAGCATGAGCACAAACATGAGCTGTCGTTCTTAGGGGCGGAGCCAAGAATTTTGATTGTAGGGGACCAATAGGCAATGCAATGTAACTATATTCAATAAAACTAATTCAAATGAAATTGGCTAAACATTGAAAGAATATAGTAGAAATTTTATTATCATGAGTGGGACCATGCTGCAACGATCTCAGAGCGGGTAACCTAGCAACTCTCATAACAAAGATCTGCTGAATTCCCTGTTTCTTAAACTAACCCCCCCCCCCTCTCTCTATATATAACACACTTATATACCTTACCTATATTTCCTATTTGACCTAAGCCTTACTGTCTCGCTTTCTATGAAAGAATGAGGAGACATCACTACGCCTATTACATACATTTTTTTTTGAATCCCCTACACGAGCAAAGAAATTTATTTATCACTTTTACTTTTTTTTTACTCAGTTATTCTAAAAGATAAGAGCTAACCGACCATCCTGATTGAATGTTTGAGTACTCGGAGTCTCTCGTAAGTATGCAAAGAAAAGTCTCTTCAGTCCTTTCCACAACTCCTAAATTTCCCATCAGTCTATCCAAACTAATTCCAGAAAGAGTCAGTGACCTTACTTTATTGTAGGTAGTGTAAGATAATTAGGAAGTCTTGATAGTCTTTCGTATAATCTCTTCTTCAATCCTAGCTAGGAGCAAAAAAGGAATGTCTTTTAGGGACCTTTGGATACCAAGATTTCCAACCTCTTACTTTTATAGTTATGAATTGCGGAACAGAACCAATTATGAAATTAATAAGTAAGCCTTCCCTCATCCCTATTAGTATCGGTTTGAGCCATTATCCAGAACTCCGCCGGAGCCCTTTAGGAAAAAAATTTACAGTCTTTTTTAGAACTAGAATTATTGTATGTATGTATGTATGTATGTATGTATGTATGTATGTATGTATGTATGTATGTATGTATGTATGTATGTATGTATGTATGTATGTATGTATGTATGTATGTATGTATGTATGTATGTATGTATGTATGTATGTATGTATGTATGTATGTATGTAGAAAGCCTTTTTCGTACTTCTGAGAGTACATACTCACACTTTCAATAATGTACCACTTAAACGAACATATTATACATCTTTATCACTTTCAGTATACTTAACTATTAATTCTAAGACACTCTAATACAACTTGGTTAAAAAAAATTCATTGGAACCTTTTATTTTATTATATATCGTTTTTCATATGTGAAATGAGTATATACACAAATTATATATAAGAAAGTGGATTTTGATGAAATTTTTCATAGAACTCACTTTGGAATATCTTATAATCATTATTAGAGTATACTCAAATAGATAAAGAGGTATATAAGAAGTGGGAGTACGTGCTCCTGGAATATGGAATTGTTTTCCTATGTGTGTGTGTATATGTATGTATGTGTGTGTGTGTATATACATATATGTATGTATATTTATGTATATGTATATATGTATATTTATGTATATGTATATACCTTTTCCGTACTCCCGGGAGTACATGCTCCTACCTTCCAATATACCACTTAAACGAACGTATTATATCTCTTTATCACTTTTGGTATACTTAAATATTAATTCCAAGACAGTCCAATACGACATGGATAAAAAATTACCAGAGCCCTTTATTTGTGCTATATATCCTTTTCTATATATAAAAGGAGTATGTAAATAAATTATAGTATAAAAAGTGGATTTTTATAAAAACATTTTTTATAGAACTCGTTTTGGATTATCTTATAATTATTATTACAATGTGCTTAAAAAGATAAAGAGCTATAGCTTGTTTGTTTAAGTAATATATAAGAAGTGAGAGTATGTGTGTATATGTGTGTGTGTACATATCACAGCTCACATTACGTAGTCACATGCATGCATGATGGATCGCGTAGAATACGTAAGCTTCCCATGCGTGTGCATGTGCGTACGCACGCACGCACGCCTCTACGCTACAAATAAACAACAACGCATGCAACCCCATACACGCACAACGCACGGGTATATACGGATGAAGGAACATCCTCGCTGGAGGGAAGCAGCATGCAACCGCGTGATCGGTGCATGCATGCATTGACCTGTCAGAGACAACGTATAAGGAAATATTCCCCAACTGTTTAGCATCGCCGTCGCATGCGCTGATCATGTACGTACGTCCCATCTGGTTTGCGACGTGCTGCGTGCACGTACGTACGTGTGTCAGTACGGGACACCACCACCACCTCACACGACAGCCCGATTCCGAGCACAGCCTTAGCAGGTCAGATCAGATCTCGTCTCCATCTCTGGCCTCTCGGTCTACGTACCTCTGTACATGCGTCGTATACAGTGAGTACGCCGCTGACACATTCTTCGGCAGGTTTGTCCGTGCATGCACAGCACAGTTCAAGTAAGTACTACAGATAAAGAGTAAACGACGTTAATTCTTTGGTTCTCTCTGGTAATTACGTACATACGTTTCTTAATTCTTTTCACGTGGAAGAGATAGCGTGGTGTGGACCTAGGCAGTGGGGCTAGCATGTACGTACGTACGTACGGTCCCCGGCCTGTATATGTCCAGCTGGCAGGGTTAGTGTTCGATGCTTCGATCGTACGTGATGGATCATGGATGGATGCATGGATGGACACATGCGTGGCCGCATGGGGGCTTCGTTTAAACTAGTTGCGGAATCTACAACATGAACCGAAAGAAAAGAGTATATATGTTATACTGTGTCACAGGAAGTCTATATATAAAAAGAAAAACAAGGATTTATATGTAATTACGGTATATACAAAAAACCGAAACTAAGGACCTATACATAATTATAAAAATGAGAACTTTTCTGATAAAATGAGCACAGTACATAATTATGGGAAATAAGAGAACTTTTCTAGAAAAAGTAAGAATCTATATGTAATTTTCAAAAAACGAAGATTTATTTCGCAAAAATGGTGATGTGGGTAACGAGCCCCCCCCCCCCCCCCCCCCGTTTAATAGAGGGAGTATACATGCATCCAAAGTTAATCATTCATTCATACATCATTCTTTCTTACTTTACTTCCTAGAATCCATTCAGTTTAAAATACGACCGCTAATAGATTTAAAATTATCTAGACTAGTTATATAAAAATTATTTTAATATATTTGTTGCCAAAAATATTTTTATAATATTATAATTTTATTAGTATATCTTAATATAAAGTTGTAAAAATTAGCAATTAAAGTTACGTCTTGAATACCTAGAAAATAAAAAACATCAAGTAAAAAAGAATGAAGAGAATAGAAAATATCGGTGGCATGTAGTTGCTACTAATTAGTGAGACAAGAGGACTTTAGTTAATCTGTTGTGGCACGCAGATGAGAGACGCTGTGATTTTTTTTACATCTATCCGTCGGCGAAGTGTACAATGTCACGCCCCCAAACAGGGCTTAGCGGCGGTGTCACCAAATCTCGTTGATGTTTTATGTATTTTGATGTAAGTATCAATAAATACAGTGACTATTCTGGATTTATATAATTTCTAGGTTTTCTCGTGTGTCTCACACGGAATTTTGTTTCGCCGAATTTTTCATCACCCTTCTCTCCTCTCTCTCTCTCTCTCTCTCTCTCTCTCTCTCTCTCTCTCTCTCTCTATATATATATATATATATATATATATATATATATATATATATATATATAGATATATATATATATATATATATATATATATATATGTATGTATGTATGTATGTGTATGTATGTATATGTATAAGTATATATATCATTACTATAGAGTATCATACTAGGCGTCTTATCACAGACAGTTTTATAGAATTCGTCAATGTTAAGCACGCATAGTTATCTCAGACGATTTTACTAACGTAATCGTCTATGTTGCAACCGATGGTAAAAAACGTCAATGACTGCCTACGTTTGCAAGTTAGCCACTGCCTCACTTCTCTTACTTGCCACCTCTGCTTGCTGCTCTACTATTTTTTTTTTTTTTTTTGGAGGGAGACGGATATGCAGGAAATTGTTTGTGGAGATCTAGGATTGCTCATTCTTATGTGCAAAAAATTTTGGTCTCAGGCGGGGATTGCAGGGATGCAACACAATTTTGAATATTTTACGATGGTTTTAGCATAGAACTAATCGGAAGGAATTCTTGCTAGATATTGACACATAGGCATACTGGGGGATGATGCTATGTTTTCTCTGGCGAAAGCTTGAGTTCTCATATGTGAAAACTGATGCAAATTCTAGGATGTGTCTTATTCATTGAAGTCACTTCTACAAACTTGCTAGATCCTTTAGAGGCTTGTGTGAGTTTTATATCATGCTCAGAACGTTTTGATGCTCCTGCCAAAAAGTAAATAAGCTTTTAATCATTCACAAGAAGACAAGGTTATTGAGAAATTGGTATATATGTAAATTACAAAATTCAAACTTAAATGGATTTTAACTATGACAGTAATGAAGCTCAAGTAGGTTTGGATTGTAGCAAAACGTAACCTTAAGTGTTGGCTTTTGGCATGATCTTTTCTTTAGGAAATTTTTTTCCTTTATTGCTTCCCCCGGTAATTCTTCTTTGCTTTCTGTAGCCTGAACTGTAATTGAATGCTTCATAGATAGCTTGCTCAGGGAAACAAGAACTGTATACTTGTGCCCTACAACTAGGGGTAAGTGTTTCACTACTTGCTATACAAATTTTATTTCTACTTTATATGCAACACAAACTTAGGTTTAATGACTATGGCGATATACACGAGGAGGTGGCAATCTTTAT
The DNA here is from genome assembly GCA_017311315.1 of Dendrocalamus latiflorus. Lineage (NCBI taxonomy): Eukaryota > Viridiplantae > Streptophyta > Magnoliopsida > Poales > Poaceae > Dendrocalamus > Dendrocalamus latiflorus. Next base: position 10,567,051 of record CM029613.1, on the reverse strand, counting down.
AGTAATTGTACCAAAGTGAAATAAGATAATATATCTTGATTCCCTACACAAGAACAACTATGACTTCACCTTTGTGCAACAAACACTCGATAGGTATGCGTACACTCATTTCCTCCATAGATAACATTATTGTAATCTTTCATTCGTTTGCTAGGGCCAAGGATAATTTTTTTTGAAATCACGTAGGTCGATCAGCGCCTACGTTGCCAGGGGAGGAAGACACAAGGAATGGAGCGCCAGACTGCAACATAGTGCGCGATTTTCAGTACCCGCTACAACATAATAATTCTATATCATACTTTGTAATAATGTCTCTCGAATGTTTGCAGTGCCACCAACAGCTACAAGGTAACCTATGTGCATTCTATGTTTGCTGTCATAAGCAGAAAATCATCAGTGCTAAGACGAATGAGCCAGAGGTTTGTCAATCTTACAATAATTATTTCCTAATTATCAATTTAAATATATATATGCTTACTACTTTACTCCTTCTAGCGACAGGGCAAGACAAACAAATCAAGTACATTGGATCTAAATGAACTCTCAGACGTTCGAGGATAGCTCTTCATCTTCTAGATGATGGAGGTCATTGACTCGAAAGGAGAGTTTCACTCTAGTAACATTGATTAATACATATTCAAACATTTGATTTAATTGTAATTCATTTTGAGTTGTAATTCAATTTTAACTCTGGTGACAGTTCATTTAACATTCTTACATTCTTTTGTAATTGATTTTGGGTTGTAATTCACTTATCTATTATTTACCTATAAACTGCTTACTTTTTTTAGAGGGTATGGTTAGCATTTTCTGAGACTACCCAAAAACAAAAAAAAATGGCTATACAAAGAAACTATCATAGATAGTTTCTAACACAAAAATATCTATGATACGTAGACCATCACAGATGATTTTTTTGTATTAGACATCTGTGATATGTCGAATATTACAAATGATTATTTTAAAATCCATCTGTGTTTGTGACTTATCACAGATTTATCACCACCTATTATCACTAACGTAATAAATCGACGGTTCAGAAACTATCTCTGATGAGGGCTATGAATTGTCTGTGATGACCCTATATGTGGTAGTGTGTGTATATGTATATTCATATATCACTACTGCAGAAAAGGTCATCACATATGGTTTCTTGAGTCGTCTGAATTTATGGGTCAGTAATGACATATATATGATCATTACAGACGATTTTCAAATCATTTGTAATAAGTAACAACGCAGACATTTTTTTCAAATAACCATTTGTGATGTGTACATATCACAGACGGGTTTTAAAGATAACCATTTGTAATGTGTACATATTATAGACAGCTTTCAAATATAATCGTCTGTGATATTTACATATCACAAATGACTAATAAAAAACTATCTGTGATGTGTTATCACAAGCGGTTTTTTAAAAACACCGTCTATGATATTACCAATCACTATTTTTGGTTTTTCATATCTTCCCCATTCACTAAAAGTAGTACATATATTTTATGGTAACATTAACATATATAGCCTTGCATACCCTATAATTTAAATGAGTTAGAGACAAAGTTTAGATCCCATATCACACTTGGGATCAGTGTGTGATTTGCTTCATGCCCTTTAGAGCCCAAGTGTGATATGAGATCTAACTTTGTCACTAGCTCCCCATATCACCCTTGGGCTTCAAATGGCATACAGCAAATCACACACTGGATCTAGTGTGTGATTTGCTTCATGCCCTTTGAAGTACAAGTGTGATATGGGGATCTGACTTGTGAGGTGCACAAGAATACATATGTTAGTGTTACCATGAAATATATATGTACTGCTTCCAGTGCATGGAGAAGATATGGAAAACCAAGACGGTGATTAGCAATGGTACAGGTGGTTCCTTAGTGGAGGTTGATCAAAGTTTCTCCATGACAACTATCTGTGAGTTGGTGATATTTGAAGTAGAAATAATAATTTTACACAGCACACACCAAGTGTATCACCAACTCACAGACGGTTGTCATATGGATCGTGAAGTTAAAGTGGTAGAAAGCATTAATAAGTGGTGTTCTTACCTTAGTGATGAGGCACCCTTGGAGGCGAGGAACATGATAGAGATTTTATTGAAAAAAGATAGTTGTAGGTGAAATTAGAGTTCTTAGTGCACTGTAGATTGGAACCATCATAAGTGTGCTAGCAGTACTAATTTAGCTCATAAATCATTTAGTATGATATATGAAATCGCTAGGATTGTAAAATTATGAACCTCAGTGGGTGGGAGGCCATCAGGTGGGTGGGTGATAGCATAACTCATTTCTACTCACTACTACAGACAATGTTATCACAGACGTTGTAAGTTATCTCAGACGGTTTGGGAGCCGTCTGTGATAACCAGCTATTATCACTGACACATAAACGCAGACAGTTCAAAATCATCATCGCAGATGGTTTAGTTTATGTGTCAGTGATAATAGCTGGTTATCACAGACAGCTCCCAAACCATCTGAGATAACTTACAACACACACCGGCCGATCGAATAACATGTGCCCAATTTCAAAACATACTCTCTAAAAAAAGAGCTACCAGTTAGAATCCAGTCACATCACACTGACGGTCTGACCACCAATCACAGTCTGATCATACGAGACCTGTGGTCTAACTGCCAACCCTAGCTGATCAGACTGACCTTGACAGCAGCAACTCTCAAATCTAAATTTTCTAAAACTTTTACAAAACTGAAATTCAACTTAACCAAAGTGCCAATTCTCTCATTCTCAACTCCCATCCAACGGCGGCATGGCGTCGTCCATACTCCCTCTCGTCTAGCGGCTGGGCATCGTCCATACCTCCTCCCATCCAGCGGCGGCGTTGACTACCTCCTCCCGTTCGGCTGGCGTTAACTTAGCAACCGAAAATGAGCAAACAAAATCTGCCATGCCGACGGCCATGTGCACAATGAAAGGTATCTCCTCCACTCCAGCCCGATCGAGATTCCCCATGTTGAACAAACAGATCGAGATTCTTTACCTCGCAAGCGGCGGCAGATGGAGAACAAGCTTGTGTATCTTACCTGGCATTCGTCTCTGCCTCTACTACCGGCCGATTTGAAGCATGAGTTGTGCTGCATCCTCTCGACATTCAGCATCTATGAGAGACACTGCTGGCGGAAGCACTATCAACACAATCGGGCATGATTTGTGGTATGACCCTCTTGCTTAGAAGGACATTACAATCGATTATTTGTTCTGCAGATTGATTTACCACCAATTTTCCCTAATGCATGCATATTGGAGACGCTTTTGGTTCATCTATGATTTTCCACTGGAAGGAATGGTGGTGACTAACGCACGGCTCTCTAGATCTTCGTCCCTAGTCAAAACCGAATTTTGGACACATGTGGACCCCTAAACACCCGAAATTTCATTTTTGCCCCTAAACCAAAAAATTCCGTTTCTGGACCCCTCCTGAGCGCGCGTTCGCGAGATGGCACCACGTGTCCCGGTCGTGCGGTGTGGTACCGCACGACCGCACTGTTCACGGGTCGTGCGGTACCACACCGCACGACCCAGCTGTCTGCCGCCCCGACCGCGAATTCTCCCGCCCGACCGCACGTCCTACCGCCCGACCGCACATCTCGTTTTCTGGCCGCGCGACCCGCCGATCCAACCGCGGGATTGATTCCCGACCGCACGTCACGACTGTTGTCTAATCGGCCCGCCGAAAGCAGCGTCTCCCTGGCTTTTTTCACACCCGAGCAGCACACGCGTCAACAGCTCGCTCGTATGGCCCCTCTCACTCACGGATAAATGCACAGATAAGAGTTCATTCCTATGCGCGTATGGTCATCCAGGAGCTCATTTGCAGTTGGTTCGACCGAAGACAGAGCGAGAGAGTGAGGCAGTGAAGGAAAGTGACGAGTGAAAACTCAAAGGTTTGAGTTGTTTTCGTTCGGAATCTGCGGATTTGGCAAATACAAAAGTTGTAGATCGTCTCATGAGCTTCAAGAAGAGGTAAGTTTTGTGCCCGTGCAACTATATTTTTATGTATGTCATTAGTCTATAATTAAGCAAACCATGTTTTGCTAATGTTATTTTATGTTAATGTTTGATACGGTATGTATTTGTAGCAAATCTTGTATATTTTAGGCATGATGTATTGTAGTGTATGTAATGTTGTACTGTGTTTTTTGTGAACATACGTATTGTAGTGTAGTTTAATGTTGTGCGAAAATATGAACTTGCAGATGTGTAGACGCTGAGAAAGTACATATTTATCTTAGAGCATTTGTAGATGATAACAATATTAGCAGGATTAGGAACATACAAGTAGTACACTTAGGGAAGAAGTGCATACAGTACGGTAGGTGGTAAAAATAAATTGGAAATAAAATTGGTACATTAGAATTAAAATGCAATTACAGTAATACAAAGTTATAGTACAAATCAATAAAGCATGTATTAAGTAAAAGTTAGAAAACAAATGTAGGAAAATTAGTAAATGGTTTTTTTGCATTAATTAGAAAAAAACATGGAATACAAAGTAGTAGCATAGATTGAGAAATTAAAATATTAGTAATCGAAATTGTAAGTCATAGGAATATGTAAAATAGTTAGAAATAAATTGTAGTTTTACAAATACAAAACAAATACTTAGCGATTTGTAGGCGATAGGAAGATGTATGAAATACCGCACTGTTAATGTTACAATGGGGTAGTGGGTGTTTGATGGTACGATTGTTACATGCTGTGTACTAAAATTGGTTGATTATGCACTTATGTTAGGTACGCAATGGCTGGCATTTAAGACTTATTCGTGTTTTATGGGAGTGGTCTCGTACGCGATAGGGCGCATGGGGCGGACCTGTCAAATTGCGACCGGACCGTGATCCAGGCACCCAGTCTGAACGCCATGAGCTTGTCTGAGTTACGGAGGTGTGTCCGTTCGGCGTTCGATCGGCACACCGCAAGGAAGAAGTTACGGATCGAGGCAGTTATGCCTCAATGGTGGGTGATGGAAGGGAGAGCATATGGCAACTTCGAAGGTGACCAATGACGCCTCATGGGCAAACTACATGGAGGTCGTGTGCAACCCTGATGCTGCGATATATGCAGGCCAATGGTGTATGTCGAGTTCGGAGAGGGCAGAATCATCCGCCATGGTTGGTTCAATGCCGCTGGTGGAGATGTAGAGCCTGGGTTCATCTCCGGCGGTCATGAAGACGCTTCTGCGGGAGAACATGTGGGCGAGGAAGTGGGTGATGAAGACCTCAGGAGGCGTGCAGAGAATTTCCAGCCAACGAAGGTGTGGACAGAGGTGGTGGGCCGCCCGTATTGACTATCATGAGTATCTTGGGGACCAGGTGGAAGAAGAGGGCAGCGAGGAGGACGAGGAGGTGGAAACAGGCAGTTCTGGAGAGGACGAGGATGGCGAAGGTGCAACTGGAGGGGTGGTAGGTCGTGTTGTGACTAGGACGGTGCGTACGTGTCGTCCAGACTGGACGACAACGCAGCGGCAGCCCTAGTTCTGCCACAGGCGGAGGGGGAGAATGGGGTTCAGCGAGGGCGCACTCTTTTTGGGGCAGTGCTTCCGTAATAAGAGTGCTGTCCAGCAGGCTATTGCTAGACATGCCGTCAACATAAGCCGGACATATCGGGTCCACAAGTCAAAGCCGGACACGTACGTTGTGAAGTGTGTCGACGGGTCCTGTCCTGGCAAAGTTCGTGCACAACGGTACAAGGGCGTTGGCACGGAGTTCCGGATAACGGTGCTGCAAGATCACATTGCGAGCTTGCGGGCCAGTACATAGACACCGCAACATGACATCATCCAGGCGGATGTGTCCATTTCCCCGAAGTTCTAATGGCAGAAGTAGCGAACATGGCGGGCTTCGAAGTGAGCTACAAGAAGGTATGGCGGGCGAAGCGAAAGGTTGCACCGTATGTATGGGACGTACGAGGAGGCGTACGACCTGGTCCCAAGAATGCTGCAGCAAATTGCACAATCAAACCCAGGCACGTACATAAACAAGCAGGAGAGGGTTCATCCTACGGAGGGCCCGAATTGTTTCATTCTTGACAGAGTGTTCTGGGCCTTCCATCAGGCGATACAAGGTTTCAGGTGGTGCCGTCCAGTGCTAACCATAGATGGGACGTTCCTATCCGGCAAGTACAAGGGTACTATTCTCACCGCAGTTGCAGCCGATGCAAATGACCAGTTACTCCCAGTGGCATTTGCAATTGTGGAGAACGAGAATACGGATAGCTGGCTTTGGTTCCTTGCCAATGTGAAGCATGCCATAGTGCAAGAACGCCCTGAAATGTGTCTTATCTCCGACCGCAATGCAGGCTTGCTGTCTGCGTTGCGAACGATGTAGAATGGGACGCAGCCCCCGTTCCAGTGGAATGATGTGAAAGAACCGTTGGTGCATGAGGCATATTGCCAGCGAACTTCCATAGAACGTTCCGTAGCAAGGACCTAATGAAGAGTTTCAAGAAGCTATGCATGCAGAACCAGAAGCGAAAGTTCGACACCTTGTGGAGGCAGCTCGATCAGGAGGCTACCAAGCATGTGCATACAGAAGCAGGGGCCGTGGAGGGGGGCTCCACAAGAGTCGGGGTATTCACACAATGGGTTCAGTCCAATGCACCTGACTTGGAAATGTGGTCTTTGTTGCACGACACCGGTGGGCAAGGTATGGGATCATGACAACCAACATGTCCGAGGTTTACAATGGTGTCTTGAAGGGGTCAGATCCCTGCCGATCACGGCAATCGTGGGCGAGACTTGGAACCGTACCGTCGGGTACTTTGTGAATAGAGCCATGATGGCGAAGAAGCACCTGGATGAAAACAAGCAATACTCTGAGGTCATGCAGGCCTTCATGGACAGGAAGATGGAGAAGGGTCGATCCCACATTGCTCAGCCCATTGATGGCTTAAGGAGGAAGTTTGAGGTCCGCCTCAGGCAGAAGTATGTCATGGGTCATATTAGAGGGGAGCGCAAGCAGGTATGCACGATTGATGAGAAAGCATCTTGCACCTGCAACAAGCCCCAGCTTCTGCACAAGCCATGCTCCCATGTGTACGCGGCCTGCGCTGTATGGCACCAGGCGTCGGCACAGTACATCTCCAAGTACTACGACATGCAGCACTTGTATGCAACCTGGAGTGCAGAGTTCATTCCTACGGGGTAGACATGCACTACAGGGAATTATGGCAGGGGAGATAAAGTGGGTGCCCAACGATGCACTGAAGCATGTCGGTCGTGGAAGACGACAAAGTCATCGCATCCGCAATGACATGGATGACAGCCAGCGAGGGGATCGTTTCAGCCAAGGCCCAAACGTTAGGCCGGCATCAAGCAACGCTCCGTAGTACCAACCACAATGTTTTCTTGTACCCATTGTTGCTTCCATGTGTTCTGTGCGTTGCGATGTACCCTGCATTATTCAGGAGGTGTACGCTTCATTGTTGGCTCCATGTATCTGTGTCGTGCACATTACCATGTTATGTATGTTTTCGTACATTCCATATGTTTCTTGTCGTGTGGGTCATATTCGTGTGCACATTTTATGTATGTTTTGGTACATTCCGTGTTTCCCTGTCGTTACATTTGTTGTTAATTATGTTGTCATTTGTTGCACATTTTGTTATAAATTTAGACTCACTTGTTATCCTTCTTTGGCAGGACATGGCGTTCGAGTTGCTAGACCCCCGTTGGGATGAGCACCACCGATGCCATGCGTGGTCGTCGGGAGACGCACGAGGGCCTCCTTGCTTCGTCCTTAGGGGCCCCCGAGAGAACTGGCGTCTCGACCAGCGGTACATCCCACTACTGCGGGACACGGGCTGCTGCCCATTGCCCGCATGTTGGATCTACCGCATGCGTTCCAGTATGATGCGCCGCTGCTGTCCGCTCTCGTTGATCGATGGAGGCCGGAGACTCACACCTTCCACTTCCGGGGGGGGAGATGACGGTTACTCTGCAGGACGTGACGATGCTTACAGGTCTACCCGTCCGTGGTGCTGCTGTAGTGCCACCCCCAAAGGCAGCAGATTGGAAGGTCCGTCTGGGTCACCGGTTCGGTCATCCGATCCCAGACAACGCAGCGGTGTGCCACATGGATGGCTTCGTCGGTACATGACCTGTCCTGCACACGCACATGAGGAGGAGGTGCGGACACACTTCGTTGCGTACCTGCTATATCTGTTCGGGTGGGTCTTTTTCCCTAGCACCACTGGAGACTCCGTGCAGCCTAGCTACATACACCTAGCGGAGTCTTGGCGGATGGCTGGCCTGGTCAGGTGCCACAGTATAGCTGGGGATCAGCAGTTCTTAGCGCCACATACCGAGGCTTGTGTGACGCCTCGCAGCGTAGCGCGGCCAGCGAGCCGGTCCTAGCCGTCTGCTACCTTCTCCTTCAGTTGTGGTCGTGGGAACACTTCCCCGTTGGAGGCCTTCCTTTGGTCGTGTTGTGCACCCTTATGACCTCAGCCCGCAGTTCTACGGCCTCGGTGGTGGCGACGACCCCGTTGATGGCCCACAATGGGTACACGTTGGACACATGGTCAGTTGAGGTGGGCCAGGGACAGACCGAGACGTGCGTACACGGATTTCCACAACAGGTTCGAGATTCTGCAAGAGGCCGTCATATAGTCTGGTGGCCATGGACTCCACGGTTCATTTGGACACGGCCCCCCACGGTTGTCATCTCAGTGCGGGCAGGATCACAGGTACTGGTTGACGACCTGCCACTTGGTGTTCTCGCACTGCGTCGAGCCATACAGCCCACACCGAGTCATGAGGCAGTTCGGACTGTACCAGCATGTCCCCCCATGCCAGGACGCCCTCTTGCAGACAGCACCCACCGGTATGTCATTACACCATAAATTTAATTAATGCATTAGTCTGTGCCCCTACTAATTGTGTAATGTCTCAATGAACTTGCAGGCAATCGAGGAGAGGGCGAGCGACAGAAGACTGGAGAGCCACACAGCGACGTGGACAGACATGTGGCGTGACCAGGCGGATACGATGGTTGTGGACGAGACACGGCCGGACGACCCCGCGACGTATAGGACATACCTTGAGTGGTACGCTCCACGCACGCGCTAGGCTTACTGGGGAGCCGCCACATCGTCCACTTGAGGTCGTTCACGAGGCCGCTATACAGCAGGTCCAGACCGTCATCTAGCGGCACGGCACGACCAGGCGGTACGAGATTAGTATGTCATTAAACAGTGCAGGATTACGTTTTAACTGACTGTTTGTTTCACTGCAGTTGGACCGGCTGCATCGTATCAGGACGAGGCACAACAGTCTATACACCGTGCGAGGTCAAATACGGTTGATCGGTGGGTCACTTCGATGTGCAGCATCTACGATGACGCCAGGGCTGCGATACGGACCTTGAGTTGTGGTCGCCACCGAGATGACGTTGTTGCTCCACGTCGGGGACGTGGCCAGGGACACCACCCCCCCTCCCGCCGCCGTCAGCACCACCATCAGCACGGCCATCGTTGTCGCGTCCATCGCAGTCCGAGAGTCGGCCCAGCTACGCTCGCTCGGCCTCCACGCGCTTCGGACCGGCGGTTGGACAATTGCCAACTATTTGTTCATCCACTCATTTACCATTTATGTCTAACCACATGTTCGTCTTGCAGCAATTGCGACAGGATAGCACGTTGCTACGGGCATCGTCATCACGGGGGCGAGGAGGAGCGACCGCGCTCTCCAGGCCGACGGGGGCCCACTCCAGAGAGCGACCCTGACTCGCCGCAGCAACCAGAGGGGGGATGCCCTCGTTCACCCGTAGCGTGCAGTCCAACCTAGAAGACCGGGACAGGTGGTTTGGGCAGACCTATCAAGGCTTCACATCGCAGGAGTACATGCGCGACTACCCGTCGACATCGTCATTTCGACAGCCACATACCCCGGTATGCACTAACGTACTAAGCTAAACATGTCTATTTCAAAGCCATCTAATCGCACTGGCAAAAAAATGCAGGTTTACTCGGAGCAACAGGGCCATGACGTTCACGGTGGGTCATCCGCTTTTCAGAGTACCCAGGTAAATGCCTTGTGATATTACTACTCATTATGAACATTTTTTGTACTTTCCATTGCCTAATTCAGCTGTACCATCTAAGCAGGACGTAGACCCCTCCTCCGAATGGCTGAGCTCTATTTTTGGCCAGCCGTCGCAACCCTCCACAGAGTTGTACCCACCACCGCCTCGGGCGCAGCCCTCGCACTACGATCTTCGCGATGCACCGCGCTCCCCTAGTAGGTTCACCTTCTCAGAGGATCAGATACGCCGTCCGAGGCGGCGACGACGAGATGATGAATGAATTTTTGTAATTGTGCTGTTGTGACGTCGCATGGTTTGCTGTGTTTCGCATGGCTTATGAAATTATTTGTTCTACAATTAAGGCTTCATTGCAATATGACAAGTATGCACGCATGTGGGCACTGTACCTCACAACACGCATTACATTGACATAGATTAACTCTCCAGCGGGAGAACACACGATAACAACAAACACAAGGTACAACATAGCATAAAACATTACCAACATACACGAGGAGAACCTCCAGCACTACAACTTGACTGTGTGGGGGGCAGCCTCACGCACAAAGACCACAGAATAAGAAGGCATCAGGCAATGACAACACGAAACAACACATACATTGCACGTACATGAAATGTAGCAAGTAGTACAACCATCAACACACCAACGAACACAACAACTAAAATACAACACAACCGTACACCTCGTTGCCTATATGCCAAACGAGCCTCGTGCCACCCAACTGGAGAATTGCTGAGGGGGCCGCCTCGGACGTGGCTGGCCGTCGTGGTAGTGGCACGCACATATGCAACTAGGGTTCGCGCAGCAACATGTGGGATCATACGAGCTTCCTATGTTCACGACCTCCTCGTTGCCCCTCTCGCGTTGCATCTGTTGGCGGAGGTCATTGTTCTCCTCAGTGAGAGTCTCGATTCGGTCCTCCAACTCCAATATTCGATCCCATAATGTATCCACATAACGACAATATACCGTTCGTGAGGAGGGTCGATCCAGCGGGAGAAGTCGCATTTCGCCATCTGTGGGAAATAACGGTAAACATGGAGGGTCCATAAGCAATAACAAAAATTGTACTATTAGTAATTCGTACCCCGGAGCGTGGGCAGCGGAAGAAACGTCGCCCGCCATCGAACGGGCCATCCAGGACCTGCACGACCGCGTAATCATTATGTCTGCATTTCGGCCACGCCGGTTGAGCACGCCGGCTTGGTATCAAGCGGTACTGTGGACCGAAGATCTCCTCCTTTCGAACGGAAGGTCTTCCTTCGGTGACCCAAATCCGAATGGCCCCTCGGGTTCCGACATGGTATGTTTCACCACGAAAGACAAGGTACTTCTTTGTTCGATTTACAGGGTTCTCTGCGTACAATGTCATGGGACCCAACCGTGGTATTTATACCAAACGAGAGAGATTACTGCAGTGACCAAAAACGAAAAAGACGACAGCTTTCCGCAGTGAGATGACAAAAGATGCCAGCTTTGCGCAGTGACATGACAAAATGGGGCAGCTTTGCTCAGTGACATGACCAAAGAGGCCAGCTTTGCGCAGTGACATGACAAAACGGGGCAGCTTTGCTCAGTGACATGACCAAAGATGCCAGCTTGTGGAGTTAAATGACAAACGAGGCCAGCTTTGCGCAGTGACATGACAGCACAGGGTCAGCTTTGCTCAGAGAGATGACAACACGGGGCAGCTTTTTCTGTGTCATGAATTACCACCACCTCCCAAGACACGGTAAATTTTCAAGCTTTATTACTTGGTTTTTCATTTTTCTTACTTGTTTCCATTGCTACATTCTATGATTATATCTCTGCTATGTACGAAGAGAAAAGGAGAGCCTGCCACTTCGAGCTCCAAGAATAGAAAAGGAGAGCCTGCAGAGAAGGCCTGTGAAGGAGAGCTCAGAGAGATTTGTTTTTGTTGAAGCTGAGAAGGCCTGTGATGTTACAGTGGAAAATTATGACATGCGTGAAACCCTGCGGTGCCTATTGCCTATTTTCATTCTGCTATCATTTGTTTCTGACCAGGCTTTGACACTGTTTCCATAATCTCATTGATCCTATTGAAATGAGGTGTGATCGTCAGACTGGTGATGTTTTTGAAGTGCTTGATGGTTTGATGTTCAAAGATGGTTTCCTGTATAAAAGGTTGCTCTTAGTTCTTTGATTTAGTAGGGCATACAACCAACAGAGAGATGACAACACGGGACAGCTTTTTCTGTGTTCGTGTTGTACTGTGCTTATGAAATTATTTGAACTACAATTAAGGCTTCATTCCACTATGACAAGTATGCACGCATGTGGGCACTGTACCTCACAGCACGCATTACACATACATACATTAACTCTAGCGGGAGAAGACACGATAACAACAAACACAAGAAACACAAGAAAGAAAATAGCTTGAACAACATAGCATAAACATTACCAACATACACGAGGAGAACCTCCAGCACTACAACTTGAGGATAACAATAAACACAACAAAGAAAATAGCACACAACATTAAATTTATCTTCCGCTCCAGTCTGTCGAAACGATGCCGCATCCCGACGGGGCAACCCCCCACGACAACTCTCTCCTGGCGAACAATGTCAGTCCTAGTGCCCATTTCATCCTCCCACACCCAGAATCGGCAACCACCGGGGGCTTCCTGCGATTCAATGAGAGAAGATTTTTAAACATGCCACCACGATTTGAATGAACCGAAACAATCTTACTCACCGAGTGATAGGGGCACTTGTAGTAGTGCCGCCCAGGATTCGAGGCCGTCTGTGAGATCACACGTCTAACAACCGTGTTGCATTTCGGGCAAATCACCGTGGGTGTATGCGAAGAGCTGCTGAGCTGACTCATTGCCTAGTCGGGGGGAGTTAGCACGGACTAGGTGAGTGATTACAATGCAAGGGACTATGTGAGGAATGGCTCCCTTTTATAGGCTGTGGGGGCAGGCTCAGTCACACAGAGCACGGAATAAGACGACGTCACGCAATGACATGACAAAACGGGGCCAGCTTTGCGCTGAGATGTGACAAAACAGGGCACTTTGCACAGAGACGTGACAAAAGAGGGTAGCTTTGCTCAGTGACATGACAATAGAGTGCAGCTTTGCGCAGGGACATGACAAAACGGGCCAGCTTTGCTCAGTGAGATGACAAAAGATGCCAGCTTTGCGCAGTGACATGACAAAACCGGGCAGCTTTGCTCAGTGACATGACAAAAGACTGCACCTTTGCGCAGTTACATGACAAAACGGGGCAGCTTTGCTCAGTGACATGATAAAAGAGGCCAGCTTTGCCAGTGACATGACAAAAGAGTGCAGCTTTGCGCAGGGACATGACGCAGTGAGATGATAAAAGATGCCAGCTTTGCGCAGTGACATGACGAAACGGGGCAGCTTTGCTCAGTGGGATGACAAAAGATGCCAGCTTT
>CM029613.1:10399367-10547007 GCA_017311315.1 Dendrocalamus latiflorus | reverse complement strand
ATGTGGTGCTCCTGCACTGATGCTTGCCATCCTGAAGATAGAAACAATGCATGCAGTGAGAGAACTAACACAGCAGGAACAGAACACCCTAAAGATCAGTCTGACATCACACAGCCGACTGATGCTGGCTATCCTACAAATAAGTTATTGCAAATGTTCTATGGAGTTAAGACTGTTAGAGCAATGAGGTACCGCTATTCTGCTGCATTTTTCCTTGGGACTAGTTACCTATCATGTGGAATTTTAGCTGTGTTTTCTGAAAGCCTGAAACTTGGGAGTACTCACTGAAACGTACTAGTTAGTAACTAATTGAATGTTGATGGTGGCATTTACCGGCCGGCGCCACTGCCAGGTGTGTTTTTCTCTGAAAAAATGTTTTACTTATGAGAAATTCATATTTTACTTGAGAGTTGAGATCACTAATTAAGGAAATCACCACCGAAGAAGATTGAAGTAAGCTACCGAAGCAAAGCTACCTGCACCCCTACACGGCAGAGACAGTGCAGACTCCCGTGCATTGCTTTGGACTGGAGCTAGCTATGTAACCACGGGACACCCGATGCATGTACAGACTTGTCAGGCTCGTCGAGCTGAGCTACATAAACGTAAGGAAGAATCAGCATTAATTGTTGCGGTTGAAGTGTCAACAATGCTCTACAAACTTTGGTTCTCTTTTCATGAGTGTGAGGTTGGTTCTCTTTTCATGAGTGTGAGGTTTCTCAGACAGAAGCTAGGCAAGTTGTGGCCGGTGCTATTTCCCTGTCGTCGAGTCGTCGCCTATCATGAAACTACGCAACACATGCGGAAATCATTCCAGCAGACGAGAAAAGTTCAAAAAGCTGTGGCACTATCTAAGCATTATGCATTTAGTCCAACTAGTAAGGCACCGGATTTTCCTCGCATCTAATCAGGTTGGATTATTTCTCGCTTTTGCTAGCTCCAGAATCTGATGATCTGATCCCAGGCCGCTCAACTTGAACTGTGTCTTCGACCTATATGCCTTGGGGTGGGTTATTTTCTGCTGTGGTTTATGATTTTTGTCCTATTGCGAGCATTTGTATGAACAAACTGAATATCTATAATACATTTCGAAAAATCTGTCCCGATAAGCCGCTTCGAAAAGACAATGAAACAGTCATATTTGTTTTTTCACGAAAATTCATAAGCTAAAAACCGAAAAGAACTCTAAATTGCCATCCTCTTCACTCTTCACATCCAAAGTGGCAGTTCCCTGATCTCACGCATCTGATGGCGGTTGTCATCTTTGCTATGGTAAGCGTAATGCGTGTGTGTGTGATCATGGCCAGTGGGCCTAAAGCTAACGAGCTTGAGGAATGTGGAAATGGAGGTTGTGGTGCTCATCATCATAGTAACATTTGCGAAATGCATTGGCTCCAATCTGGACCAGCTTAATTGCGAGCTCATGATCGATTATAGGCAATGCTTTCTGCAACTTTGATCAAGGCGCGTGATATATGCCCAGAAAAGAGAGGGTGTGGGGGGGGGGGGGGGGTTTCATCGAGATGCTTCGCGTAGAGGCATAGGCATGCACGCGTAGTGGCGAAATATCCCGTGAAAACTGGCCAATTTTAAAAATCCATGAAATCCTGACGCGGAAGTTTCCAAAAAATTCTCAAATCATTACCAGCTGTAGGAGTACATAAGTTCTACATATCTATTGTTGAAATTGAATATGAAATTGATAAGATAGAGCACGAAACAAATGAAGAACAATCAAGAATACGAGACGCATTTAACGTGTAAAACCCTTGCAGGTAAAAAACTACGGATGTATAATCGTCGAAATCACTATATGAGAAAAGGTTACGGAATACATTTGACATATATGTGATTTTACGTTCTACGTTATCCTGCCATGTAGCTTACAAAGAATATAAATAAACTTAGGAACAAGTGTCCCAGACGAGAAAGGAACAGAGTGTTAGTCAGCAACAAAACAGAGACTTATCGAAATTAGAGCAGTAACCTTCTTGTAGACAGGAACAACACCCCGTTCAGAGAATCTCAGAACACAACTGTGTAGAGTTGTTGTCGAAAGTGCCTTGAATAGCCATATCTAACTCCAGTCGGCGCATGCACCTTAGAGCACTACGTTGAAGTAGGTTAGTGTAGAGTCCATTACAAACTCAAAGATGATCCTAATCAAAACCTCCGATCAGTTCACATTGCTTACCTGATCAAATTCTTCAAGTGGTCGGAAAGACCAGTAGGTGTCAGACCCGACCATATTTGGATCACAAAATATAATAATCTCCACCTTAAACCGAATTCCTCCGGCAGCAAAAAAGAACTGAAGATTTCTCGATGAAATAGTAGAATGTCTCTTGTGCGTCAAACATCTGAAACGACTAACGAGTAATGCTGACCAAGTTTGAGCAGAACTCAAACTTAGCGGTAGGAACTAGCTTTGTCATCATATCAGTTGGATTATCATGAGTACTAATCTTGCAAAGTTTAATGTCACCTTGTGTAATAACTCCTCGGGTAAAATGATATTTGACTTCAATGTGCTTTGTTCTCTCATGGATCATTTGGTCTTTTACAAGACAAATAATATTCTGACTATCACAGAAAATTTTAGTGCAAGATGTACTTTCACAAAGCTCAGTGTAAAGACCTCTTAGCCAAACAATTTCTTTACAGGCTTCCGAAATAGTCATGTATTCAACCTTAATGGTCGAGAGAGCAACAATAGCTTGTAAACTGGCTCTCCAACTCACGGCACAGTCTTTGACTGTGAAAATATAACCAGTAAGAGATCTTCGCTTATCTGGATCTCTTGCAAAGTCTGAGTTAACATATCCGACCAGTCCAACACTGGTCTATCCAAACTGCAAACAAGTATCAAAAGTGTCCCTTAATTACTTGAAGATCCACTGGACAACTATCCAGTGGTCTTCACCAGGATTGTGTATATATTTGCTAACAAGACTCAAAGCATGAGATAGGTCAGGGCAAGAGCAAATTGTGGCATGCATAAGTGATCCGACTGCAATTTCATACAGAACACTTGACATGTATTCAACTTTTTTCAATTCTTTGTGGACTTAGCTAAAGAGAGCTTAAAATATGCAGCTAGTGGTGTACTAGTCGATTTGGCCTTATACATGTTGAAGCGACAAAGAACTTTTTCAATATACCCTTTCTGATTTATGCATAATTTCCCAAACCATCGATCTCTAATGATTTCCATACAAAGAATCTTCTTTACTGCACTGAGATCTTTCATCTTAAATTTACTGCTCAATTGTATCTTTACCTTTGAAATTTCAAACTTGTCTTCTACCACAATCAGCATATCATCGACATATAGGAGCAAATAAATAGCTGAACTGTTGATGATCTTCAAATAAACATAGCTATGATAATTAGATCTCTTAAACCTTGGAGAAATCATAAAGGAATCAAATCTTTGTACCATTGTTTGGGTGATTACTGCAACCCACAAAGAGACTTCTTTAATTTGTAGGCAAAAACCTCCTTTCCAGGAGCAACAAACCTTCTTGCTGCTTCATATAGATGTCTCCTTCCAATTTCACATGTAAGAACATGATCTTAACATCCAGTTGCTCAAGCCAAAATCATGTATAACCACAATACTAAGTAGAGTACGAATATAACTATGCTTTACTATAGAAAAAATATGTAAAATCAATATATGTGATTTGGCTATACCCTTTGTAATGAACCTCGCCTTGTACCTGACCTAATCGGTTGGTGATGTGCCTTCCATCGTCTTGTAAATCTACTTGCAATATATGAGTTTCTTTTCAATCTGACACTACTGCAGAAAAGTTTATCACAGGCGGTTCAAAAATGTCATCATAGACATATCAGAGCCATATGAGTTTATGGGTCAATAATGACATGAGATCATCACAGATAGTTTTCAAACCTTCTGTGATGCAGACTACCACATATGGTTATTAACGTAGAACTATCCATGATAGTTGATTATCATAGATAGTTTGTAGATGAAACTGTCAGTGATAGCTGATGTATGAAACCGTCTGTGATAGCTCATGTATCACAGACAGTTTGTAGATGAAACTATTTATGATAGATTATGTATTATCACAGACGGTTACATGCTACATATAAAATCAGCACATTTACACTAAATATCCCTGACAGTAAATATGCAAATCCATCAATGAAATCAATTATCATAAATCAATTACTTGATAAGAAAATAAGTATTACATTTATATCTACATATACCTAAATCATTAGTCTAGGATATGCCAAAAACATATAATTGTGATCTGCCAAAAACAACATATAACTTTGATCTGCCAAAAACATCTATCTAAAAATGCCCTCGTAATCTTTTTTATCTTTAGCAGCCCAAAAATCACATAGAAGTTTATCACAAGTGACGGGGCAAAAACTGAACGATCGAAACAAGAATGCATCTACATAAGGTCACCAAATTTGTTCTAACAGTATATGAAAGAAGGAATCATCAAGCAGTGTATTAACTACTACCAAAGTACCAACAAAGATTTGTGCAAAGATTTCCATTCCAAATATTTGTGCAGCTAATGCACTAAAGCAACAATTCTCTACTAGACATTAAAGAACAATATAGGCATGTAATAGATTCACCAAATCACAATCTTACACAGAAATAACAATTCAACAATTAACAGCAGTCAAGAATTAGTAAACAAGGAAAAAAGGCAAGAGGGAATTGGTTCAATCTAGCAGAGGAGCACTTGAAGGAGGCAGTGGATGGCATTGTAGAAGATGAAGGTGGTGTTGGGCTCGAGGAGAAGGCGACGCATGGTCGAGGGAGGGGAGGAAGTGGGCTTGGGGAGGAGGCACGCTAGGCTTAGGGGAGGAGGGTGCTGGGTTCGGGGAGACGGCGGCTCGTGCTCCAGGAAGAGGCGCTGGGCTTGGGAAAGGAGGGGCACTGGGTTCGGGGAGGTGGCGGCTCATGCTCGATCGGAGAGGAGGTGGCGGGCTCGGGGGAGGAGGTACGTCAGGCTCGAGGAGGAGGCTCGAGGGAGGAGGGAGTGTTTGAGTGGGGTGCGCGGGCAAACCTTGGAGTCTAAATATAAATAGGATAAGATATCACAGATGATTCTAAAGTAGAACCGTCTATGATAAACACACATCACGACCATATCACTAATGATTAGTATTAAAAACCATCTATCATAAGTATCACAGACAGTTCCATAATATAACCATATCTGATATACGGTTGTATTTTAAAAACAGACTATGATATGCGACCATATCAAAGACGGTTGTATTTACAATAGACAATGATATGCAGCATATCACATACGGTTGTATTTTAGAATTGTCTGTGATACATATTACAAATGGTTTGTTCCACTAAACTGCATGTAATAATTCCTTATATAACTAAAAAATATTCTGTTTTTTGGCTAACCTCAGGAGTAAATATGTATAACTTAATTGTTTTTTACCGGTTAGGAATGTCGTCATGTTATTATACCGAGACCATTTACATATATAGAAGACAATAAATACAAATTCAACTAGTTTTTTATTTTTTGTATTTATATATGGCCAAACAGCATGGCCAGTCGCTTCTTACAAAGATTAAAAAAGTAGAAACTTAAATAATTAAAGTTTTTCTAGTGGTGGAGGTAACATGCTGTCTCCGTATTCAAAACTTCGTAGGTGACCTTGTTAGCATCGGATGGTTTGGGATCATCAGCGAACGAAGCTTGAAATACATCCACCCACTGATGCACTCGTTCAAGTGTCTCCCGAAGACCCTCTGACTGATGAATCAAGTTAAATTGAGCCAATAGGCTCTCTTCCCTTGCTTGAGGGGTCTTGGCAAGGTTGACTCGATCACTCGCCACCTCAACTTAGCAGTCCAAGCAATGGTAAGCCTCCTGGAGATGTGCGACATCATTGTGGAGGACCATGTTGATGGCGAGGTTAGCTCGTCGGAAGTGGGAGACTAACCGGAAGACGCGGTGGAGGATGTCAACACGGTGGAAAGTGGCTATCATATGCTTCGGCAAATCCTCGACATAGGAGGAAGGACACTATTGGTACAGTGTCCTTCCATAGTATCTACCAGCATACGACCGATGAGGTACTCATCTAGGATGGCCAGGTAGGCCATCAATGCCGGTGACAAGGAAGAGTAGGGAGCCATTTGTTTGTGTTTGAGAGTAGATCAGCGATGTGGGGATTCATCTTTGGTGGCGAATGATCATTTTTATAAAATAAGAAATAAATTCGGCGTGTAAGACGAATAGACGCATTGGGGAGCTAAAATGAAGAGAAACATCGCAGAGACGAAGCACCATTCATGCATATAAGAGATACATATCATAGACACCTCCAATTGTAAACCATCTGTGATTCATAATTATCACAGATGGTATGTATTAATGACCATCTATGGTAATATCACATATGATTCTAATTAGCTGGTCGATGGCTTGACCATCAAGCAAACTTCTTTTACACGACTCATGCCAGCTTCACTCATGTGTCCTAGATACATGTGCCATAGATTAGTCCAATTGGCATTGGACAATCTAGTCAAAGGAACAACAGTAGTTTCAACCAGACTAGTGACATGAAGATGATATAAATTTGTTGCATTCATATCACCTTTCATCACAACAAGAGTGCCTTTGGAGACCTTTAGGACTCTACCTCCACTGAAAACTTGTACCCTCTGGCATCAAGAATACTCAATGAGGTAAGGCTCCTTAAACTTGGAATATGTCAGACTTCTAACAGGGTTCTAATGGTGCCATCAAACATCTTGATCTGAACATAACTAATACATGTAATCTTACATGGAGTATTGTGTCCCATTAACACTGATCTAGTCATGGTCGCTTCATAGTTAACAAACCAATCATGCTTTAGATTCATGTGGAAAGTGCAGATTGAATCAGGAATCCAATTATCACCGGTTTTGGAATAACCGGTAAAGGCAACAAGGATATCTCCTTTGGAACCTTCTTTAGTAACAACAACGGCTTTAGCTTCTTTATCTTGTCAATCTTTCTTGGAACTATTATTTCTTATCTCTTTTTTCTTGAGTTTCCAGCACTCGGATATGTCATGGCTGCTTTTCTAGCAAATCTACATAACTTCTTGTTCTTCAACTTAGAACGACGTCGAAATTTACTCTTGCTCCTGAAATCCCTAGTCGGATACCTCTCAATTTGTCTCCCACAAATAGACAACCTTCTGCATGTGAACTCGAGTTTTCGCTCGACATCATGGTTTTTAGATTCTCCTTTGAATGCAGAGCATTATAAACCTCCTTGAGGGTGAGAGTATCCTGACTATGAAAAATTGGATATCTAAATATAGAGAATGAACTGAGCAATGAGCATAATAGAATAAGACGTAAATCTTTATTTTTATATTTCACATCCATTTCTTTAAGATATGCGATGATAGCTTTGAAAGCTGTCAAGTGGTTCAATACAGATCCACCTTCTGCCAATCTGAGCAATAAAAAGCTTCTGCTTCACAAACATCTTGTTGGTCAAATCCTTAGTCATGCAGATCTATTCCATCTTTAGCCATAATGCAGCAGTGATGGTTTCCTTTGTGATCTCCTGGAGAATATTGTTTGAAAGATGAAAATATATCTGAGAGAGAGCCTTATAATCTCTTCTTTACTTCTCCTTGAAAGATCATGCAACGGGCATCTTGTCGATTCCCAATAATGCATTATCCAAATCGAGCTGTGCTAGAATAGCTCACATCTTGATCTGTCACAGGGAAAATCTTGTGTCTCAGTCGAGCAATGGAGGATCATACTTCATTGTTGTCATGTCGAGAGTGCCCTAGATTTGATCTAGGTGAAGGACGTGCTTTGATACCAGTTGTTAGAATCAGATACCACATGTTATGAAATGGACAAGACAGAGCATGAAACAAATGAGGGACAATCAAGAACATGAGACAGAGATTTAATGTGAAAAAATCCATGTGGGTAAAAAACCATGGACGCATAATCAATGAAATCACTATATGAGAAGAAGTTACAGAACACTCTTCGCATATATGTAATTCTACGTTCTATGTTATTATACCAAGTAGCTTACAGAGGATATAAATATCCTTGAGAACAAAAGTCACAAACAAAAAAGAAACAAAGTCCTAGTCGACAATGAAATAGAGACTTATCGGAAACTGAAATAGTAACCTTCTCGCAGACAGGAATAGCATCCTGCCTAGAGAGTCTCAGAAGATAACAGTGTAGAGTTGTAGTTAGAAGTGCCTTGAGTAGCCACGTCTAACTCTAGTCGGTGCATGCACCTTAGAGCACCACGTTGATGTAGGTCGGTGCAGAGTCCATTATGAACCTGAAGATGATCCCAATCAAAACATACGATCAATCGCATTGCTTACCTGATCAAATTCTTCAAGTGATCAGAAAGACCAGCAGTGGTTAGATCCAACCAGCTTCGGATTATAAAATATAACATCTATAAAATTTCAAGATCAAACTCATTGCATTTACGTTATATGAAAATGATACATTATACATGAAAATTGACTTTGTAGTGTTTACATAGAATTTATCATTTTAATATCATACATTGTAATTGAAGTTTGATCTTGAAATATTACACCTTGGTTTTTACGTTTTTCAATATTTAGCCGGTTTCGTATGCCGCCGCCAAAGAGTGCATTAACATATCGGGGCATATCTAGTGAAATCTGACAATTATGTGCAACCATGAAAAATATTGACAACATAAAATATTACAAAAATGGGATTATGTAATTTATAGAGTTTTATAATATCCTTCAAATTTTCAAATTTAAATTAAAAATGTTTAGAAGAAAAGGAAAGGAGAGCTTTGATGTGAACAATAACTTTTTTTTTCTCTTTCTCTTTCTCTTTTTTCCTTGTGATTTATCATCCATACGAATTATGTCATTTTTCTTACTCTCAAGTCTCAACATAGATTTAATTTGGACTTGAAATTTTATACATATATAGATTATAGAGTCCATTAAGAAATACATCTACAGTTCTTTTGGAATTTTCATATTGGTTTTATGTTTAACCCAAAGTGATTTGTACATATGCATGGTTACATCTAATTGTTGGTTTGAGAACTTGGGACTATCATCAAGAGCAAGCAATTCTTGAATTAATTTGTGCTAGTCTTGGGTGTATTACTATTGATTGTGTGCTATTATCAGTTGATCTTCGATAGAGATTAGAGAGGCTCTATACTTGGCTTTGGCTCATTTTATTTGTCCCAAAAATACACATTTGTACAATATTCTTTTCTTCATAACTGATTTTCCATAGAGGGGTTCTGATGACTCCAATAGCTTTCAAATCTAAAAAACCATCAACCATGTAGTTTAGTTGTTGCTAGTTCCTTAAACTGTACTATTTACTTGTACCATCCTATAGGAGTTTTTTCATAGTGCACACATGACACGCACACCCCACACTAAGAATTTTACGAAGGCAAGGACCTTATAGAGCACGAGTACTTGCTTTTCCACTGTATGCACATGTACCAGGTGGTTCACTCTTATCACTAAGCCACTGGCTCGTCTTAATAATATTGCGGCGAGGGCGTATCCTATACTTCCCACACTTTGGGTACTCCCCCTCTTGAAAACACGATGCAACTAGTTATGAAAAATTCTGAAAAAATAGATATCATTGGCACAAAATCAATCTATCATGCTACAAAAATTTCAAGTGTAAATTTCATCTAAACATTGTGTAAACAAAAAGAACAAATTCTGCTGAAAAGGAATATTGTCTCTTTTTTTTTTTGTTTCTCATAATGTAAGTCACGTTTGTAGTTGGATTTTGTAGGATACTTGACTATATCATAACTTATCTAACCGAAAACAATTTTGGAATTTTTCATGACTATTGGAGTAAGGGAGTACTGGAAGGGTGGGGAGTACATGATATGCTATTGGCTGGTAACAATTTCAGAAAATAGCAATAATGTAAAGTAGTTATTAATTGCTACTCCCTCTGATCTCAAAACAGGTTGTATTTTAATTCAAATGTCTGCAGTCAAAATTTTAAAACTTTGACAACTAATATATACAAAACTTTTAGATTTGTCACACGTAAATGATATTAGTATATTTATCATCAAATTGATTTCATATTATTATATATTTAGTAATTTTAATAACACATGGTCAAAAAAGTAGTTGTCTATTAGATACTATGTCGATGTCCAAATGACAAATAAAAAAGAATGAATATAGTACAGAGTACTTGCTAAGAGGGATACATATGACATACAAAAACTAAAGAATCTCTAGCTGGCTTGCTACCCAAAGCTATACACACAAACTAATCAGTGGCTACGCGTAAAATAAGCACGCGCCCTAACCGACCCAACCAGCTAACGGCTTCACCATCCTACCTGTGGACAATTACTAGTGTTTGTTAATTATGGTAAAGTTACTATGTATGTATATCAAGTTATCATATGTAATTCATAAAGTTATTTACAGTTATCGTATGTAATTCATAAAGTTACTGCCATGTATGAGTGAAGTCATTGTCAACATGCATGCATTTAGAGGAAAGAGAAACATGCATATCAATACAAATAACTCGTACAGAAAGTTGCTGTCATGTGTGAGTGAAGTTACTGCCAAACATATGTAGAATTACTGTCCGTTGTATCACTATAAAACTAATAGTAACTCTACATATATTTGACAATAATTTCACTTATATACGATAGTAACTTTATATGACACAAATTTCGTAGCATCAACAAATATTAAATATATATATAGCACAAATTATTCATTTCCTTTGCTGCAATATATATAACCTCAGATCTGCTGGAAATTGCTATTCTGCAGGTAATTATAATATCTAGTTGTGTTAAATATATAGCTGACTCGGCCATATATCTCACATCATCAGTACGACCTAATGTAAAGAATCCTAGACTTCTGAGAGAGACCAAACTCTAGAGCATCCAGCATGCATGGCCCATTCTGTCTGCTCAATAAAACAAACTAACTAGTCTTTAGATCATTTGCCAATAGATTGTCTTTTCAATCAATCAATAGAAGATGCATATAGGTAGGCACCTCATGCTTACCTATGCACTTGAGCATACAAAACTCTATAACCATGATATTCTGAAGACTTCATATCGTCTCCCCCCCACCCCCACCCCCAGCAGCATTAGCAGACAAAGCACAATCTATCCTCACCTTTTGCAGCCAGTGGTTCACAGCAATGAGCAAATTCTATGCAAGGGTAAGAACAAAAGCTGCAGAATTATTCCATGCACAAGCCAATCTGACCTCTGCTGATACAACACAATTCCTGTGCACACGTGCATGCTTTTACCAGAAATCCACCCCCTGCAAGTCTTCCTTCCAATCATGCAGACAGAAACAACCCCTGCTGCAACGGTCTCCCTCCAATCATGCGTACATTATTTCATGTGCCATGCAGATTAACTGTTAAAAGAAAATGATACCAAAAGCTTAGCTTTTGGGTAAGCAACTCAACTAGTCACATTAGTTGTTAAACACATCAGGAGGGAGTTAAGATATGCTGGTGATCATTACACACACACACACATATGTATATATATGTGTGTACATACATACATTCATATATATACACATATTATACATATATGTATGTATATATGTATATATGTGTGTGTGTAATATATGTATATATATACACACATATATATACACTATTTGACATGTGGATTGATTAAAGGGTATATATAAAGTCTAGATTGATGGTTTCAGAATTAACTGTGGATTAATTGACAGAAGCAGGTGGGAAAAACTGATGAACTATGGAATCACTGGGGTATATGTATACGCAACCTCCTCTCACGCCTGCATTAACTTGGGCTCACTTAAAACCAGAACTATTGTAATCCCTGCCGTCGTGTCAGGGACCGGGTTCCAATCCCAGAGCTTGTCGGAGACGGTGGCCGGCGACATCGGCAGGACACCGAGCGGCGTCATCTGGGGCATTGGCTGCGGCGACGGCAAGGGGAGGAAGTGGCTGCCGACGACAGGGTGGTTAGCGTAGGCCTGGCTGTGTCCCACCAGCGTGCTCAGCTCGTCCACGGGCGTGGAGCTGCTGCCGGCCATGTTCAGCAGCGAGTACGTGGAGGCGAGGACGGCCGCGCTCTCGGTCGGCGCGACCTCGGCCGCCGCTGTCGTGCTCATCGCCGACGCGTAGGCGCACGGCCTCCGGGGAGGAGACAGCGAAGGCTGCAGGTGAGTCGCATTGCTCGCAGTGGGCTGGTCCATGATGGCTGGCGGCGACGCGGACGAGCGCTCGCCTTGGCCGAGTTGGTGGAATCTGGGCTGCTGCGTCGGTGACAGTGCCTGGACGACGATGATGACCCATGCCGGCCGGTCGGCGCGCCGGTGCGGGAGGGGGGCGGCCTCGCCGAGGTCGCTTGGACGTTGCTGGAGGAGGGCAGGCCGTGGCCGTCGTCGATGCCGGAGCGCTTGTAGACGCGGCAGAGCGAGATCTCGGACTGCATGAGGAGACATTGTGAAACCTCAGATTTATGGTGGTTAGCCTTTTCTTGTAAGCATGATCCAAAGAAATTACTGCAAAATTTCAAAGCTAAAGAAATTACCAAACATGAGAGAGAGATGAGTAAATAGCCAGTATATATATAAAGCAGTAATTGAGTGAAGAGCATGCTCCATATATGAACTGAGTGCTGTAAGACGAATTGGGAGAAGGAATTAAATGCTTCAATTAAGTTCAGATCTGAAATAATTTAGTAAAGAGAAACTAAACTGTGTAACTTGGACATGCAAATACTTTGCAGAATCTGAAGGGCATGTAAGTGGTATCTAGCTAGGAGGAATTCAATAAGCTAGGTTTTGTACATGCCCATATGCATGTATGCCAAAAAGAACAGGGAGCAAAAAGCAAATCCTAAATCCGTAGATCTGAAAAGGAAATGCATCTCAAATATTCATATGAATCATGCGACCAAAGTAAAAGCACCGAACGAAAGTAGATGAAATGATTAACTACACTGAATAATAACCTAGAACGAACAGCTAGCTGGACCTCAATTTGCAAAATAAAAGCAAATCAAAAGGAGCAATCCACTCATATGCGTACCCCTGCAAATTAAAGTAAGAACTCTGCAAAATTGAGTTCATGTTTGGCTCCCAAAAACCCTAATCTTTGCGAATTTCTTTACCTTGTAGAACAGATCGGTGTCCGTGGCGGGTGGCGGCAGGCGGTACTCGTTCATGATCCAGCTGCTGCGGACGCCCTTAGGGGCCTTGCCGAAGTAGAAGACGAGCGTCTTCTTGAGCCCGATCGGCCGGTTGTTCTCGCCGCGGATCATCCGGTCGGCCCCTGTAGCCTTCCAGTAGCCCGACGCCGTCACCCGGTTCGGCCGGTCGCCGTTCCGGTACTTGCGGTCCCTCGGCACGTAGAAGAACCACTCCTTCTCCCCAATCACCGCCATTGCTACGAACACCACAATTAAGGCACAAATTGACACCACGATTAGCCAAGATTGAGACCATCTGAGCTGATCAGGAGAAGTGTGTGCTTCTGTGTGTATGTACCGGGAAGCTCCCATGGATCGAAGCGGTAGAGGTCGACGAAGGTGATGAGCTCGACGTTGAAGCGCTTGCCCTCCACCTTGCGCCGGAGGTAGAACTCGATCAGCTCCTCCTCCGTCGGGTGGAACCGGAACCCCGGCATCACCAGGTCGTTCTCGTGCGAGTCGGCAGCCTCGCCGCTGCCGGCCACCGCCTTGCCACCAGCTCCCCCTCCTCCTGCAGCTGAAACACTGCCGGCGCCGTGGCCGTTGTCGACGTCTCTACTCATGGCTGCCTTTCCTCGCCGCGCGAATTGCCAGCATAGCGCACACGACGGCGGCGACCAAGCTGAGGAAAGGCAAAGAATTTGAGGGGTGCAAAGTGCAAGTGGGTGGGAAGGAGAGGATAAGAGGGTTGTGTTTGCACGATCGATATATACTGGAGTGGAGGCTTTGGTTAACGATCCTGGTTAATTATGAGTACTCCATTAACTTGGTGATGGCTACTAGCCTTCTACCGCTATAGTTGCTAGGGACAATGGAGAGTAGTACTATCTGTACAGTTTGTTATATGGGGTTGCAATGTTGAGTTGAGGTGTACACATACTAATGAACGTACTTTGTTTAATTCATGTCGATTTGTATAGAAGATCAGATGTATTGAGGTCATAATCTAAAACCAATGAATGGTGTTTGTGAAAGATAGAAAAAGAGCTCTGTACCTTACAGTAAAATTGCATTAACTGAATTACAAAACATTATAGGAGAAACAAGAGAGAAAGAAGGACTAGGTACATGGGTTGTATTGATGTGATGTGTGTATTTGTTGCTTTAGGAAAAGCTTGTTGGTTTCAGCTGGAATTCCTTACAACATCCATGGATATTAGACAAACTAAAGCCGTCATCCGTCACATCGGTCTGCAAAAATCAACTTGGTTCCTACCACTGTTTATGTAGTTCTTTTCACCAAAAAAAAAAGAACATGTGTTTATGTGGAACCATATTGAGAATGTCTATAGTTTAGATGTGCTGAGCAGTTAGCAATCGTGTCGAGTTGAAATTTGATTTTGTGAAAATTTACAAGTTTTCGGTTTTACTGTCAGGTTAAGCGATCTGATCGATCGAGGGTGGTGGTCTAACCACAAGTCTAGTGTGACCAGTTTTTGGGGTGGTCAGACCACTAGTACGGTGCAACCGATTTTTAGTTGGTAACTGTTTTTTCCAGAGAGGTGCTTGCTTGTATGAGCCACAGAAATTGTGAGCGGTCCAAACGGCCAATGGATGGCGATTCGACTAGGGTTGGCCGAGTGGTTAGATCGGCATGGTTGACATGGTCTGACTGACTCTCCTGTTACCGATGTTTGATCGGATTGACTGACGTGGTCTGACCGGCCGATCAATGGCGGTTAGACTAGTCTTAACTGAAAATGTCTGAGAGGGTTTTGGAAATTTATGGGAATTGGTCATGTCCCGTTGAGTTTTGGAGTCCTAGATCATTGTATTCATGATCATGAATCATGTTTGAACTAATGTGGGCCAAGTTGTGAAGAACTTATACCTGAAAACGATTTCTTCTATTTGATGTGCAGAGATGCTTGGAGGCAATCATGATCGATGGCGTGGACCAGGACTAGACTCAATGATGTGCTGAGGTATGATCAAACAAGTTGGCGGGATGGTTGGGCTTAAGCTAGGCACAGGAAAGGCTAAAAATGTTGAAGAGAAGGTTCGAGCAACAGTTCATTGAATGATGTGGTTGGTACAAGTGAGGCATAGTTGGGGGGAACCAACACAAATAGATTTGCCCATATGTGAGCCATTGGTGAACCTACACATTGCAAGTATGGAGATTACTTGCAAAGGAGGAGATGACCATGGGTTAGGCTCATAGAAGAGCTGAGATCCTCTGTCAAAGTGAGGGTGTTTTTGCAGGGAAGCCAAAATGCTGAAAACGATTATGGGACCAAAACCACGACACTTGGGGAGCGTTGAAAGAGTGATTTAGGTCAAGGAGATGCTGAGGAGGCTAAGTGGATGGGAAGCTTGCACTTGGCGATTTTGCACTTGTTTTAGTTGGTATTTTTGCCCTTTCTCTTTTCCTCTTGATCTTATTGGATTCAAAGGATATGTAAGTAATGGAGATACATCATAGAGATCATATTATATCCATCTAGCGACCATCTATAGAAAGATCTTGAAAGGTTGTACGATTTGGTTCGCTTTAGAGCCCATCTAGTGAAATTTTATTTCTAGAGTTTTGGTCATGAATCTTTAGGTGTTCTTACTGGTTGTGATATATGGAAACTCATCTAGAAATATCTTGGTCATACTTAACCCAAAAGCAAGCCATATCTCAAGTTTTGAGTTTTTTCTGGTTTTGGTGCAACTTTGCTTGTCTTGGGAAAGGTTGGAACTTTAGCCAAAATCATCACAATACTTGGATGGATTAGATTCTTGAGATCCTCAGTAAGGTGTGTGCAAAGTTTCAGATCATTTAGAAATATATTTTGGAGATTACACTATTTTTAGTTTTGGCTCAGACTGAATTTCAGTTCTTGGATAAGGGGTGTGGTCAGACTGCCCCCAGGCCTGTGGTTCGATCAGAGTCCAGTTGGACCGGCTATTTCCAGTGGTCAAACCACTTGGCTGGTGCAACTGCTCCATCATAGCGGTCAAACCAGCCCTAAGGAGTTAAACTCGGTTTGCTTTCGTGTTTTTATGAGTTCTTTGTTGGATGGCAAATCTGATCTTTCTAGCTTCTAATAGCTAATCGAGTGAAAGTTTTGGAATACTATTTAGGGAGATTGAATTTGAATTCATCATTCGTCTGCCTGATTGCCATTTCGGGTCCAATAGTTTATAACATAGGGACAGTTTAACCTTGCGGTGTTATGTTATGGAATCTCGTAAAAAAACTAAAACAATAATTACCTGTTACAGCGAGCCTTTCTATTTTAGCCCCAAAATAGATGTTAATTAGCTATTTTATCAATAGAAATAAAAATACACCCGGCCTTATGATTAAATAAGGCAAATTAAGTTGTAGTGTGAAGCATAAGAAATATATGAATAATTGATCCTAGTAGCTCGGATTGTGACAAAATCAAACCAGCGACCAGTTCGTTTCTAGATAAACGGAAATTGACGGTTGGATGGAAACCCTACTTGGACAGGAACCATTGGATGGCTAGTCGAAAGACGGTACCAGTGACCTTTTGGGAATAAGTGGTCACCAAGAGCAGTGGGCACTAGAACAGCTCTAGATGGTTGCATACATCAAGTTGAAAATGTGGTAGTTGATACTCCAATTGAGCTTGATCTTGACTTGAAAAATCAGCGGGATAGTACTTTTCCACCAGAGTACTTATCTTTGAAATGTCAAAGCCATCTTTTCTTGGATCTAGTGAGGCACAAAGTGATAGAAACTCTGTTGCTTGAGAACTGAATCGATCTTCTAACTCAATCAATTGTTGGTCGACCGCAACATTAAACACATCTATTTTATAATGGTGAAGAGTGGTGATATTATCATTTTTGTTCCGAGATTTGGTCACATCTACACACCTACAAATTGCGACATGTAGTTAAACAAGTTAGATATGTACCATAAGAATAAAAAATATGTATTTGTGCTCATATTAAAAAACTGAAGGTAAGATAATAACTTACTTGCGATTTAAATCCGAAATCTCAATCTCGTGCTTGTCACAAAAGGCTTTCACCTCCTCAAGAAGTGGTTCCCAGCCATCATTTCTCAAGTCACTAAGCAATGATTTTGTGTTAGAAATGCAGGGGTCTAATTGACTAATTGATTGTGATTAAGGGGTCCTATTAATACATTGGTGGACCATTGGGGGGGCCAGGCCCCTGCCCGCCCCCCCTTGTCTCCGCCCCTGTGACACACGCACACATCGAGCGGTTGTAGGTAAACGTGTAAATTGTAGAGGACCCAGTGCCAATGGCCTCTCAGCTCCAAAGTAGACGGAAAGAAACCCAGAGGTGGTGGAGTTAAAACAGGGGAAAGCGACTAGCCAAGATGTGTACAACTTTGGGCGGCTGCCCCTTCCGGGGCTGCGAGATGGATGCTTGCATTATCGCTTGTGAAATTGAACATTCCAGTCGTCCTGGTTTCTCTCTGGTCTTTTTCACAATATATATCTTTGTCATTTAGCGAATTTTGCCAAAATTCGGTTTTCTCGGTCTACTCCAAAAAAACCCAATCCAGTAAAAATAATTGGCCCGTTTTAAATTGTTTTAGCCCACACATCAATACATAGGTCCAAGCGTCCAGCATAGTGCCATACTACCATTCCCCGTCCTCTCTCTCTCCCTCTCATCCCCCATCCTCCAAAATCAATGTCAACGTCGGCAAGAGAGGAGGACACGGTGTCGGCAATGGAGAGAGAGGTGGCATCGGCAAGAGAGGGAAGGGGGAAGCGACGTCGACAAGAGAGGATGGGGAGGCAGCCATGGTGCCAGCAAGAGAGGAGGGAAGCGGCGCCGGCATGGCGCCATCTGCCATTCCCCATCTTCTCTCTCATTCCCCATCTCCCCTCTCATTTCCATCCTCCAAAATCGACACCAGTGCCGGCAAGGGAGGCGGCCATGGCGCCAGCACGGGAGGAAGGAGGCGGCCATGGCGCCAGCATGAGGGGGAGAAGCGGCCGGTAAGGGAGGAGAGGGAGACCGTGCCGACAAGGGAGGGGGAAGTGACGCCAACAAGGGAGGGGGAGATGGCATCGGCAAGAGCGGAGGGGGTGGCAGCCATGGCGCCAGCAAGGAAGGGAGGAGGCGACGCCGGCAAGAGAGGCAACCATGGCACTAGCAAGGAGGTGGTTATCGTCTATTTCATCGAAATTTCGTAATTTCTGAATATATTTAAATTTTTTAAATTCAATTTGTTCTTTTGTATATTTCAACTGAAATTTTCAAAATTTGGCTTTCTCAGAGGGGTCTAAGAATTTTTCTAAACCAAAATTGTTTTCCGTGGATGGAACTATTCCTCGTGACAAAGCATAAGACATCATTTGATCGCAAAAAGACACATATGCATGCATGTAGCTATAGCTAGGGTTAATGTTACATCCATGTCGATTCTTTTTGCTTCCTATATATCACGCTCTCAAATATTAATCGGACGTAGCTATACCCCACAGAATAAGGACACATCCGTCGATCTAGTATCTACACTAGCATATAGACTATACAGAGCACAAAAAGAAGACATAGATTAAGAGAGAATTTCTCACAAGGTACAACTAGTAGGGTTGATGTGATCTGTGCATAAATTAAATGCGTGCATGGCCTGTAGGGGTCAAGCCAAGCCCGTGACCTCAATAACTCACACATGCATCAAAGATTAAGGTCCCGTTTGGCACGGCTCCACTTCACAAGTGGAGCTGTTTTTTTTTGACTTCACAAGTAGAGCTGAGTGAAGCTACTTTTTTCAGCTCCACCCAAGGAGTTACTTTTGTCTCAGCAGGTTTTAAGGGACTCCTTAGGTGGAGCTATTTTGTTGTACCCCGTTTGGCACAAAACGGCTCCAAACAGCTCCAGGAGCCGGTGGTGGAGCTGTGCCAAACGGGGCCTAATAATATCATGTTTGCACCCTTTTTTTGATTCCTCGTGGATATCTTTCGTTTTCATCGATCAATCCATCGTAAATTTGTTTCAACAAGAGGGCTTTTAATTAACTAATGTTACTAGTATGTTAAATATTGTAGCATGAGCACAAACATGAGCTGTCGTTCTTAGGGGCGGAGCCAAGAATTTTGATTGTAGGGGACCAATAGGCAATGCAATGTAACTATATTCAATAAAACTAATTCAAATGAAATTGGCTAAACATTGAAAGAATATAGTAGAAATTTTATTATCATGAGTGGGACCATGCTGCAACGATCTCAGAGCGGGTAACCTAGCAACTCTCATAACAAAGATCTGCTGAATTCCCTGTTTCTTAACTAACCCCCCCCCCCTCTCTCTATATATAACACACTTATATACCTTACCTATATTTCCTATTTGATCTAAGCCTTACTGTCTCTCTTTCTACGAAAGAATGACGAGAAATCACTAGGCCTATTACATACATTTTTTTTTGAATTCCCTACACGAGCAAAGAAATTTATTTATCACTTTTACTTTTTTTTTACTCAGTTATTCTAAAAGATAAGAGCTAAACGACCATCCTGATTGAATGTTTGAGTACTCGAAGTCTCTCGTAAGTATGCAAAGAAAGTCTCTTCAGTCCTTTCCACAACTCCTAAATTTCCCATCAGTCTATCCAAACTAATTCCAGAAAGAGTCAGTGACCTTACTTTATTGTAGGTAGTGTAAGATAATTAGGAAGTCTTGATAGTCTTTCGTATAATCTCTTCTTCAATCCTAGCTAGGAGCAAAAAAGGAATGTCTTTTAGGGACCTTTGGATACCAAGATTTCCAACCTCTTACTTTTATAGTTATGAATTGCGGAACAGAACCAATTATGAAATTAATAAGTAAGCCTTCCCTCATCCCTATTAGTATCGGTTTGAGCCATTATCCAGAACTCCGCCGGAGCCCTTTAGGAAAAAATTTACAGTCTTTTTTAGAACTAGAATTATTGTATGTATGTATGTATGTATGTATGTATGTATGTATGTATGTATGTATGTATGTATGTATGTATGTATGTATGTATGTATGTATGTATGTATGTATGTATGTATGTATGTATGTATGTATGTATGTATGTATGTATGTATGTATGTATGTAGAAAGCCTTTTTCGTACTTCTGAGAGTACATACTCACACTTTCAATAATGTACCACTTAAACGAACATATTATACATCTTTATCACTTTCAGTATACTTAACTATTAATTCTAAGACACTCTAATACAACTTGGTTAAAAAAAATTCATTGGAACCTTTTATTTTATTATATATCGTTTTTCATATGTGAAATGAGTATATACACAAATTATATTATAAGAAAGTGGATTTTGATGAAATTTTTCATAGAACTCACTTTGGAATATCTTATAATCATTATTAGAGTATACTCAAATAGATAAAGAGGTATATAAGAAGTGGGAGTACGTGCTCCTGGAATATGGAATTGTTTTCCTATGTGTGTGTGTATATGTATGTATGTGTGTGTGTGTATATACATATATGTATGTATATTTATGTATATGTATATATATGTATATTTATGTATATGTATATACCTTTTCCGTACTCCCGGGAGTACATGCTCCTACCTTCCAATATACCACTTAAACGAACGTATTATATCTCTTTATCACTTTTGGTATACTTAAATATTAATTCCAAGACAGTCCAATACGACATGGATAAAAAATTACCAGAGCCCTTTATTTGTGCTATATATCCTTTTCTATATATAAAAGGAGTATGTAAATAAATTATAGTATAAAAAGTGGATTTTTATAAAAAACATTTTTTATAGAACTCGTTTTGGATTATCTTATAATTATTATTACAATGTGCTTAAAAAGATAAAGAGCTATAGCTTGTTTGTTTAAGTAATATATAAGAAGTGAGAGTATGTGTGTATATGTGTGTGTGTACATATCACAGCTCACATTACGTAGTCACATGCATGCATGATGGATCGCGTAGAATACGTAAGCTTCCCATGCGTGTGCATGTGCGTACGCACGCACGCACGCCTCTACGCTACAAATAAAACAACAACGCATGCAACCCCATACACGCACAACGCACGGGTATATACGGATGAAGGAACATCCTCGCTGGAGGGAAGCAGCATGCAACCGCGTGATCGGTGCATGCATGCATTGACCTGTCAGAGACAACGTATAAGGAAATATTCCCCAACTGTTTAGCATCGCCGTCGCATGCGCTGATCATGTACGTACGTCCCATCTGGTTTGCGACGTGCTGCGTGCACGTACGTACGTGTGTCAGTACGGGACACCACCACCACCTCACACGACAGCCCGATTCCGAGCACAGCCTTAGCAGGTCAGATCAGATCTCGTCTCCATCTCTGGCCTCTCGGTCTACGTACCTCTGTACATGCGTCGTATACAGTGAGTACGCCGCTGACACATTCTTCGGCAGGTTTGTCCGTGCATGCACAGCACAGTTCAAGTAAGTACTACAGATAAAGAGTAAACGACGTTAATTCTTTGGTTCTCTCTGGTAATTACGTACATACGTTTCTTAATTCTTTTCACGTGGAAGAGATAGCGTGGTGTGGACCTAGGCAGTGGGGCTAGCATGTACGTACGTACGTACGGTCCCCGGCCTGTATATGTCCAGCTGGCAGGGTTAGTGTTCGATGCTTCGATCGTACGTGATGGATCATGGATGGATGCATGGATGGACACATGCGTGGCCGCATGGGGGCTTCGTTTAAACTAGTTGCGGAATCTACAACATGAACCGAAAGAAAAGAGTATATATGTTATACTGTGTCACAGGAGTCTATATATAAAAAGAAAAACAAGGATTTATATGTAATTACGGTATATACAAAAAACCGAAACTAAGGACCTATACATAATTATAAAAATGAGAACTTTTCTGATAAAAATGAGCACAGTACATAATTATGGGAAATAAGAGAACTTTTCTAGAAAAAGTAAGAATCTATATGTAATTTTCAAAAAACGAAGATTTATTTCGCAAAAATGGTGATGTGGTAACGAGCCCCCCCCCCCCCCCCCGTTTAATAGAGGGAGTATACATGCATCCAAAGTTAATCATTCATTCATACATCATTCTTTCTTACTTTACTTCCTAGAATCCATTCAGTTTAAAATACGACCGCTAATAGATTTAAAATTATCTAGACTAGTTATATAAAAATTATTTTAATATATTTGTTGCCAAAAATATTTTTATAATATTATAATTTTATTAGTATATCTTAATATAAAGTTGTAAAAATTAGCAATTAAAGTTACGTCTTGAATACCTAGAAAATAAAAAACATCAAGTAAAAAAGAATGAAGAGAATAGAAAATATCGGTGGCATGTAGTTGCTACTAATTAGTGAGACAAGAGGACTTTAGTTAATCTGTTGTGGCACGCAGATGAGAGACGCTGTGATTTTTTTTACATCTATCCGTCGGCGAAGTGTACAATGTCACGCCCCCAAACAGGGCTTAGCGGCGGTGTCACCAAATCTCGTTGATGTTTTATGTATTTTGATGTAAGTATCAATAAATACAGTGACTATTCTGGATTTATATAATTTCTAGGTTTTCTCGTGTGTCTCACACGGAATTTTGTTTCGCCGAATTTTTCATCACCCTTCTCTCTCTCTCTCTCTCTCTCTCTCTCTCTCTCTCTCTCTCTCTCTCTCTCTATATATATATATATATATATATATATATATATATATATATATATATATATATATATATATATATATATATATATATATATATATATGTATGTATGTATGTATGTGTATGTATGTATATGTATAAGTATATATATCATTACTATAGAGTATCATACTAGGCGTCTTATCACAGACAGTTTTATAGAATTCGTCAATGTTAAGCAACGGCATAGTTATCTCAGACGATTTTACTAACGTAATCGTCTATGTTGCAACCGATGGTAAAAAACGTCAATGACTGCCTACGTTTGCAAGTTAGCCACTGCCTCACTTCTCTTACTTGCCACCTCTGCTTGCTGCTCTACTATTTTTTTTTTTTTTTTGGAGGGAGACGGATATGCAGGAAATTGTTTGTGGAGATCTAGGATTGCTCATTCTTATGTGCAAAAAATTTTGGTCTCAGGCGGGGATTGCAGGGATGCAACACAATTTTGAATATTTTACGATGGTTTTAGCATAGAACTAATCGGAAGGAATTCTTGCTAGATATTGACACATAGGCATACTGGGGGATGATGCTATGTTTTCTCTGGCGAAAGCTTGAGTTCTCATATGTGAAAACTGATGCAAATTCTAGGATGTGTCTTATTCATTGAAGTCACTTCTACAAACTTGCTAGATCCTTTAGAGGCTTGTGTGAGTTTTATATCATGCTCAGAACGTTTTGATGCTCCTGCCAAAAAGTAAATAAGCTTTTAATCATTCACAAGAAGACAAGGTTATTGAGAAATTGGTATATATGTAAATTACAAAATTCAAACTTAAATGGATTTTAACTATGACAGTAATGAAGCTCAAGTAGGTTTGGATTGTAGCAAAACGTAACCTTAAGTGTTGGCTTTTGGCATGATCTTTTCTTTAGGAAATTTTTTCCTTTATTGCTTCCCCCGGTAATTCTTCTTTGCTTTCTGTAGCCTGAACTGTAATTTGAATGCTTCATAGATAGCTTGCTCAGGGAAACAAGAACTGTATACTTGTGCCCTACAACTAGGGGTAAGTGTTTCACTACTTGCTATACAAATTTTATTTCTACTTTATATGCAACACAAACTTAGGTTTAATGACTATGGCGATATACACGAGGAGGTGGCAATCTTTATAGTAATTGTACCAAAGTGAAATAAGATAATATATCTTGATTCCCTACACAAGAACAACTATGACTTCACCTTTGTGCAACAAACACTCGATAGGTATGCGTACACTCATTTCCTCCATAGATAACATTATTGTAATCTTTCATTCGTTTGCTAGGGCCAAGGATAATTTTTTTGAAATCACGTAGGTCGATCAGCGCCTACGTTGCCAGGGGAGGAAGACACAAGGAATGGAGCGCCAGACTGCAACATAGTGCGCGATTTTCAGTACCCGCTACAACATAATAATTCTATATCATACTTTGTAATAATGTCTCTCGAATGTTTGCAGTGCCACCAACAGCTACAAGGTAACCTATGTGCATTCTATGTTTGCTGTCATAAGCAGAAAATCATCAGTGCTAAGACGAATGAGCCAGAGGTTTGTCAATCTTACAATAATTATTTCCTAATTATCAATTTAAATATATATATGCTTACTACTTTACTCCTTCTAGCGACAGGGCAAGACAAACAAATCAAGTACATTGGATCTAAATGAACTCTCAGACGTTCGAGGATAGCTCTTCATCTTCTAGATGATGGAGGTCATTGACTCGAAAGGAGAGTTTCACTCTAGTAACATTGATTAATACATATTCAAACATTTGATTTAATTGTAATTCATTTTGAGTTGTAATTCAATTTTAACTCTGGTGACAGTTCATTTAACATTCTTACATTCTTTTGTAATTGATTTTGGGTTGTAATTCACTTATCTATTATTTACCTATAAACTGCTTACTTTTTTTAGAGGGTATGGTTAGCATTTTCTGAGACTACCCAAAAACAAAAAAAAATGGCTATACAAAGAACTATCATAGATAGTTTCTAACACAAAAATATCTATGATACGTAGACCATCACAGATGATTTTTTTGTATTAGACATCTGTGATATGTCGAATATTACAAATGATTATTTTTAAAATCCATCTGTGTTGTGACTTATCACAGATTTATCACCACCTATTATCACTAACGTAATAAATCAGACGGTTCAGAAACTATCTCTGATGAGGGCTATGAATTGTCTGTGATGACCCTATATGTGGTAGTGTGTGTATATGTATATTCATATATCACTACTGCAGAAAAGGTCATCACATATGGTTTCTTGAGTCGTCTGAATTTATGGGTCAGTAATGACATATATATGATCATTACAGACGATTTTCAAATCATTTGTAATAAGTAACAACGCAGACATTTTTTTCAAATAACCATTTGTGATGTGTACATATCACAGACGGGTTTTAAAGATAACCATTTGTAATGTGTACATATTATAGACAGCTTTCAAATATAATCGTCTGTGATATTTACATATCACAAATGACTAATAAAAAACTATCTGTGATGTGTTATCACAAGCGGTTTTTTAAAAACACCGTCTATGATATTACCAATCACTATTTTTGGTTTTTCATATCTTCCCCATTCACTAAAAGTAGTACATATATATTTTATGGTAACATTAACATATATAGCCTTGCATACCCTATAATTTAAATGAGTTAGAGACAAAGTTAGATCCCATATCACACTTGGGATCAGTGTGTGATTTGCTTCATGCCCTTTAGAGCCCAAGTGTGATATGAGATCTAACTTTGTCACTAGCTCCCCATATCACCCTTGGGCTTCAAATGGCATACAGCAAATCACACACTGGATCTAGTGTGTGATTTGCTTCATGCCCTTTGAAGTACAAGTGTGATATGGGGATCTGACTTGTGAGGTGCACAAGAATACATATGTTAGTGTTACCATGAAATATATATGTACTGCTTCCAGTGCATGGAGAAGATATGGAAAACCAAGACGGTGATTAGCAATGGTAACAGGTGGTTCCTTAGTGGAGGTTGATCAAAGTTTCTCCATGACAACTATCTGTGAGTTGGTGATATTTGAAGTAGAAATAATAATTTTACACAGCACACACCAAGTGTATCACCAACTCACAGACGGTTGTCATATGGATCGTGAAGTTAAAGTGGTAGAAAGCATTAATAAGTGGTGTTCTTACCTTAGTGATGAGGCACCCTTGGAGGCGAGGAACATGATAGAGATTTTATTGAAAAAAGATAGTTGTAGGTGAAATTAGAGTTCTTAGTGCACTGTAGATTGGAACCATCATAAGTGTGCTAGCAGTACTAATTTAGCTCATAAATCATTTAGTATGATATATGAAATCGCTAGGATTGTAAAATTATGAACCTCAGTGGGTGGGAGGCCATCAGGTGGGTGGGTGATAGCATAACTCATTTCTACTCACTACTACAGACAATGTTATCACAGACGTTGTAAGTTATCTCAGACGGTTTGGGAGCCGTCTGTGATAACCAGCTATTATCACTGACACATAAACGCAGACAGTTCAAAATCATCATCGCAGATGGTTTAGTTTATGTGTCAGTGATAATAGCTGGTTATCACAGACAGCTCCCAAACCATCTGAGATAACTTACAACACACACCGGCC
Organism: Dendrocalamus latiflorus; assembly: GCA_017311315.1. Taxonomy (NCBI): domain Eukaryota; kingdom Viridiplantae; phylum Streptophyta; class Magnoliopsida; order Poales; family Poaceae; genus Dendrocalamus; species Dendrocalamus latiflorus. The sequence continues at coordinate 10,520,436 of CM029613.1, read as the reverse complement.
GATCGAATAACATGTGCCCAATTTCAAAACATACTCTCTAAAAAAAGAGCTACCAGTTAGAATCCAGTCACATCACACTGACGGTCTGACCACCAATCACAGTCTGATCATACGAGACCTGTGGTCTAACTGCCAACCCTAGCTGATCAGACTGACCTTGACAGCAGCAACTCTCAAATCTAAATTTTCTAAAACTTTTACAAAACTGAAATTCAACTTAACCAAAGTGCCAATTCTCTCATTCTCAACTCCCATCCAACGGCGGCATGGCGTCGTCCATACTCCCTCTCGTCTAGCGGCTGGGCATCGTCCATACCTCCTCCCATCCAGCGGCGGCGTTGACTACCTCCTCCCGTTCGGCTGTGGCGTTAACTTAGCAACCGAAAATGAGCAAACAAAATCTGCCATGCCGACGGCCATGTGCACAATGAAAGGTATCTCCTCCACTCCAGCCCGATCGAGATTCCCCATGTTGAACAAACAGATCGAGATTCTTTACCTCGCAAGCGGCGGCAGATGGAGAACAAGCTTGTGTATCTTACCTGGCATTCGTCTCTGCCTCTACTACCGGCCGATTTGAAGCATGAGTTGTGCTGCATCCTCTCGACATTCAGCATCTATGAGAGACACTGCTGGCGGAAGCACTATCAACACAATCGGGCATGATTTGTGGTATGACCCTCTTGCTTAGAAGGACATTACAATCGATTATTTGTTCTGCAGATTGATTTACCACCAATTTTCCCTAATGCATGCATATTGGAGACGCTTTTGGTTCATCTATGATTTTCCACTGGAAGGAATGGTGGTGACTAACGCACGGCTCTCTAGATCTTCGTCCCTAGTCAAAACCGAATTTTGGACACATGTGGACCCCTAAACACCCGAAATTTCATTTTTGCCCCTAAACCAAAAAAATTCCGTTTCTGGACCCCTCCTGAGCGCGCGTTCGCGAGATGGCACCACGTGTCCCGGTCGTGCGGTGTGGTACCGCACGACCGCACTGTTCACGGGTCGTGCGGTACCACACCGCACGACCCAGCTGTCTGCCGCCCCGACCGCGAATTCTCCCGCCCGACCGCACGTCCTACCGCCCGACCGCACATCTCGTTTTCTGGCCGCGCGACCCGCCGATCCAACCGCGGGATTGATTCCCGACCGCACGTCACGACTGTTGTCTAATCGGCCCGCCGAAAGCAGCGTCTCCCTGGCTTTTTTCACACCCGAGCAGCACACGCGTCAACAGCTCGCTCGTATGGCCCCTCTCACTCACGGATAAATGCACAGATAAGAGTTCATTCCTATGCGCGTATGGTCATCCAGGAGCTCATTTGCAGTTGGTTCGACCGAAGACAGAGCGAGAGAGTGAGGCAGTGAAGGAAAGTGACGAGTGAAAACTCAAAGGTTTGAGTTGTTTTCGTTCGGAATCTGCGGATTTGGCAAATACAAAAGTTGTAGATCGTCTCATGAGCTTCAAGAAGAGGTAAGTTTTGTGCCCGTGCAACTATATTTTTATGTATGTCATTAGTCTATAATTAAGCAAACCATGTTTTGCTAATGTTATTTTATGTTAATGTTTGATACGGTATGTATTTGTAGCAAATCTTGTATATTTTAGGCATGATGTATTGTAGTGTATGTAATGTTGTACTGTGTTTTTTGTGAACATACGTATTGTAGTGTAGTTTAATGTTGTGCGAAAATATGAACTTGCAGATGTGTAGACGCTGAGAAAGTACATATTTATCTTAGAGCATTTGTAGATGATAACAATATTAGCAGGATTAGGAACATACAAGTAGTACACTTAGGGAAGAAGTGCATACAGTACGGTAGGTGGTAAAAATAAATTGGAAATAAAATTGGTACATTAGAATTAAAATGCAATTACAGTAATACAAAGTTATAGTACAAATCAATAAAGCATGTATTAAGTAAAAGTTAGAAAACAAATGTAGGAAAATTAGTAAATGGTTTTTTTGCATTAATTAGAAAAAAACATGGAATACAAAGTAGTAGCATAGATTGAGAAATTAAAATATTAGTAATCGAAATTGTAAGTCATAGGAATATGTAAAATAGTTAGAAATAAATTGTAGTTTTACAAATACAAAACAAATACTTAGCGATTTGTAGGCGATAGGAAGATGTATGAAATACCGCACTGTTAATGTTACAATGGGGTAGTGGGTGTTTGATGGTACGATTGTTACATGCTGTGTACTAAAATGGTTGATTATGCACTTATGTTAGGTACGCAATGGCTGGCATTTAAGACTTATTCGTGTTTTATGGGAGTGGTCTCGTACGCGATAGGGCGCATGGGGCGGACCTGTCAAATTGCGACCGGACCGTGATCCAGGCACCCAGTCTGAACGCCATGAGCTTGTCTGAGTTACGGAGGTGTGTCCGTTCGGCGTTCGATCGGCACACCGCAAGGAAGAAGTTACGGATCGAGGCAGTTTATGCCTCAATGGTGGGTGATGGAAGGGAGAGCATATGGCAACTTCCGAAGGTGATCAATGACGCCTCATGGGCAAACTACATGGAGGTCGTATGCAACCCTGATGCTGCGATATATGTTAGGCCATTGGTGTATGTTGAGTTCGTAGAGAGGGCAGAATCATCCGCCATGGTTGGTTCTAATGCCGCTGGTGGAGATGTAGAGCCTGGGTTCATCTCCGGCGGTCATGAAGACGCTTCTGCGGGAGAACATGTGGGCGAGGAAGTGGGTGATGAAGACCTCAGGAGGCGTGCAGAGAATTTCCAGGCCAACGAAGGTGTGGACCAGAGGTGGTGGGCCGCCCGTATTGACTATCATGAGTATCTTGGGGACCAGGTGGAAGAAGAGGGCAGCGAGGAGGACGAGGAGGTGGAAACAGGCAGTTCTGGAGAGGACGAGGATGGCGAAGGTGCAACTGGAGGGGTGGTAGGTCGTGTTGTGACTAAGGACGGTGCATACGTGTCGTCCAGACTGGACGACAACGCAGCGGCAGCCCTAGTTCTGCCACAGGCGGAGGGGGGAGAATGGGGCTTCAGCGAGGGCGCACTCTTTTTGGGGCAGTGCTTCCGTAATAAGAGTGCTGTCCAGCAGGCTATTGTTAGACATGCCGTCAACATAAGCCGGACATATCGGGTCCACAAGTCAAAGCCGGACACGTACGTTGTGAAGTGTGTCGACGGGTCCTGTCCTGGCAAAGTTCGTGCACAACGGTACCAGGGCGTTGGCACGGAGTTCCGGATAACGGTGCTGCAAGATCACAATTGCGAGCTTGCGGTGCCAGTACATAGACACCGCAACATGACATCATCCAGGCGGATGTGTCCATTTCCCCGAAAGTTCTAATGGCAGAAGTAGCGAACATGGCGGGCTTCGAAGTGAGCTACAAGAAGGTATGGCGGGCGAAGTGAAAGGTACTGCACCGTATGTATGGGACGTACGAGGAGGAGTACGACCTGGTCCCAAGAATGCTGCAGCAAATTGCACAATCAAACCCAGGCACGTACATAAACAAGCAGGAGAGGGTTCATCCTACGGAGGGCCCGAATTGTTTCATTCTTGACAGAGTGTTCTGGGCCTTCCATCAGGCGATACAAGGTTTCAGGTGGTGCCGTCCAGTGCTAACCATAGATGGGACGTTCCTATCCGGCAAGTACAAGGGTACTATTCTCATCGCAATTGCAGCCGATGCAAATGACCAGTTACTCCCAGTGGCATTTGCAATTGTGGAGAACGAGAATACGGATAGCTGGCTTTGGTTCCTTGCCAATGTGAAGCATGCCATAGTGCAAGAACGCCCTGAAATGTGTCTTATCTCCGACCGCAATGCAGGCTTGCTGTCTGCGTTGCGAACGATGTAGAATGGGACGCAGCCCCCGTTCCAGTGGAATGATGTGAAGAACCGTTGGTGCATGAGGCATATTGCAGCGAACTTCCATAGAACGTTCCGTAGCAAGGACCTAATGAAGATGTTCAAGAAGCTATGCATGCAGAACCAGAAGCGAAAGTTCGACACCTTGTGGACGCAGCTCGATCAGGAGGCTACCAAGCATATGCATACAGAAGCAGGGGCCGTGGAGGGGGGCTCCACAAGAGTCGGGGTATTCACACAATGGATTCAGTCCAATGCACCTGACTTGGAAATGTGGTCTTTGTTGCACGACACCGGTGTGGCAAGGTATGAGATCATGACTACCAACATGTCCGAGGTTTACAATGGTGTCTTGAAGGGGGTCAGATCTCTGCCGATCACGGCAATCGTGGGCGAGACTTGGAACCGTACCGTCGGGTATTTTGTGAATAGAGCCATGATGACGAAGAAGCACCTGGATGAAAACAAGCAATACTCTGAGGTCATGCAGGCCTTCATGGACAAGAAGATGGAGAAGGGTCGATCCCACATTGCTCAGCCCATTGATGGCTTAAGGAGGAAGTTTGAGGTCCGCCTCAGGCAGAACTATGTCATGGGTCATATTAGAGGGGAGCACAAGCAGGTATGCACGATTGATGAGAAAGCATTTTGCACCTGCAACAAGCCCCAGCTTCTGCACAAGCCATGCTCCCATGTGTACGCGGCCTGCGCTGTATGGCACCAGGCGTCGGCACAGTACATCTCCAAGTACTACAACATGCAGCACTTGTATGCAACCTGGAGTGCAGAGTTCAATTCCTACGGGGTAGACATGCACTACAGGGAATTATGGCTAGGGGAGATAAAGTGGGTGCCCAACGATGCACTAAAGCATGTCGGTCGTGGAAGATGACAAAGTCATCGCATCCGCAATGACATGGATGACAGCCAGCGAGGGGATCAATTCCCTCAGCCAATGCCCAAACAGGCCGGCATCAAGCAACACTCCGTAGTACCAACCACAATGTTTTCTTGTACCCATTGTTGCTTCCATGTGTTCTGTGCGTTGCGATGTACCCTGCATTATTCAGGAGGTGTACGCTTCATTGTTGGCTCCATGTATCTGTGTCGTGCACATTACCATGTTATGTATGTTTTCGTACATTTCATATGTTTCTTTGTCGTGTGGGTCATATTCGTGTACACATTTTATGTATGTTTTGGTACATTCCGTGCGTTTTCTGTCGTTACATTTGTTGTTAATTATGTTGTCATTTGTTGCACATTTTGTTATAAATTTAGACTCACTTGTTATCCTTCTTTGGCAGGACATGGCGTTCGAGTTGCTAGACCCCCGTTGGGATGAGCACCACCGATGCCATGCGTGGTTGTCGGGAGACGCACGAGGGCCTCCTTGCTTCGTCCTTAGGGGCCCCCGAGAGAACCGGCGTCTCGACCAGCGGTACATCCCACTACTGCGGGGACACTGGGCTGTTGCCCATTGCCCGCATGTTGGATCTACCACATGCGTTCCAGTATGATGCGCCGCTGCTGTCCGCTCTCGTTGATCGATGGAGGCCGGAGACTCACACCTTCCACTTCCGGTGGGGGGAGATGACGGTTGCTCTGCAGGACGTGACGATGCTTACAAGTCTACCCGTCCGTGGTGCTGCTGTAGTGCCACCCCCAAAGGCAGCAGATTGGAAGGTCCGTCTGGGTCACCGGTTCGGTCATCCGACCCAGACAACGCAGCCGGTGTGCCACATAGATGGCTTCGTCGGTACATGACTTGTCCTGCACACGCACATGAGGAGGAGGTGCGGACACACTTCGTTGCGTACCTGCTATATCTGTTCGGGTGGGTCTTGTTCCCTAGCACCACTGGAGACTCCGTGCAGCCTAGCTACATACACCTAGCGGAGTCATTGGCGGATGGCTGGCCTGGTCAGGTGCCACAGTATAGCTGGGGATCAGCAGTTCTTAGCTCCACATACTGAGGCTTGTGTGCCGCCTCTCAGCGTAGCGCGTCCAGCGAGCCGGTCCTAGCCGTCTGCTACCTTCTCCTTCAGTTGTGGTCGTGGGAACACTTCCCCGTTGGTAGGCCTTCCTTTGGTCGTGTTGTGCACCCTTATGACCTCAGCCCGCAGTTGTACGGCCTTGGTGGTGGCGACGACCCCATTGATGTGCCCACAATGGGTACACGTTGGACACATGGTCAGTTGAGGTGGGCCAGGGACAGATCGAGACATGCGTACACGGATTTCCACAACAGATTCGAGCTTCTGCAAGAGGCCGTCATAGTCTGGTGGCCATGGACTCCACGGTTCATTATGGACACGGCCCCCCACGGTTTGTCATCTCAGTGTGGGCAAGATCATAGGTACTGGTTGACGACCTGCCACTTGGTGTTCTCGCACTGCGTCGAGCCATACAGCCCACACCGAGTCATGAGGCAGTTCGGACTGTACCAGCATGTCCCCCCATGCCAGGACGCCCTCTTGCAGACAGCACCCACCGGTATGTCATTACACCATAAATTTAATTAATGCATTAGTCTGTGCCCCTACTAATTGTGTAATATCTCAATGAACTTTCAGGCAATCGAGGAGAGGGCAAGCGACAGAAGACTGGAGAGCCACACAGCGACCGTGGACAGACATGTGGCGTGACCAGGCAGATACGATGGTTGTGGACGAGACACGGCCGGACGACCCCGCGACGTATAGGACATACCTTGAGTGGTACGCTCCACGCATGCGCACTAGGCTTACTGGGGAGCCGCCACATCGTCCACTTGAGGTCGTTCACGAGGCCGCTATACAAGCAGGTCCAGACCGTCATCTAGCGGCACGGCACGACCAGGCGGTACGAGATTAGTATGTCACTAAACAGTGCAGGATTACGTTTTAACTAACTGTTTGTTTCACTACAGTTGGACCGGCTGCATCGTATCGAGGACGAGGCACAACAGTCTATACACCGTGCGAGGTCAAATACGGTTGATCGGTGGGTCACTTCGATGTGCAGCATCTACGATGACGCCAGGGCTACGATACGGACCTTGAGTTGTGGTCGCCACCGAGATGACGTTGTTGCTCCATGCGGTCGGGGACGTGACCAAAGACTACCACCCCCCCTCCGCGCCGCCGTCAGCACCACCATCAGCACGGCCATCGTTGTCGCGTCCATCGTAGTCGGAGAGTCGGCCCAGCTACGCTCGCTCGGCCTCCACGCGCTTCGGACCGGCGGCTGGAGAATTGCCAACTGTTTGTTCATCCACTCATTTACCATTTATGTATAACCACATGTTCGTCTTGCAGCAATTGCGACAGGATAGCACGTGCTACGGGCATCATCATCACGGAGGGCGACGGAGGAGCGACTGCGCTCTCCAGGCCGACGGGGGCCCACTCCAGAGAGCGACCCTGACTCGCCGCAGCAACTAGAGGGGGGATGCCCTCGTTCACCCGTAGCGTGCAGTCCAACCTAGAAGACCAGGACAGGTGGTTTGGGTAGACCTATCAAGGCTTCACATCGCAAGAGTACATGCGCGACTACCCATCGACATCGTCATTTCGACAGCCACATACCCCGGTATGCACTAACGTACTAAGCTAAACAGTCTATTTCAAAGCCATCTAATCGCACTGGCAAAAAAATGCAGGTTTACTCGGAGCAACAGGGCCATGACGTTCACGGTGGGTCATCCGCTTTTCAGAGTACCCAGGTAAATACCTTGTGATATTACTACTCATTATGAGCATTTTTTTGTACTTTTCATTGCCTAATTCAGCTGTACCATCTAAGCAGGACGTAGACCCCTCCTCCGAATGGCTGAACTCTATTTTTGGCCAGCCGTCGCAACCCTCCACAGAGTTGTACCCACCACCGCCTCGGGCGCAGCCCTCGCACTACGATCTTCGTGATGCGCGCTCCCCTAGTAGGTTCACCTTCTCAGAGGATCAAATACGCCGTCCGAGGCGGCGACGACGAGATGATGAATGAATTTTTGTAATTGTGCTGTTGTGACGTCGCATGGTTTGCTGTGTTTCGCATGGCTTATGAAATTATTTGTTCTACGATTAAGGCTTCATTGCAATATGACAAGTATGCACGCATGTGGGCACTGTACCTCACAACATGCATTACATTGACATAGATTAACTCTCCAGCGGGAGAACACACGATAACAACAAACACAAGGTACAACATAGCATAAAACATTACCAACATACACGAGGAGAACCTCCAGCACTACAACTTGACTGTGTGGGGGGCAGCCTCACGCACAAAGACCACAGAATAAGAAGGCATCAGGCAATGACAACACGAAACAACACATACATTGCACGTACATGAAATGTAGCAAGTAGTACAACCATCAACACACCAACGAACACAACAACTAAAATACAACACAGCCGTACACCTCGTTGCCTATATGCCTAACGAGCCTCGTGCCACCCAACTGGAGAATTGCTGAGGGAGCCGCCTTGGACGTGGCTGGCCGTCGTGGTAGTGGCACGCACATATGCAACTAGGGTTCGCGCAGCAACATGTGGGATCATACGAGCTTCCTATGTTCACGACCTCCTCGTTGCCCCTCTCGCATTGCATCTGTTGGCGGAGGTCATTGTTCTCCTCAGTGAGAGTATCGATTCGGTCCTCCAACTCCAATATTCGATCCCATAATGTATCCACATAACGAACAATATACCGTTCATGAGGAGGGTCGATCCAGCAGGAGAAGTCACATTTCGCCATCTGTGGGAAATAACGGTAAACATGGAGGGTCCATAAGCAATAACAAAAATTGTACTATTAGTAATTCGTACCCCGGAGCGTGGGCAGCGGAAGAAACGTCGCCCGCCATCGAACGGGCCATCCAGGACCTGCACGACCGCGTAATCATTATGTCTGCATTTCGGCCACGCCGGTTGAGCACGCCGGCTTGGTATCAAGCGGTACTATGGACCGAAGATCTTCCTCCTTTCGAACGGAAGGTCTTCCTTCGGTGACCCAAATCCGAATGGCCCCTCGGGTTCCGACATGGTATGTTTCACCACGAAAGACAAGGTACTTCTTTGTTCGATTTACAGGGTTCTCTGCGTACAATGTCATGGGACCCGAACCGTGGTATTTATACCAAACGAGAGAGATTACTACAGTGACCAAAAACGAAAAAGACGACAACTTTCCGCAGTGAGATGACAAAAGATGCCAGCTTTGCGAAGTGACATGACAAAATGGGGCAGCTTTGCTCAGTGACATGACCAAAGAGGCCAGCTTTGCGCAGTGACATGACAAAACGGGGCAGCTTTGCTCAGTGACATGACCAAAGATGCCAACTTGGTGGAGTTAAATGACAAACGAGGCCAGCTTTGCGTAGTGACATGACAGCACAGGGTCAGCTTTGCTTAGAGAGATGACAACACGGGGCAGCTTTTTCTGTGTCATGAATTACCACCACCTCCCAAGACAGGGTAAATTTTCAAGCTTTATTACTTGGTTTTTCATTTTTCTTACTTGTTTCCATTGCTACATTCTATGATTATATCTCTGCTATGTACGAAGAGAAAAGGAGAGCCTGCCACTTCGAGCTCCAAGAATAGAAAAGGAGAGCCTGCAGAGAAGGCCTGTGATCAAGAGAGCTCAGAGAGATTTGTTTTTGTTGAAGCTGAGAAGGCCTGTGATGTTACAGTGGAAAATTATGACATGCGTGAAACTCTGCGGTGCCTATTGCCTATTTTCATTCTGCTATCATTTGTTTCTGACCAGGCTTTGACACTGTTTCCATAATCTCATTGATCCTATTGAAATGAGGTGTGATCGTCAGACTGGTGATGTTTTTGAAGTGCTTGATGGTTTGATGTTCAAAGATGGTTTCCTGTATAAAAGGTTCGCTCTTAGTTCTTTGATTTATTAGGGCATACAACCAATAGAGAGATGACAACACGGGACAGCTTTTTCTGTGTTCGTGTTGTACTGTGCTTATGAAATTATTTGAACTACAATTAAGGCTTCATTCCACTATGACAAGTATGCACGCATGTGGGCACTGTACCTCACAGCACGCATTACACATACATACATTAACTCTCTAGCGGGAGAAGACACGATAACAACAAACACAAGAAACACAAGAAAGAAAATAGCTTGACAACAACATAGCATAGAACATTACCAACATACACGAGGAGAACCTCCAGCACTACAACTTGAGGATAACAATAAACACAACAAAGAAAATAGCACACAACATTAAATTTATCTTCCGCTCCAGTCTGTCAAAACGATGCCGCATCCCGACGGGGTCACAACCCCCCACGACAACTCTCTCCTGGCGAACAATGTCAGTCCTAGTGCCCATTTCATCCTCCCACACCCAGAATCGGCAACCACCGGGGGCTTCCTGCGATTCAATGAGACGAAGATTTTTAAACATGCCACCACGATTTGAATGAACCCGAAACAATCTTACTCACCGAGTGATAGGGGCACTTGTAGTAGTGCCGCCCAGGATTCGAGGCCGTCTGTGAGATCACACGTCTAACAACCGTGTTGCATTTCGGGCAAATCACCGTGGGTGTATGCGAAGAGCTGCTGAGCTGACTCATTGCCTAGTCGGGGGGAGTTAGCACGGACTAGGTGAGTGATTACAATGCAAGGGACTATGTGAGGAATGGCTCCCTTTTATAGGCTGTGGGGGCAGGCTCAGTCACACAGAGCACGGAATAAGACGACGTCACGCAATGACATGACAAAACGGGGCCAGCTTTGCGCTGAGATGTGACAAAACAGGGCAACTTTGCACAAAGACATGACAAAAGAGGGTAGCTTTGCTCAGTGACATGACAATAGAGTGCAGCTTTGCGCAGGGACATGACAAAACGGGCCAACTTTGCTCAGTGAGATGACAAAAGATGCCAGCTTTGCGCAGTGACATGACAAAACCGGGCAGCTTTGCTCAGTGACATGACAAAAGACTGCACCTTTGCGCAGTTACATGACAAAACGGGGCAGCTTTGCTCAGTGACATCATAAAAGAGGCCAGCTTTGCCCAGTGACATGACAAAAGAGTGCAGCTTTGCGCAGGGACATGACGCACTGAGATGATAAAAGATGCCAGCTTTGCGTAGTGACATGACGAAACGGGGCAGCTTTGCTCAGTGGGATGACAAAAGATGCCAGCTTTGGGCAGTGACATTACTAAAGAGGGCAGCTGTGCTCAGTGACATGATAAAAAGAGGTCAGCTTTGCTCAGTGAGATGACAAAACAGGGCAGCTTTGCCCAGAGACATGACAAAACGGGGCCTTTTTGCAGTGATATCGCAGCACTCCCATCTTTACTCACTGTTACGACCACGCGGACCAGCTTTACACATAGGAGTAGAGATAAAACGGACCCTATAAATTGGTGTGCATTCCATTTCCCAGTGAACATTGCACATCCAAGCCCCATACTACACCGCGCTTCACTCACCCCACCGTGATGGACAAAGGCAAGAAGAAGCAATGGGACAAGATGGTGAAGGATTGGGAGGAGACCCGTGACATAGCACGGTCAGCTGCCGCCCACGATGAGAAAATAAGGGCTATACAGGCCAGGGTAAAACAAGCCCATCGTGCTACGATGAAAGGTCCCCCCAAAGAGCGCCCGCGTAGCAACAACCCCATCCCGGACGTTCCCACCGAGCGTTCGCCACAACTACCACCTGAGGGGGAGACACCTCCCCTTTGTTGGTGCGGGGACGTGTGCAAGTTTTTCAAGTCTAAGAACCGCATCAGCCTAGGTATGCGTTACTGGGGTTGCGCAAACTACTCCAGTGACTACCCCAACCGCCGTTTTGACACCGCAACCTATCGGCAGCCGGTAACGACCACATGCACCATTTTCCCCTACCTTTTCTCCTTCACAGCACGCACTAACAATATCTCCCATGTATTTACAGTCTCCGGAGCTCCTGTGTGGCTACCGCAAATGGATCGATCTTGAGATCCACCCTGCGGACCAATGGACCCTCGACTTCGAGGAGTGGAATGTCACACGGGACAAGGAGTTGCTGGAGGAGGAGCGCCGCAAGCACGAGCACACCCTGCGTATACAGCGCGAGACGCAAGCTTATCTTGAAGCGTGCACGCGTAGGGAGCGGGAGGCTCGCGAGAGGGAGCGCGAGAGAAAGAGAGAAATTGCGGCTAAGGCAAAAGAGGCCGTGGACGAGTTCAACGCCGAGCGGGCAAGGAAGGGAAAGTGGCCCCGGTCCACACAGTAGGTCGTTCGCGTAGTTGGGTAGGTTAGTCGCATGCAGTTGGGTAGGTTAGTCGCATATCATGCTATATGTTATGCATGTAATAAAAAATGTACGCGGCATGTTACTCTCAGCTGTATTATGAAGTGTATTTCTATTGACATAAGCTTATTATCTCGTCTTTTCATATTGAACGATTCACATAGCAATTCATTTCACAATATTAACATACCGGTTCTCACCCTACACGAATTCTCTGTAACATCAAAATATCACTTACCACTTTATGTATCGACCGTTCTACGGTCAATCGTTTCTAAAAAAAATTTACCAAAACATACAATGAACATAAACTATCATTACAACTTCATTAGATTTATTTACCATTTCACAACTACAAAAACAACAAAACTTACAAAATCACGGGGATTGCAAACCCTAAAAGTCACTTACCACTTTATGTATTGACCGTTCTACGTTCAATCGTTCCTAAAAAAATTTTGCCAAATTTTTTTATGCATCTACAACTTACATTGAACATAAACTTTTATTACAACTTCATCAAAAAAATTTCCCAGCTTACAACTACAAAATTGACAAAACATACACAAATCACGGACATTGCAAACCCTAAAAACATACCAAACCCTAAAAGTCACTTACCACTTTATATATTGATCGTTCTACGCTCAATCGTTCCTAAAAAAAATTTATCAAAATTTTTTATGCATCTACAACTTATACTCAACATAAACTTTTTTTACAATTTTATCAGATTTTTCAGATTTACAACTACAAATATTACAAAACTTATAAACATTACGGTTCCTGCACTCATTCCCACGTGTTCAATATCACTTTACTTCCTTTTGTCCAATCGTTCATATCACAGTTGTGCTAAAAAAATTCATTAAAATGCTTCCAGTAGAACAACATAACATGATCGAAAACTATTATTGCCAGTTCAACATATTTTTCACGGTCAACAATGTATGAAAATCACAAACACACTAATCATTACTTTACACAAATTTCGTTCGTACTCTACCAACCAAATTTCTTAATTTTTATAGTTGCAAAAAAATTACACAAGCAGTAAACTGGACTCCACCTGAAATTTATATTTTTTTTCAAACATCTTTTCATACATACACATAAATTATTTCTATTATAAAAATAAATTTACAAATACATAAATACATATACACCTAAATACTCACAGCAAACCCTAACACTGGAACCCTACCACAGTTGAATCATGCGCCGGATAACAATCGTGTGGTCAAAAACCGAGACGTGCGCTGGGGGACGCGGTCGTGCGGTCGGGCCAGGAGGTCGTGCGGTCAGCGCTCGGTCGTGCGCTCGGGCGAGTGGTCGCGCGGTCGGAGCGAAGGGCAGGCTGGTCGTGCGGTTTGGTACCGCACGACCCGTGCTACAGTGCGGTCGTGCGGTACCAGACCATATGACCGGGACCAGAAACGGAATTTTTTTTGGTTTGGATGCCAAAAATAGAATTTCAGGTGTTTAGGGGTCTACATGTGTCCAAAATTCAGCACCGATAAAAAAAATTGTGCATCACTGCGTCAACCGATTGGGAGATCCGGGGGATATTTGGCCTTCTCGAGGCCGGCAGCTGGGCAGTCGAGTACGTGGTCTCATTCCCATGCGGCTGGACAAAGAACACAAGCATGCTAAGGTCAACGTGGGGCTAGATCGACATGCAAGCCATGTACCGGAGGTGATGATATACTTTGTTTTGGTTTGCAATATTAATCAGTATATACTCATTTCCTGTCTGCATATGACCACCACACCTTGTTTCAGGGCTTTGATGAGGAATCAAAGAGCACACACTGCAACAGTAATTTATAAGTTTGATCACAAAGTTTGAGGCTGACTGCAGGTGAAATATGCCATTGGAACCTATAGCGCTAATCAGCATGCTCATTTTGTCTGTACTTGCTTTTGATGTGCATTATACTCTTCATGTCTTCATCATTGTGTTACTGTTCTGTTGGATTGGATTTGGTCTCTCAAACTTTCTAAAATTGATCTTCCATCTAGTTCAATAGCAGTACCTGTGATGAGATCTAAGTTATTTCTGTCATATCAGCTCATTTGAAATATATTCAATGTCTTCCTTGTATATACCATGGTTGATTCCTTGATGGTTTCTTTTACTCTATTTTTGTCGATGCATGGTGTATACCTGGTTCAGTTTTTCTAGTATATTTAGTTGGGCTATTAGTCGGTCCAACAGCCATTGACTAATTATACTTAATTTTTCTATTAGTGTACTAACAAAGGTACCATGTTCAACCATTCCATTTTCAAGTAGAATGAGTATAACTGGAACAGTGGGTTTCAACTGCTATCACTAATTTCCAATGAAATTTAGCCACCAAAGGTCATCTTTTCTGCCATCTTAAAGTTTGCATAGGTAACGTTTGTTTAACAACTAGTACCTGTATAACTGGGTTATACTCGTTAGTTTCCTTGGCATTATATTTATATTGGATAGTCGCCCTGTGAAACATGCAATTTATTTATTGATGGTTATACTCCTACAAAATTCTAGTAGGCTCTCGAAAATATGCAGCTAGAAATCACAATTGGTGCATGATCGGGGTGGATCTCCACATACTTCCTTACTTTTGGTGTTATACTACCAATTTTAATTTTGAATCACCACTCGAAGTCACATCAGCATGCACCGTATCCCTGATTTTTGGGATGCTATTTCCGCATGCAACGTAATGAACAAATTACGCTCGCAAAAAAACGTAATAATGAATTACTTAATTATTTGATTCGACTGGTGGGATAGTTAACGGAGGTATCCAACAATCAGCAACCCATTTAGTGGGTTAGAGCATCTCCAACAATCCCCTAAAAACCCACCCCAAAAGACACCTTTTAGGGGCAGCCCAAAAAATTTGTTAACCTATTTTAGTCCCCTCCTCCAACAGCACCCCTAAATATATCCTAATAGTATTTTGAATCTGGCCCAACATTAACAACCGGCCCATTTACTTTGCTCGATACGTAATTTTGATCGTGAGCGATCCTGGAGAGTTGGCCGCCAGCTTGAGGTCAGGGAGGAAGCGCCGGCGGATCGACGACGTGCAGCCATCTGCCGCGACAAGCAAATCTCCGGCGACCTCCACCGTTTCTCCGGTCTGGAGCACGCAAGTCGTCGCGACGACCCCGCGTTCACCGTCATCCAATACCTCAAACGACAGGAACTGGTGCCCCCAGAGCACGGTCACCGCGGCCGGCAGCGCCTCGTGGAGCCGCCGATGCAGGTCGCCCCAGTGCGCCGCGCGGAAGTTGAAGCCCTCGTCTCGCGTCCGCGTCCGCGCCGCCTTTGTCTCGCTGTCCGTTGCTCGATTCTGCGGTGGCAACAGAAGCACGCGTTGACAAGGTCGCATCGCCATCAGCCATCGCAAGGACGTCGCCCGGCGCCCGCGTCCGATTTCGATCTCCCGATGCTGCTTCCTCTATAGTTTTCTCTACTGATTTTCCAATCTATATGTGCCCCTGTATTCAAGGATTGCCGGCACATGTTATGTGCCGCGATTACAATTCAAGGCACATATATATGCCCCTGTATTCAAGGATTGCCGGCACATGCTATGTACCGCGATTACAATTCAAGGCACATATATATGCCCCTATATATCATGATTTATGCCATGATACTTTTTAGTGGCACATAGTTAATCTTTTCGCAGCTAATAATATGAGCCATGCATTACTCGCCGGCACATGTTTTTGCCCTCATCGTGCTATAAGACGACATATAGTATGATAGAAGCAGCCTTGAATACACAAACTAATTAGTAGACCATAAAGCACACACTAAGCATGACCACCCGACGGTTCATGATGTCCTCCCTCACACTCATGTGGAATGCTTGTTGCTGCGCAGGCAACGTTGGGCGGCGTCTGGAGGCCGCGGGGCGTCAGGCGGCGTCGGGCGGCGTCCGGCCGTCGCGGGACGCCGGGGACACGGGGCGCCGGGTGGGGGGCGCCGGTTTGGCAGGATTGGGGCGACGGGCGGGGAGATGTGGCTGGAAAAAGGCGGGGGCGGCAAGCTGTGAAGGAAAAATGTGGCGCGAACTTTTTTTTCCAGCGCGCGTGACGGCGGGAGCGAGGATACGGGACCCCTGAAAGTTCCCGGTTTCTACCTGGGTTTTGGGAGAGTTTTGGGGGGAATAGAAATAGGGGGGGTGTTTAGGGGAGTTGTTGGAGAAGACTTTTTACACAATTTCCCAATAATTTGATTTAGGGGGATTGTTGGAGATGCTCTTATTATCTCAAAGTTGATCAACGACACGGAGGTATTGGGAGTATGCCCCAGGAGTACGAAACGGGCTATGTATGTATGTACGTATGTACGTATGTATGTATGAAACAAACAAACAAACAACTGGTGAGCTTCAAAGTAATACAATTATATCATTAATAATCTTATAAAAGAAAAAATCATATAAATTATATCATTAATCGAGAGAAAAAGGGAATGATCTACGGTATCTATTTTGGTAGAGCCAAATTAATACAATTGCATTTCAAAAAATAGGTATTAAAGCTGTAACAAATAAAATTGTACAATAATGTCTAGCTACGCAATTGCGCAAATAACAATTGGCAAGATTCAAAGCATCTCGTTCGTTTTAAGGGCATGAAAATCCTACAATAATCCTTAAAAAATCATCTAAATTCTCTCGAGAGAAAAAAGAGAAGGCCTACACCATCTATTTAGGTAGAGCCAAATTATAACAGTGTAGGTTAGTCGTATATAGATATCAGAGCTGTATATATAATAAATACAATTGCATTTTCAAAAGCATGTATTAGAGTTATAAAACAAATACAATTGTATACCAATATCTAGCGCATAATTGTGTTGTTAATTCCGCTAGCTTACTCATAAATAAAGTAAACCAAAAGAAAATAGGACGACAAAGCAACCATTAATTTCGACATATCTATACGAAGTAGGCCCTGATCAACTCGGCTTCGGCTTCTGGCTTCTGGCTTATTTTTCACTATTCATAAGTTTCGTCTTTTTCTGAACTTTTGGCTTTTTGTTGAGTTTTTTTGCCGGTTCTTTTTTCCCGTATTTGTTTGTATTATACGTAATGGGCTAACATATTTTTTATATTTTTAATTTTTTTAAATTTAATTATGCTAAATAAGCCTTTGTCAGCTACAGTGGTTTTTTCAGTCAGCTACAGTGTTTTCAGCCATAAGACATGAGCTTTTCAGCCGAACCGATCACCACCATAGTCATTTATTTTTCTTGTCTTGTACTAGTAGGTAACCAGATGAATAGCTAATGGTTCCCATGCTTCACTAGTGGAAATTTTAGTAAAAATAAAAAAGGCAGAATACAGAATATTTCTGATGGTTTCAGAATGTTTTTTGAAGTTAACTGAATCCTAAACTAGCAACTTTTTATGAATTCACTTATCTCCAATCAGTTTCTAATCTCACACGTGTCCCAACATAATTTCAAGAACACGCATGCAAAATAAAATCATCAAATTTCACATCATTCAGAAATACCATGTGCCGATCGAGAGCTAGTTGATCTGCGAACTTCTTCAGCTAGCTAGGGCATGCAAGGCACGGGAAAAGGCCAGGGGAGCATTCAATGCCTGCGGTGAGTCGGATGCATGGATAGCTTCCCCCACTTGAATTGATTGATTACCCCCTTAAATAGTTGGCTTACTAAAACCGGCGGTGAGGCCGTTCGATCACTGCCGCCCTCCGGCCAAGGGCGGAACCAGCCAATGTCCAATCCTCGGGCTGGATCAGCTACTCTTAGATCGATTCTCAGGTTATTTCTTTTTTTTTTTGATTTTTCATGAATTTTACATAGATTTTGGTTGTCAGACCTCGAACTACAGCCTAAGGTCAGTCACAGTGGGGGTTTTATGGAGTTTTATGGGCATTAAATACGCTGACATGGCACTGTATTGATGAAGAGAGATGATAAAAGTTTCATGGGAGTAGAGAGAGTTTCATGGGGATGAAACTCTTCTGCACTGTTTCTAAAATATGGGTGTGTTGGAAACTGGGACATGAAACCTCCACTGAGACTGGCCTAAGTAGCCCGAAATCTAGTTTCACCACTGCCTCCGGCGGTCCGGCCCTGCACGATGGATGTACGCTCCATCACAGCGCGCGGGGCCGACCGGCCGGCTGTCGGAATATTAATTAACTCCGGCGATGTGTGTATGCATGCACTAATATAATACTTACTAAGTTCTTTTTTTACTTATAATTTTCTAGAATATGTGCTTTTAAATTTTTAAAAATTTAACTGTTATTGAATTTAAAACTATCTAAATTAATTATATAAAAATTATATTATTAGATTTATTGTTAAAAATATTTTTATAATATTATAATTTTACTAATATAAAGTTATAAAACGTAACAATCAAAATTGTATCTTTAGAACATAAAAGTAAAAAACGTAAGGTAAAAAGACCGGAGGGAGTACTAGTACGAATGCTGGTCTGCCTTTACCCTTAATTGACTGGTATGGTCAGCTGACTGGTTCGGGTTGACTTGTCAACCGCTGACGTGGAGTGCTTCGTTCAGGTCGAGTGACCGAACCATGCAAGTCGGGTGCTACTGGAAGCTAGGATTCGGCCGCTTGCGTGCGCGACTGTATGTAAATGAGTTAAGCTTAAGCGAGTCTGGTTTTCTAACCTCGAGCTGGGTAAAAACTCAAGTAGAGCTCAAGTAAATCTGAATTAGGATCCAAGTCTGAACATAGGCTCGAGCTTAGCTCGACCAAAACTCGAGCTGCCTCAATAAGTTCAATAGCAATTAAAAAAATTTAACATGCACTAATTTTCAACAGTAAGAAAAACTCGAGCTCGACTAGAGTAAACTCGATAACAGTAAAAACAATTCAACATGCATTGATTTTCAACATTAAAAAAGCTTGAACTCGAGCTCAGCTAAGTAAACTTAGTAAGAGTTAATATACATCAATATTGAAGCTCGAATCAAACCCTAACAAATTATTTGAGCTCGGCTTGTTGAAAATCAGGATCAAGTTCGACCTCGGTTCGTTTAGCTGAGCTCAAATCAAATCTAGAACAAGCTAAATTCGAGCAGCTTATAAACCTCGAGTTTTTTTTTTTACTGCCCTACGTTACTGCGTAGAGCTGTGGAAGGCGGTGTCCCGCAGACACGGCTCGGTCGAGATCATGATGTGATTACAATCTAGGTCTGCGAATCTAGATCGTGGAATATTTGTGTATGAAGCATGCAGCATAACGTCATTTTTTTTTCTTTTTTGTGGTGCTCGGTCGATGTTTCTCGCGTCCAGAAAGAGCTTTAGAATTGTTATATGCTCTCAGGGTCAATGGTTCTCGTTTTCTTGGAAAAAGGATTCTCTGATATATGTTGATGGCACAAAGTTAGAATACAGAACTACGTGACTTTTATGGAAGGTATTAGGAGTATTAGGAGAATAGACTATTATCGTTTGAGTTCTTGAGTCAAGGAATGCGTTGAACTTCTTCGAGAGGGGGTCCAATTTCTTTATTTTGTTTGTATTTTTGATAGAAGAATTTCTCGAAAAGAATTGAGAGGAGAAGAGAAGAGGTGTCCAGCTTTAATCGAATCGTCGATTCCCTTTCGAGGGTAACAACAATCAAGTCGTAGTTAGTTTGGGCGAAAATGTGCGGTGGGCTTCCGGCCTAGATCCGAAACCTGCATGGCAGACGATATCGGCGAGACAGCGAAGGGCCGGCCCACGAGACATCTGTCTCGGCCGAAGGCATGTTGCCAATGGAGAGAAGGCTCGCATCGCTGCGGCCCAAGCCGGTGGAACGGATCTTGGTAGGCTAGTACAGCGGCCGCGCTGCACGGCACCAGCCAGATTAATGAGAAGGCGAAGATCTTTGATGTTGCCGTGTTTAGGGATTCAAAATGATTTCCAATAGAAAAAGCTTTATTAAGATGTTTTCGAACACACATCCCATAAAAGGATATGTCTAGGCATCACATTTTGGACACTAGGATTGCTTTTAGATTCATGCGAATACCAATAACTCTCCCACCCTTCCTTCCTCCCGTCTCCCTCCTCTCTCCCTAGATAGCCGCTGCCACCTTTCCCTACCACTCACGCCATCTCCTGCCATCTTCGCCGAAATCTCAACAATTCGATTATCACGTCTCTAATTTTCTGTAATAGATACAAATTTTACTATACATACACGCAACATTTCCACATTGAGAGATGACAACAGAACAGTATTACCAGGAAAAAATGCTGAAGTGAAAGGTAGATTCTTATACACACAAAAAAAATGTTGAAGTGAAAGGTAGATTCTTATACACATCCACTGATCCACATCTCTTCGATCGTACGTCTGCTCGGCAACCGACTAAGCTACCGCCACCTCGGTCGCGGCGGCCGGGAGGCTCTCCAGCCAAGGGAGCATCTGGTCGTGGACGAGGTCCGGCCGGTCGTCGTGCGGGCAGTGGCCGACGCCCTCCAGCATGTGGAGCCTCACGTTGGGGAGCTCGGAGGGGAGACGGGAGAAGTACTTCCCCACGGGCCCGTCGATCGGGGTGAAAGGGTCCTGGTCTCCCCACAGGACCAGCACGGGGACTCTGACCTTGGGCATCAGGGATATAGGGCTAGGGCCCGGCGGGCCCGTTACCGTCGACACGAACGCGTCCAGAGCACCCTCGGCGTCGGCCGGCCCTCTTATGATCTGCACATATACTTTGCCGAACAGCATCAGCCATCGATCGTCACTCACGAGCAATGTGATGGGTTCTTGAAGAGGCCGGAGAAGTGAACAGCATTGATATGTATCTCTACTGAGTGGCACGAGAGAGTCTACTAGCGGTTGAAGAGATGGAGAGCATATTTACCTCGACTAGTTCATCATCCACAGCGTCTTTGTTTCCGTAAACAGAGAGCAAGATGTCCTTCAGATTGTTCCTGTTTCAGTTTACGAGTGAGTACTACAGCACCATGTCAGCATATAAGAGTGGATAATAATACGTGATTGCTATTGCGCAGTCAACTTAAAAAATTTGTGTTTCAGTAGTTTTCGCTGCAACATTTTTTTTTATGTTTGCAAAATTTTCGTCTTTTTCGTCCATGTATATAACATTTTTTCATGTATGTAACATTTTTCCTGTATATACAATATTTTTTCTCAAAAAATGTTGCATACATGCAAAAAATATTACATACATGGGGCTAAAAATATTGCAAACATGAACGACAAATGTTGCAAACATGGAAGAAATATTGTAGCGAAATTGACTGAAACGTAAATTTTTTCGGACGACTGTGCAATAAACAGTCCCATAATAATATTATTTGGTGAGACATGCCTGTCTTTTACACGCTCGAAAAGTGTTGATGCTATTCGCTTTTGTTTCAGGAGAAAGTCGATTAGCCAAAGCAAAGGCAAGAGCAACTTAATCCTCCAATCATCGACGATCGCCTTATTGTTCATGCCGCCTGCGCAGTTCAGTAGAACAAGCCCCCGGACAAGATCTCTGGTAGACTCTGTTGTTCAACATTAATAACAAACAAATGTCATCGTTTCTGGGTACTGGAGCAAGACGTTAATGGCGTGTAATTAAGCCTGGTACTGGAGCAGAGAGCGGATTGAAATGATTTCAGGGAGATAGCACTTCTTTTTTTTCTCCCTCGCTTCAGGTCTATCAAAGAACTCACACATTACTAGTTAACATCTAACTGGTTAAAAATGTCCCATCTGAAGATCTTAAAACTATGTCATCATGCAACTACTCTATCATATGGGCACATTACTGCCAACTGCAGAACTTTGTATCAAACAGGGCTACAGCCTAGCTAAGCAAAGTTCTTGAATCATATCCTGCAACCGCTCCAACTTCAAAATGAGCGCCATAGGCAGGGTTATAATCATTGTTGCGACGTTACAAGAACCGTAAGCTACCAGGCGGTAAGAAGCAAATTCTTGGCAGGACGCGGCCTCAGTTGGGGATGTCTAACCTGAGGCAGCAATGACACACGCAAGGCTTCCAACCGAGTTGCCAACAAGCACCGTGGGCCTCTTGACGACCTCGTCCAAGAAGTCCAGGATCAACTGCTTGACACAAACACGATACGCAGAGCTAGTTTTACGAGATCAACTTAATTGACACGCCATGATCTGTGTTTTAGCGAACTGAGGACTCACCTGAGCCCATGTTTCCATCGTGTAAGAGAATCCAGGAGGCTTGTCCGACGCCCCGAACCCGAGCAAGTCGATCGCATAAACGGTGTGAGATTCGGATAACACACCAATGTTCCTAGAAACGAAACTGTCAGTAAATTAATGTTCGTGAAGAAATGCACCGCAGAAGCTCAGCTAGTTCGTCGATCGAGCACATTGCGTGCGCAAGAACACGGCATGCCACGTACACCGCCGATCACTAGCCGGGATCTTTTTTTTTCTCCCTAAGAAAAAGAGATGCATGCCTTGTATAGCTAATTCATCGCAGTAATTAAGAGCTAGCTAGTAGACGCGAACCAAATTTACAGGAACGAACATCCACCGGCAAAGATCGCCGGCCGGGCTCGCTCGCTCACCTGCGCCAGTGCGCGACCGATGCGCCGAAGCCGTGGACGAGCAGCACGGGCGGGCCCTCCCCCCTGACCAGGTAGTTCACGCGCATCCCTCTCCATGTCCAGGTGGTGCAGTTTCGGTACAGCTCCTCTAGCGACGAGGCGGGCGGGGCCGTGCTGCTGCCACCGGAGGCGCGCCCGTGGAGACGGCCGCCTCTGAGGCCGCCATGGCGAGCAAGCGCGGAGGAGGAGGAGGAGGGGAAGGGAAGAGAAGAGGAGGAGCGGCGGCGGCGGCGGTGAGTTCTTGGAGAGGATGAGAGGTGGTGGTGGTGGGCGGCAAGTGCTGCCATATCCACCTTCCGCTCTCTCCAAGTGGTGGTCGTGCGTGTGTGGTTTTTACGGTGTCTGTTGGGCTCCACCGATTGAATATGTGTCGAGATTTGTGCTTTTTTTTGGTCGGCTTGTTCTTTTCTTGTAGTGGACGAAACTTGATTTTTTTTAGGAAGCCAGGAGCTTTCATTAATCACAAAAATTCAAAGCATTACAGTCCTCTCAAAGGGAGGAAGATAAAAGGTTAGGGCTCATGGAAAGCCAACTAGTCGACTCCGGGCCTGTTGTTTTGGGCTTTTGAAATCGGCTTTTGGCTTCTGCTACAGTACCTAAATTTCAAACGGAGTATTTTCTCAAGACGGAGTCTACAAGTTAAATGATCTACACGTTAAAAGCCCAACATCTGTACTAGCCAAAATCGCAAGTGAGTATCTGTCTCTCCGTAATCTGTACCGTAAACAGCTAAAATTCAAAAATTCCAGTCAAAAGCCATAAGCCGCAGCCGAAAAGAACAGGCCTGCCTATCACACAAGTATTCTTGGCGTACGGAAGCCATGTTTTTGAGCTGCGATGCTGATAGTTTTTATTTATATTTTTTGAAACGATAGTAAATGATGAGAAAGTTAATATGAATAGTAGAGAGACCGGAGAAATGAAGAGTGTTCAGTAGTTGGGATGTCAAGGAGTGTGTGGGTAAATCATTAAATCAAAAGAATGCAAACGCTTCATAAACAAGACTTGTTTAGGACATGGTGCAAACTGACGAAGATACTTCAGATGAAAAAGTCAGCACGAACACTGGAGACCGGAGACTGGAGAAATGAAGAGTGTTCAGTAGTTGGGATGTCAAGGAGTGTGTGGGTAAATCATTAAATCAAAAGAATGCAAATGCTTGATGAAAAAGACTTGTTTAGTACATGGTGCAAACTGACGAAGATACTTCAGATCTATATAGGATTCTGTGCGTTTGAATGGATTTTTGCAAAATTTAGATAAACGAAACACAGATAATCTCCTTTTAGGTGAAAATACAGGCGATTTTTCTCACCTCTGTTTTTTGTTTGGGATCTCGTCTACATTCTTATTCTTGGTCCACACTTGTTTGCCCCTAATGAGCATCCTCCAAAATTTCCGAATATGAATAATGTTTTGCCTTAAAGAAGATTGTTTCCCCTAGTTGGCTATGGAAATATAATTCCCAACTGTTATTTGAAATCAAAATATCATAATTCAAGAGACACTAGTTAATAAATGCAAATATAATATGATAAAGAATTTGCATCATTAATGGCAAAATTGTAAAATTGAAAAGGCCTAACACTGTTGCAAAAAATCCAAAATCTTTTCAAGTGTAACAGTACAATTGAAAAAAAATGCAAACATTAAAAAAAATAAAAGTAACAAAATTCTAAAATTGAAAGGCCAATATCAACGCTTTCTTATTCTTTAGGAAAAGATAAGACCACACAATTAGAATTTGTGGTGAATATTACCATAATTGCAAAATGGGACAAAATATCAGTCTCTAAAATTTCCAAGTCTAATAAGAAAGCCACAAAAACTAAAAAAAGTGTAAATATTGAAATAGCAAACGTGAAGCCAAACATAAGAATTGAACATTATAAACCGCCTTTTTTCCTCGAAGCAATAATAAATGGGAACAAAACAACATGAGGCAAGTGAACTTAAATACAAAACACGCTAGAAGAACAAGGAAAGATATTAAATTTTGGTAAAACACAAACCACATGTACATGTACATGGACACAGGACGCATAGCCTCCGCAAGACACTTCAAAAGTTACACCAGGCTCAAATGCCCGCCCAAAACGACCACGGATGTTAACACAAAATTCCAATAAAACAAATCAATTTTCCGTTTGAACAAAATACGAAACACAGATAGATATGACGATGATTTCAGAAAGAAAAAAAAAGATATGATGACCTCGGAAGAAAAAAAGATATGATGACATAGCCAGCCACTTTGGAAAACAAAACAACCCGGGTTCAAAATCCTGCCGGAAACGCACACAAATTTCTTCCCAAATAAAGCCTCGCCCCGTCCTGCGACTCTGCGAGTCTGCGACCCTGTCCTCTTCCAGGTCTTCCTCGCCTCCACCCTCCCCTCGCGTTTCCGCCGCCGCCGCCGCCTCCATCTCCTCTTCACCGGAGCCCTAAATGGACGGAGGCGCCGGCGAGCCCTACGCCTCCCGCACGGCGGAGGAGGTTTTCCGCGACTTCCGCGGCCGCCGCGCCGGCATGATCAAGGCCCTCACCCACGGTATCCCCTTTGCTTCCCTCTATATCCGCTTCTTCTTGCTCCGGATTTGCCTACCCGGCCGTTCTGATGTCACTGACGCGCCTTGTGTGGTTGCTTGGTTGGTGGTTTGTGCAGATGTGGAGAAGTTCTACCAGCTCTGCGACCCCGGTGAGTCCGCTCGATCTCTTCGGGTGTAGGGTTCGGGGGCGCCGAAGCCCCGGTGTTTCTAGGTCTGGGGGGTTTGGTTGCTCTGCTGGGAGTTTCGGAGCAAAATTTGGTGAAATTTGCCGGTCTGGAGCTCTGGGATGGTGGTAGCTTTGTAGTTTCATCAATGCAGTGATGAATTGGGGCGTGGTGAGGGATTGGAAGTATATATTAGAGGCAAATATGGATTCTTTCGCTGTTTGGAGCCCTCGAATTGGTGATAACTCTGGTTTTTGTTCGGTTGTTAGCTCTTTGAGAATTCGACAGTTGCCATCAGTGGGAGATGGAGGAATTTGCGGAAAGATTCATTTTTTGGGTGCTGGGAGTTTCCAAATTAGTGATGACTGTGTTGTCTCTTTGCTGGTTTGTTCGATTTATAGCCTTTTCCTCCATAAATGCAGTCTAGGGTAATGACCTATATGTTATAATTAGTTGGTATGTTTTGGTGAAATTAGCAGTTTTTTTGGGTGAAATTTCACTGGTGGATTGGATTAGAAGTGTGAGGTTGCTTCATTTGTGTTGTCTATTAGTGTAACCGATGTAATCCTTTTTTTTGGCTTACCTAGCATGGCCTGCTTGGTCCTTGCACTGCACTGAGCAAATTTATCAAGCAATACTCGGACAATTCTTATGTATCCACTAATTCTGTTTATTCGAACAGAAAAGGAGAACTTGTGCCTCTATGGGTACCCTAATGAAACATGGGAAGTGACCTTGCCAGCTGAGGAAGTTCCCCCGGAGATTCCTGAACCAGCATTAGGAATCAATTTTGCTAGGGATGGCATGAACGATAAGGATTGGTTGGCACTAGTTGCTGTTCACAGTGATTCCTGGTTGCTTGCTGTTGCGTTCTACTTTGCAGCACGGTTTGGGTTTGACAAAGAGACCAGGTAATGATTCCATGATCATCAAACTTTTCAGTTGGCTTAAACAACAATGTAGTATGTACCTATGGCTTCATGTCCTTTATTGGCCGTATTTGCATGGATTTCATCTACAATTTGGTTAGTCCTTGATCAAGAGATATGCAAGAATTGCTAAACAAATTTCCCTTTGCTAGCTTCTGATTGTTTTCTTAAGAAATTGTGATTCTCCTGTGTTAAATGTTTTGTTTGTTACTTTGTTTAGCTGACCTCTCTTTATTACGTCTCTGGTATTTTATCCAGTTAGTTCAAATGCTCTATTATTATTATTATTTTTTTTTGCCCCAAAACATCTTTTACTGGGTTGGCAGCTTGTTTGCTTAAAAAAACATCTTGGTGGTTTCTCAAAAGTGGTTGCTCCAGGGCACCTTGAGTAAAATAACTTTGCTCCTTTGCTTGCAGTTTATTGTGGTGTCTTGCGAGATGATTTAATAATCAGAATAACATGCTAATTGGCAACTATCGTGAAATGTATTAAACTTGAACATCCTGATGAATCTTGGGCTGGGTTCCTTTTTGATAGTGTAAACAATCAACATGACAGACTTTGAAGTTTGAACTGCTCCCAAATCCCAACTCCTTGATCAAGAACCATGGTCCTTAAATGCCAAGGGATTGAAAATTTGAAATTGGCTTGGGAATTTCAAGTGATTCGGAGGTATCAAAATTATTTCCATAGCACCGAGTGGTCATTTGGTATCTATCTGGAAATTATAACAATGTTGAAGGTCTCAGGAGTCAGGAACAATATAGTGATCTTATGTAGGTATAGTCAGGAACAATCTAGTGATCCTATGTAGGTATAGTGGTTATACTTAGAAGATAGATGAATGTACAAACAGGGAGTACCGCATTGAATCAAAATGCTAATGGAAGTTAGAAAAGCACTATGCAAGCTGGTACTCAGATAGTGTATGGATTATCAGAACTGCAAGGTTAAATTCATATTGGAACTCATTTTTTCTAATCAGTTGTTGAAGATGATGACATAATTCCGAATTGAACCATATGGCTAAGATTAGGTGGTGCAGTTAGTTTGTCAGTGCGTGGCATAAGTTATAAATGCTCAGATTGGTTTAGAAATGACATGGTTATGTAGTATCTGCAAATAATATAGATGTAGATAGTATCAGTTTGACAATTTGGGATATGATACTTATTGGTTATTAATTCCACAGGAGAATCATGATCTGTTATTTGCACAAAATCTTGCATACTATTGTGAAGATCTCATTCGCCAAAGTCTCCTAATTTTCTTTGGGAATTGGGATACATTTGTGACAACTTGGTTTTGGAACATTACAATCGAATAGAGAAAACTAGAGAATAAAGATGTGAAACAAACGCAGATAATTACAATCTAAGGTTTAGAAGAGAGTGGCAATGGTACATATGTATGTAATTTGTGCACATTGCATACACTTTTCTCACCAACTAATCATCTTACAAGTGGGAACGGTGGGGAATGGGGAAAATGATAGGGAAGGAAAAAGTTCAAAAACTTTTTGTGACTAAAAGTTGTATGTACCATAGCCATCCTCTTGAAAATATCCAAAAAAAATATATCTTTTGAGGTTTGACTCCTTGGTCAGCTTAGGGGCGTTCGTATTAGCTGCGGCTGATGGCTATTGGCTGAAAATAAATAGTTGTTGCTGAAAGAAGTGGCTTTTATAAGGAAGACGTGAGCGGTGGGGAACGTGAGGGAGAGATACATGCGTGAGACGGGAGCAAGAGAGGTAGAAAAGCCACTTCAAGAAGCCAGGTGTTTATATTGTCTTTTGGCTTTTCTAAATAGAAGTCAATACGAACAGGGTCTTAATCCTGCACGATTGAGGAACGTTTAGCCCAACTGGGCCTTTAACATTAGTGCCAACCCTAGAAAAGCTTCTTGCTCATATTCAATACTAGGAAAGTTATGATAGTCCACATCAGAAATGACTATAGTACATGCATAACACATGCACTTAATGACTGGCCGGCTGTAGGCATCTTTGTGTACAAACTCATAGGGAAGCTTCCTATGCCAAGCATGGCAGCAAATTTAAGAGAATATGAAAGAGTGCATGTGCATCCAAGGCCTAGATAAGCCGGCTGAGGCATCATGCACAGTGGTGAATGTGGGCTGCTAGACTATTTAAAGAAGCACAAGTGTTTCTTCTGTGTTCGATAAGGGCACTCCATGGTGAGCATGTTTAGATAGGTTGCTGGTTTGCAATGGCTTGGCAGATAATGAAATTAGCACAGTGCCATTTTATAATCTTCATCATTAGGTCAAGTTCAAAAATCTTGTGCCAAGAGGCAAAAGTGGTGAAATTCTTAATCAGGAAATCATGAAGCTTCACTTTGCAATTTACCTTTGCCTTAATTTTCCATGGTCATACTGTACCCAATTAGTGATATTTACATTTGGAGCATTCGGGTTATATTATCTGTTCAATAAAAAACTGTTTCCTGCTGCCATGGATGTTTGAAAACCTCCGCTACGTTTCTCTTACACAGGAGGCGACTGTTCAACATGATAAATAACTTGCCTACAATATTTGAAGTTGTGACTGGGGCTGCAAAGAAACAAACCAAGGAGAAGGCCCCCAACAGTACCAGCAAGAGCAACAAGCCAAGCTCGAAAATGGTAAGTTTGGAGGGACTATTTATGCCATTTTGCAGTATAAGATATCACTGATAACATCCTTCGTTTGTAGCAATCAAGACCCGAGTCTCATTCAAAGGCCCCAAAGGTGGCGGCACCCCCCAAGGATGAAGATGAGAGCGGCGAGGACTACGGAGACAAAGCGGAGGAAGAGCGCGACAACACCCTGTGTGGATCTTGTGGAACAAACAATGGCAAGGACGAGTTTTGGATCTGCTGTGATAGTTGCGAGCGGTGGTACCATGGAAAATGTGTCAAGATCACGCCTGCTCGAGCCGAGCATATCAAGCACTACAAGTGCCCAGATTGCAACAACAAGAGGGCGAGGGCATAGCGACAAGCACCAGCGGGACCCGGAACCAGACCAGCGCCACATCGTCAATGTCTGCAGATATGGCCTAGCTTTCTAGCTTGTAGACTTGCTTTTCATTTCAAATCGAACAACGTTGATTCAATCGTGCCCCAGCAGTTCATGTTGCTCTGACTTAAAATTGTGTTTAAACCGTTGGTTGGTGTAGTAATACCAGCTTCAATCCCTTGTGCGGCTGCCTTGCAGACATGACAAAGACGTTCTTGAACTAACAGGGCTCGAAAGCTGACCACTATTTCTTCATCGTTAGTCTCGTTGCAGTGCATCTTGCTGGTCCTGTTGCTGTTGCAAACTTGCAATGAAGTGTGTTCTCCGATGTGGTCATAGCTCAGTTGGCTTGCTTCGCAGTGAGCGAGCGGCCGGCCCGGGCTTGATCCCGAGTAGCGTCGTTATCTGGGGGTACTGTTTATTCGAACAATACCCTCTAGGTACACGCGTGCGTTCAGTGATACCGTGTGTGCCTGTGCCCCGGAGTTTCCGTTTAAAAAAACTCAGGTGTGTAGAAAACAGGGTTCAAAATCCCTGTTACCTTTTTTTTACCGTGGAGACCGGTAACCGAAAAAACTGATCGGTATTAATTCTTTATTTTCAAATTTTGGCCGGTTATTTCCGGTTACCGACCAGGTTTTCTGGTTGTCGATTTCAAAACACCTCAAAATTTAAAATTTGATTTTCAAATTATGACTGGTTTTTTACCAGTTTTCCGGTAATCGGCCAGTAACCACCTAGTTACTGGCTGCCGACCAGGACTCCTTCCGGTTCTGATTTTTGGAACCTTGGTAGGAGATGCCCATGTGTGGTGTGTGAATGTGTATGGGCTATGTTCGTCCGCTTTGTACCCCTCAAAAAAACACCGAAGGTAGTTTCAATCTCAGAGGCTTGTTGATGAGTGGAAGTAGCGACCAAGGGGGTAGCACGAAAACCAGGGCCATTAGAGATGGATGGACATGCATCCAACATAAGCTAGCCTGCCTTTCTTTTTCATGTTCTGCAATGATACATAGAGGCAGTACTTGTCACGGTAATAGTATGTGGTCAAACCCTTTTTTTATTGTTTTAATCAATTATACCTTATGAAACATTTACTTTTGTCGTGTCAAAAGTCACATAAGCAGTTGGTCATAAATTATAACAAACCTCTATAAATTATATAAATATTCGATGCAGTTTGGAATGAAAAATTCTCGCTGAATGTTTCCTAAGCTATGAAATTTCTACAGGAAACCCGCATTCCAAATGCTGGTGGATTCACAATAAAAGCGAATTCCCATAATTGCATCTTAGATAATTTAAAAATTCGAAGACATGAATTTGTGGCCGAATAGGGTAGATGAATGTCACATGCTGTCTTCACAATTCCGTATCAAAGTAGGGGGGTCAGATCAACCGTTATAGCCACCACCGAAAAATAGGGCAAAGATGCACCACATGATAACATATCACAGTAGCATCTGCTGCTCCAGGACCAAGCACAAGGGATCAACTTGTAAAAAACATGGTGAAGATTCAAGAACTCAAGATGTGGAGATCAAACAGAGCTCTTCTTTAGGGAAAACTGGAATTAACAGCACCTCAAGTTAGGGAATAAACTCAGCCGACGGACACTTGGACCATCTACAATAGGACGGATAGCCGTCTCCGTTATACGGTACGAAACACAGAATAGATATACAAGAGCTTGTCAGTTTTTTTCAGTTAGTTGCACGTCCCTTCATCGGTCCTTCCATGAGTCAGCAAACCCCTCTCGAGGGTTGTGAGATGTTACAGGCCGCAGTCCAATTGCTCCTGCACAACAGAAATAAAGGAGGCTGGTAAGAAAATCGGTGCCTCATGGTTAGGTAGAAATGTTTTGGGTTCCACACAGAGGGAGAACTGACCAGGTTCAAGTACTATTCCTTTTAGTCTCACAGCAATTTGGTGCATGCCAAGTACTTGAGCTGAATAAGGCATCCTGTTGACCATCGTAAATGAAAACACTTAGATCATTGTGGTATTATTCCACACAATCGAGCTCGCCCAGGGTTAAGCAGTGATTCGGACATTATCCATCCCTGCGAAACAGAAAAATGAGAATTGTTAATCACAGCATACGCATCACATTACACACGTGGTGGCTTTTGAGTTTTGTCGGGCTATTTGTTCATTAGTAGTTTAACCAGTGTGAGGGACCAGGAATGTTAGTGATAAAGGCAGTGAGGTTTCACCTGTTCTCTCGCTTTCCTCTTGAAAACTCCATAAGATGATGTAACAATCTTGCAAGATTCTTCAATGTGTGGTAGAAAGTCCATGTTCAGTGAGTTTGGGTTTCCATACTGGTATGACCGGCTGGAGTTCATGCGCTTCCGTGCATTCAGATTAGCATGTGATGCATTAATAAAATGCAGTAACACATGTGCCTGTAAACCAAAACACATTTAAAAAGGGTAAATAAAGGCCAACAACATCAACCAGTGCAACGTTACCAAAGCAGTTAGCAATCAATGCTTACATGGAAAGCAGCTTTGAGAATGTCATCTGGCTTTGCTTGGTCCTTGAGCAAAGCATATACCTTGTCCTTTGTTGGGTTATATGTAACAATGTACCTCTCATCCTGCAATCAAATGCATCATAACTTCACATGCTGATCTATGATTACACTAAAAGAAGGAAATGAACCACCATCATAAGGACAATACAAAATGGAGTGAATGGAGAGTACCTCGAACAAAGGTCTTATAGCAACAAATGAAGCAGCTTCCTGGAATGCCTCTCCAAATCTTGATCCTATGAAATTTAAACAGGTTAGCAAAAGTTTCTACAATGCGCATTCATCAACAAAGAAAAACGACCATAGTTGCAAACCTATTGCAACTGGCTCATGCCGCCAAGGCGGATTAAATATTGTCTCCTGTGAGTTTCCTTCTTTCAATGAGGGGACATACCCTGCATCGGTAAAAATCAGAGATCCAAATATTAGACTATATACTGCAAGCTTTCATGGAATTTTTTTAGAAAAAAAATCCAAATTTGAATACAATTATTTAGACTGTGATACCCTAAAAGTTTCACATTTTATAATTCTACACTGTGAAACTCAACAAAGTGCAGATTGTGTACTGATGAAATACCTTCAAATATGTTTGGCATTCATTCTCAAATTTATCCGGTGTATCCAAAACATTTTGTCACCAAAGATTTATTATGTTTTGAGCATGCTTCTGCATTAGCTGAAGAGATGCTTACACTATATTTGAAAGAGAACTGCTATGTGTACTAAAAAACCTTTTCCTTATTGCAAGACTTGTACAAAATCTGATCAGAAGGATTCTAAGTTTCTAACAGACACTGTTGACATACCAGTCTTAATGAAGGAATCAACTGCCACAGTGAATCTTGCCCTATTTAGAGTATTCAGCACAACAGATCTCACCTGGTAATGGAAATAACATTTGCCTGATTAACTGGTAATTCTTGTCAGAAAGATTTGATCATAATAGCAGCAAACTTAAAATTGAAAGCAAACCTCATGATATGAACTAAGGAGATATCCACAAGACAAGAAGGCGAATGAAGTCACCAATGATGGATTCCTCTTAGAAATTAGAATGCTCAAACCAGTTCCCAACTTCACAAAACAAAAGGATAATTAAATAAAATATTAGTAAACTAATAAATGACATGTACAGCACAAAACATATAAACTTCTTTGTTCAGTAAGCATATATAATTTACCAGATCGGCAATGTTCCCAACACTTTCTCCTTTAGCAGTAACATCTCCAATATTTTCTCCTTTCGCATATGCCTTGTAGATTGGTGTGCGGGTTGAGGTTGATGTGACAGCAGCAACATTCTGAATGGAACAATTTCATCCAAAAACATAGATATATTCCATCAGTTCTTTTGAAAGCAAAGAAAGGGCAGGACCACAGGAGCATTAATACCAACTTGTTGCAGCAAGTCAAAAGGCCAAACCTTAACAACATTTGCTATGCAAGCCATAGGTAGGAAAAGTTGAGGAAAAGCGGCAGTAGCTAACTCTATCCCAGCTCCTAATTCCATCAAGAGATCACCAGAAAAGCGGAGCTGTAGTAAATTTTGATTTCAATTAGCTTTTTGCATGGAACAAAACAAATTTCAAAAGCGCTGCAAAATATTGGTTCCAAATATTAAACCTGCTTTAGGTCATAGTCGAATTTCTTCCCTTGACGTGCAAAAAGCATTTTTCCAACACGCCCGGCCCCATCCTGTGGTAACAGAACAATTATAACTATCAGGAAATAATCATGATTACTAAAAATGAAGGATGAGCACATCCGCTCCGGATAAAACAAACATTACTGTTCTTTTTGTGAGAGAGGCACCAACAATACTAGAAGTATACAGTCAAAGAGGTCTTATTATTACACCTAGTATACTAGTGTTTTTTTTACCTTAGCCATTTCTAGAACTGGCTGTAACACAAGTTGGATAAGTAACATAAACAAGGAACACAATAACGACAATAACTCTCCCGATTAACTTTTCCAAGACAGCAAATTTTCACCTTGAGTATCCAGTTAATAGCCACGGCACCAGATGTAGCCCTGCTTTGAGAGACTCCTACAGAGTTTAGCAAGGTTCTTGTTGTAAATACACCCATTGCTCCGCCAAAGAAATGCTGAAAAGTCAAAAACATGATTTAACGAGATATATTCAGATCTGGAAGATGACAAAAACTAAATATAAAGTCTGGAAAATATACCTTCAATGCTCTCCAGGTCATGTATGGAACATATGAAGGAGTGACACTATCTGGAAAGCCTTCGGGCACAACATATGACCTTATGAAGGACATAATTTCCTGCAATATCATAGATATATAGCATCATTTTTGTAGTTCATCATTCTTAGCCATGGTCATTCCACAAGATCTCAACATTCATGGTATAGTTCCGAGGCATCTTTTTTCTGTAGTTGAAAACTAATAAAAGCGGTACTTGGCACCAAACGAACAAAATCTCAAGGAATTTAGCTTCCAAGAGAGGCATCACTTTGTCTCTGAGATAGAAACTTTGCCCACAAGCAAAGGCCCTAAACTAGATAGCCTCAAATCGAATGTGGAGCAACGCAAAACTACAACATTTGAAGTTTCATGAAGCCCAAAGATAACAAAATGGAGACAGAACTGAGCACTAAATCAACCTAAAATTGCGTATTTCACCCATACTAAACCTACAGAACTGAATAAGCAATATAATCGAGGAAACGAAAAAAAAAATCCAAGTGAACCAGCTACTCAACCTCCCAACAAATCCACCATGATAACCTTCCAAATTAACTAATTGCCTCTATACAGCCTGAAAGAGGCAGAAGCAGCCAACAAAACGACTAAAAACTCTCTTTTTCTCACGAATCAACACCGCAGCCTACAATTCCGGATCCGATCAAGCACTCAAACAATAACATTAGAAATTTCACCTCAACAAACACACACAAGTACAATTAACAAACACAAAATCCAGTTGAACCATGTCTTCCCACATCCTGAACAGAATCACCATCTCATCAAACCCAACTGCAAATCCACAGATGTTACAGACGCCGAAACCTCAAATCCGCCACCGGTCATCGAACCTATCGCGCGCGCACGAACACAAAGCCACAAAATACGCCTACAAAAATGCCCCCCCCCCCCCCCCCCCACATCGGATCTCGCGACGGTCACACGCATAGTAATCGCCACGGAAACCAAATCCAACACAAAGCGCCCCAAATGCTGCAGATCTCTGTAACCTAGGCCTCTCACCTCGACGGGCGGAAGCGGCGACTGGAGCGGCACGGCCCTGACGGTGGCGCCCAGCGGTGCGGCGGCCCCGCCCCTCCCCCTCCCGCTGACCATCCCCACGGCGGCCCCGCCGCCCTCCACCACGTAGCTCCACCGCCTCCCGTCCACCTCCTCGAGGCACAGGACCCCGTCCACCGCGGCCGCCGGTGCCGCGGGCACCCTCACCGGCGCCTCGGCCTCCCGCACGGCGACGCGCACCACCTCCCGCATGGCGACCCGCGCGTCCGGCGGGGGCAGCGTGACGGTCTGCGTGGCCGTCGCCGCTGCCGCCGGCCGCTTCAGCCCCATCGCCGGCGCCATGCGGTGGGGGTGGGTGGCGAGGGGGTGAGATTGAGATTGGGTGTGCCGAGTGGTGGGCAAGCCGAGGCAGCGAGGCAGGTCGCCACGGAGACAGAGAAAGGGTTTTATACACGCGGTTCTCCCCCAAGCCGAGAAGAAGAAAAATGGAGGGGAATTTTGCAGGCAGCTACACATAACCACTGCAATACTGAAATATCTTCGCAGTCACTGAGACGAGGGGCTAGATTTTAGTTGGTCCCACCTGTCGGCTGCATGGGAGTTCGGGGGGTGGGATGGGTGGTCTGCTGCTGTGCCAGCTGCACGAGTGGCTACGCGTACTACTGTGAGCTTCCGTTTTAACTGGCCCGTGGGGCCGTGCGGATCCAGGGACCCACCTGTCATAGGATTGGGGGATTGCGGGGCCGGAGGTGGGGGTGGCTGGTGAGCCGTTGGAATTGAAAGAGAAAAGG
Source organism: Dendrocalamus latiflorus (assembly GCA_017311315.1). NCBI lineage: Eukaryota > Viridiplantae > Streptophyta > Magnoliopsida > Poales > Poaceae > Dendrocalamus > Dendrocalamus latiflorus. The sequence continues at coordinate 10,484,454 of CM029613.1, read as the reverse complement.
TTGGAAGGGCTTTTCTGCCTTTCGTTTTTTTGTGGCGCCAGGGCGATATAATTAAGGCTTTGGAGTGTCTATACAACATTTGATTATTTTTGAGGATAAAAATAGTCAGATTTTGAGTCGTTAGATGGAGATCTAACACCCTAGATCATTTTTTTTAGAGAGGGTCATTTTTCTTAGAGGGGGACTTGTATGGGTGGATCCGTTGGATAGAGATCTAACATCCCAAATCAATCTGACTGTTTTTGTACTCTAAGGTTTTTTCTTCACTGCTGGGGCTGCTGTTCAGCAGAGCATATGTGTTTTTTTCTTTCTTTCAAAGAACAGGGAACAAAACATGTGTGCAGTTTTTGTCATGATTTGCTCTTTTTTAAAAAAAACATTTTAGATCTGATCTTCATCGTTTGGTCAACATATACACCTATTCAGAAATTTCTAAGGCACCTCCTTTTCCTTTTTGTTTCCGAGCGGAAGCTACCGGAGAATGGGTAGCAACAGACCATAGTACCATTTTGCAGCGAGACAGTAATCAAGGAGAATACAATCCACTATAGTGGCACCACAGAAAACATACTTGGTTGAATTCATCTTTTTCAAATAATATATCCCTAGTCAAGTTTGCGGTTAAGAAAACAGCCAAACACGTGAGACTAAACGGCACCAACTTAAGTCAACTCATCCAAACCCCTGTTTGAAACCAAAGGGTTTCGAAATATCATCTCCGAGAATATCATTTTCTATAAAATTCCAACGGAGCTATGTCTGAACCAATCTTAGCCCATGAAAAAACACCAAAGCCACACAAGACTACCCAGTGTCACAGCGATCAGCCAGGCTCTCCCTTTCCTGTAGATTCCACGAGATCACGAGACCGAGCAGCCCCCGCCCGGAACGGAATTAACGTCACCAACGCGCCTGGTTTTTCAGCTATAACCATGGCTTTTAGTTCAAGCACAAATACTTATACGAATAAATCGAATATTGATAAGTCGTATTGAAAATATCATCCCTATAAAATAACTTCAAAATGATAAAAACAAATTACTTCGAAAAACAACAAGAAATCATTCTATTCATTTGTTCCATAAGCTCGTAAGCTATGAGTCATAAAAGACCAACTCCTTTGTTACCGTGTGCACGCAGATTTTTCTCCCTTCGGCTCACCGTCCATCTCCAGCGCCCTAAGTTGCTATTGTAAGACTCCGTAACTTTTTGGCCATAGGTTGGCTCGTCTGCGTCTACATATTTAAATGTTCGAGTACTTATTGAAATCAAACCTATCAGCTTCGATACCACTCGCCTTAAGAAAACACACATATGGTTTTCTTCCTTAGTACGACTCACACACATGAGTAGGGAGGTCAAATGAACACAGGAGAGATTTCTCTTTTGCGGTAACACACGCCTTTTCTTCCTCTCTGTTATTCACTCGCAACGCCCTCAAAATATTTAATAGATTACATGGCTTAAATAAGCCTCACGTACGCACAACTACCTGACCTATGCACGCACCCACTAACTCCACTAGTTAGACTACCTATGATCTAGTTTTGCCGTCCACGATTCCTTATGACTCGGTGCACACCGCGCACTACCTGCAAGACTCGGTCCTGCTGAGACCAACTTAGATACTTACGACCACACACGGACCTGTCCATGTCTATGACCACACGCAGACCTGACAGGTCTGCTTCTTACGACTTTGAGTCCTTTTCGACCACGGAGTCTCGACAACGCTGCTTCAACCATGGCTTCTCGACCATGTCTTGTCGACCACTTCACCAACCACGACACTTCAACCACATCTATGACCACGGCTTCCCTTCGACCGCTTCACCGACCACAGCATGTTGACCATAGTTCTTCGATTGCATCTCCGACCACACAGGTCTTCGAGCACTGACAGTCACTGTAGCTTACGACTGTCGATCTACGACTATAACTGCCACGACTACTGGAGCTACGACCACTACAGCACTCGGACTCACCGACCGTTACAATCTCGAACTCACTAAGTACACAGACTACACAGTACTCGAACACACCGAGTACTCGACTATGACCACGCGGTACTCGAACACATGAGTACTCGCTACGACCACACAGTACTCGAACACACGAGTGCAACCTACAACAAGATAAGTTCCAACAATCAACCCTTAATCTTGTTGTCATAATTTGGCATGTCGACTCACGAGGCTGATGACCCACATCGTCTTGCTGCACGCAGCAGCCTCTTCTTCTTGCCGCACGCAGCAAACTTCTTCTTGTCGCACGCAGTAGCGTTCTTGTGTGACTCACGAGCCTTCTATGACAATGGCAATGACCACCATCATTGGCCTCATGTTGACTCTCCCCATGGCTTTTGCCACGTGTGATGTCGGTACCTTACCGATCTCGCCATGCTGCACATAGCCACATCGTCATGTTCCTGGGTTCTTGGTGTTGTAGTCGGCTCATCGCCATCGCTCTATGCACCTCTGCCCAACACACACCGCTGCATACGCCATCACGTAGACCCGAACGCACGTCGCCATCCGACCAACACACGGTCAGCTGTGGTAGCCACTCGCCTTGGCCCCTTAGATATCGCCATCCGAATGATATACGGTTAGCCATGGTAGCCTAGAAGCCTTTTGTCTCGGCCTCTCGCATCCGACCAACGCACGGTCAGCCGCGAAAGCTTTTCGCCTCAGCCCCTTAGACCTTGAGGGTCTAATACTACTTGTTAGAACCGAACCTGTCAGCTCCGGTAGCTACTCATCAGGAGAAAACGCACACATGGTTTTCTTCCTTGGAACAACTAATGTACACGAATAGGGAGGTCGAATGAAAACAAGAGAGACTTATCTTTTGCGGCAACACACGCTTTTTCTTCCTCTCTGTTATTCACTCGCAACACCCTTAAAATGTTTAACAGATTACATGGTTTAAATAAGCCTCACGTACGCATGATTACCTGACCTATGCACGCACCCACTAACTCCACTAGTTAGATTATGTGTGATCCGGTTTGCCGTCCATGATTCCCTATGACTCGGCGCACACTATGCACTACCCGTAAGACTCGGTCCTGCTGAGACCAACTCAGATGCTTACGACTACACATGGACCTGTCCATGTCTATGACCACATGCAGACCTGACAAGTTGGCTTCTTAGGACTTCGAGTCATTTTCGACCACAGAATCTCGACCACGCTACTTCGACCACGGCTGCTCAACCATGTCTTGTCAACCATTTCATTACCCACGACTTGTCGACCATGACACTTCAACCGTATCTATGACCACAACTTTCCTTTGATCGTTTCACCGACCACAGCTTATCGACCATAATTCTTCGACTGCATCTTCGACCACATAGGTCTTCAAGCACCGACCGTCACTGTAGCTTATGACCATCGACCTACGACTATGACTGCCACTACTACTGGAGCTACGACCATTGCAGCTATGACCACTGTAGCACTCGGAATTGCTACAGTCTCGGACTCACCGAGTACACATACTCCATAGTATTTGAACACTATGAATACTTGACTATGACCACGCAGTACTCGACACATGAGTACTCGATACGACCACACAATACTTGAATACATGAGTACAGTATTCGAACACACGAGTGCAAACTCATAACTCAGAAAGTATTTGCGGCAGCCTATAGATGAAGTTCCAGTAGAAGAGATTGATTTACAGGATGATCTAACGTACCCAGTGGAACCCCTACAAATACTCGAGATAACAGAAAGGCAGCTCAAAAATAAAAATATCAGATTTTGCAGTGTCTAATGGAGGAATCACACTGTAGCAAAGTCAACTTGGGAAAAGAGTTAAATTTGTAATGAGATTTTTTTCAACCTGCTCCCTGGACGAAGTTAATCTTGGGGTCGAGATTATTTTGGGGGGGGGGGTAGGTTGAAACGACTCAAAAATTCAAAATATTTGAATTCTTTTTGGATTTTGCTTGAATTCTCTTTTCCTTTCCCAATTTGGCATTTCCCCTTGGAAATCCACCTTCCTCTTTTGGCCATCTTCTTATCTCCTCCTGTCGACGCCCCCTGAGAACCTGTCACCGCCGTTCTATGCATCACTCCACGCGGCCACACGCCACCGCCCCAAATTGTGACCATGTCCTCCCCCGGCATTCACACCCGCCCTGCCAACTGCCGGCGTCGTGGTCCCACTAGCCAGTTGCCCAACCCTCTCCCTCGCTTCACATGCCGTTTGACCGGAGCTCGCTCCTGCCGCAGCTCTTGGTCACCCTCGCCCGACGCGCGTGCCTCCCTTATCAGCTACCGTCATCACTTGCCAACTTCTACAGAGATGGCAGTGTTGCTAGGGCTACCTCACCTGCAAACTCCCTCCCCCAGTAGAGCTCCCACCTTCTCTTCCTTCCATGCGCGGACATCGCCCGAGCTAAGCCACTACTTCTACCGCCTCAGTTCACCCTTAAAGCACAATTGTTTCCACTGAGAGCTCTGTGCCACTCCCCACTACTCGCTAGAATCGCCAATCGAGCTCTCTCTCACCGCAGCCTCACTGTCGAAATCCCCTGAGCCCGGTGAGCCCCTCAGCCTAACTCCCACCTCCGACCACTAAAATTCAATTCCTCGCTACCATAGCATCCCAGAGCACCTTGATCATAAATCAAAACTCTTTGGAATGAGAGCATTTCTTGAGAGTTCTGGCGGTGGAAGCCACCGCCGACCGTAGATCCCTCACCGTGGACGGCTCGTTTGAGAACCTCTCAACGCAAGCCCTCACCACCATCGTGAACCCTATACCACATAGATGGTTAAACCACTCCCCAATTCGCCAGAAGACCACTGGAGTAGCCCCAAGCCACAGTGAAACCTGCAGCCTTCTCTCCTACCGCCAGCCACCACTACCTATATCCCTGCCTTCCAAAGGCCCAAAATGGAACCGACGTGTCAAATTGAACCCACTTGTGCTTTTCTCGGTCGCTGGAGTGCCTTGTCGGTGCCGCTCCACTTGATCCGCCGCCTCTCTGTTTCGTGCTAGGGAGAACTGGCCGGAGGAAGATGAAGCAGGCTTGGCCGCATTGTAGTCATCTGCGCGTCGACCATCGGGCATGTGTGCGTGCACACGTTGGGCCGTTCGGCCGTGTGCGGCTTGGGCTGAATCGACTGGCCCATTTGGCCGAGCTGGTTTGAATTCATGTGGGTCGTGCACTATTTGAATTGGGTCGGCCCTTGTAGCAAACACTATTCATCCAAATCCTAAAACACAAAAATACCCCATTTCAATCGTTTTGACGCCACGAACCCATTTTTGACCTCCGTTCCGCCAATCTCAGCTCAAATAAAATCCAAACCAACTCTATTTGACTTTTATTGCATTTTACTCCTTTTTATTTTATTTATTTTCCTAGCTTGATTAGTTTCAAGCATGGATCTTATGCTATTTTATGTGTTTGCGCTAATTCCTGAGTATTCCGAGGCGACCGTACAAGGACCGGATTAGAGCATTGAAGTGTACAAGATAACTGAGTTTGTTGAACAGCAAGACAAGTTATAAGTTTTTGATCATGTTGAATCCCATGAAATTTAAATTATTTAATTACGGTATTTGCATTAATGTTATTTGCGAAATATTATTTAATTAAAATAAATATTTAGAATGGCATGCTAATTAGTTATGTCCTACCAGTGAAAAATACCCTATTTAAATTGAGGGCATATTCACTTTGGCAACCTTAGTAATATTTAATTATTGTACAAATAATTGTAGACTAACTCACTCAAATTTTTGTACTACTAAGTGATTTCGCTTTTAGTCAGTAGAATTGTTAAAATCATTCTAGGGTAAGGGAGTCTTGTGAAAAGCCACAATTTGCTCCTCGTCCATGACCTTACTCTAGGGTGGAGGCTTGAGCAGATGGATGGTAGTGCCATCGAGCACATATGTTTTGGGTTATGGTTGGCAGCCTCAAGTGAAAAGTAAGGACAAAAACCTTATACTAAGTAAATGACAAAGTGATCGCTCAACCACAAGTGTTGATTTGCCAACCCTGGTCTAGTAGCTGCTAACTCAATTGAATCTCTACAGGAGGCAGGAGTGTGGATGATGGGGGGTTGGTATGCGGAACGGTAAAACCATATCTAACAACGGTAGGGGCCACTCAGGATGGACAAAAGTGATTAGGTTTAGCCAGTTCAAAAACCAGGTCAGAGTGGATCTACCGGGTAGAGGTTATATAAAAAATTGAGCAGTGAAAAGTCTTGTTTTCTCGACTTAGTTGCATGCAAGCTGAAGCGTGTCTATTGCATGACATTGGAAGTTTGAGAAATCTTATTGGTAAAGCTGGGCAACTCTGCAGAGTGAAATAAATGGTATTCGAATACGACGTGCTTCCGGTAAATAAAACTGTGTTTATTGGGTGATTCCAACAGCAAGGCATAAATAGATTTCTTTATGTTTTAATCTAAGCAAGCTAAGTAATCAAGTATTGAAAACCCCTAATCTCGAGAAGTTTTCGTTTGTGTTTTCTTGTTTAGAAACGTTTACAAATAAAATTGCATCCACCCTCGTTAATAAAACTAGTGTATTTCCATCATTTGACAAATCCTGGCAATTAGTTAAAGTATGATTTACCATTGTGACTTACTAAATACGATTATACTCAACAAATAGAAGAGCAATGGACATTGATGAGCAAGCTGTTAATGAAAATCTGGAAGGACCCTACTTCTTCGGTGATCAGTGGTTTTAGATTTTAGCTGCGCTTAAGTACGCCTGTGGGAGTTTCTTTTGTACTGTAAGTTAACTTTGGGTTTGCACACCACTGTGTCCAAATCTAGGTTGCTAAGCCTTATTTCTGTATTAAAACTTGGTTCTTGTTTGTAAGTTTGTGTTGAACTGATACTCATTCAGGTATAATACTCTATAACTGAATAATTCTGGGCAGTTAGGGAATTACCAATACTCTCACAAATAGAAGCGTTACACTTGGTACTATAAAAATGCAGGGTAAAAACTGAACCCCTATTAGGCCTGGCCTGGGGATTCGGCAGTGTTCCTAAAGAAATCATGTTGTTTGCTGAGCAAAATTTCCCTGAATCTCTCACAAAATTTCTGTGTCCAAAATCAAGATCGTTGAGACAGAGAGAGAAACTGGGGTGTTTGGTCAGTTCATTTCAGGAGAGATCCCGAGTTCCTCCCAAATAGCTGATCAACGCTGATCTCGCTCAAACCGGCCAAACAAACAGAGAGACGCAGACATTCTCAAGTCTGAACCGAAAAAGGAAGATGCACTGTCGCTGGATTATACGCTCGATTTGATGCAAAGTGCCAACGTACCAGCTATACATTGCCATGCACACCTACATTCGGTGTGACTTGAACCAGGGGCGGATCCAGGATCTTGGGCCAATGATGTCACTTTGAACTCTTAATAATGATCATAACATCGAGAAGACAAAATAACGCATAGGAAATAAAAGCACAGTAACTTAACATAATAATCCAAACATATTATTTTTAGTAACAAGTGCTTACCTCTCATAAAAGCATGTTACGCTTGCGATCACCCATCTTTTGAAAACGATCTATCACAATATTGTCTGGGATTGTAGCTAGGAAAGCTGGCTCGACAAAGCAAATGATACAATCATTCATAAACTTGTTACCAATACGGTTGCGTGAGATCGTCTTCACAATTTTCATCGCTGAAAAGCACCTCTCCACTGATGCGGTGGCAACAGGCAAAACAAGTACCAACTTTAGAAGTCGATAGACCAAAGGAAAAGCAAGATGCTTCTTTGTATCCACCATCAGTTTAGCAAGTTCCGCAATACTGTTCAATTCAGCAAATCTTTCATCGGCTTGTACATTGTCAATGTAAATTTGAAGCTCACGAGCAAGATCCTTTAACTGAACTGAACTGAAATCATTGGGATAGAACTTAGCCAATTCTATTAAGACCTCTAGTTTGAAATTAGCAAAGGAATCTTTGGGGCTGAAGGCTGCCATGCAACTAAGCAAATTAGAATTTGTTTCAGTGAAGCGATCATTGAACTCAACAAGAAGTAAGTCAACAACTGAGTTCAAACAACCCCATCTATAGTGTTGGTAATTGGTGCGGTTTGTCTTCCTCCTTGGTTTATGGCGATCAACATATTCTTCTTCCATGTCCAACTTAGGAATGTCATGCTCTTCACAAAACAAATATATTTTCTGCAACAAAGATTCCCAGCCATCATCTCTAATCTTCTGAATTTTTTCCCTTGTTGACTTTACCTCTGACATGGCCTCCAATATATCCTGATCTTTCCTTTGCAAACAAAGTGATAAAGCATTTGCATACCCCAAGATCATCAACATCAAGTGCAAATGAAAAACAAAATCAAAATCTTTAAGATAATCTAGGAGCCCACGAGCTTGACGCCTCTTCTGATCATTTGGGCCATCTTTTTCCACATACTGCAGAACTTCAATAATTGATTGGAACAAGCTGTTAAGACTCTTAAGGGTCTTGTAATGAGAACACCAACGAGTGTCTCCAGGTCTTTGGAGAGATTGCTCCTGATTCAATCCTGTCCCACTACAAATTTGCCCACTGCCTATTGCTTTTTTTACTCTCTCTTGCTGACTTTGTCGTATCATGTCCTTTCGCTTGCAAGAAGCTCCAGCAACATTAAGAAGAAGAGATATCATGTCAAAGAAGTCACTAATATCATCATTCTTTTTAGCTACTGCCACTATGACCAATTGAAGCTGGTGAGCAAAGCAATGGACATAATACGCTGAGCTATTTTCTCTCATGATCAAAGCTCTCAACCCATTGAATTCACCTCTCATATTGCTTGCTCCATCGTAACCTTGGCCTCTGACTTGTTTCCAGCTTAATTTGTACTTGGTAAATAAATCATCAATATTAGCTTTGAGACACGAAGTCGTCGTCTCACTAACATGAACAACTCCAATAAGCCTTTCTTTGATTACTCCACATTTATCTACGTATCGTAAAACCACGGCCATTTGTTCCTTGTCAGAAACATCAGCGGACTCATCAACCAATAAACAAAATACATCACCACCAATTTCTTCAATGATAGAATTCACTATGACCTGCATATATAGGACACAAATCAGAACATCTAAAAACAAAATTGAGAGTTGATGCATCATTTGTACAGATTAAAAGAACTAGTACCTCTGCAAAGCAATTAGCAATGTCCTTCTGAATTTCTGGAGAAACCATTTGATGATTCTCAGGAGCATTTCTTAGCACAACTTTCTTTATTTTTTCATTTTGCTCTGCCAAAAGCTTCACCAACTCTATAAAATTTCCGCGGTTTTTAGACTCTTCTGACTCATCATGACCACGAAAAGCTAACCCTTGATGCAACAAGTACCTAACAGCATTTATCGAAGTACTTAGTCGAATAAAATACTGCTCTTTTGCAATATCACCCTGCTTGTTGAGAGCAAAAACAATGGATTTGTTTGGCTTCAACAGATTGTTACATCTTTTCACAGCTGTATTATGATAGCTGTTAGGCCCGCCTACATGAATGTCTAATCTTTCTTTATTGTTCCAGCCAGAAAAACCTCGAGTTACAAATGCTTCATTTCCAGCTTGGCCTTCAATAGAATCTCTAAACAAGTAGCAGTATAGGCAGAAGGCTTTGTCCACCTTCTCACTGTACTCTAGCCAATCATATTCTTCAAACCATTCAGGATTAAACCGGCGTGGCTTGCCTGCTATAATTATTTGCGGATACTTGAAACCAGGTTGTGGTCTGTCAGGTCAGCTGATACGCTTTAAAAAGGTTCTATTTCTACATATTTCTTTTCTAGTCTCTCCCTTTTCATTTCCTAAAGTTGAAACCAAGAAATAGGTATTACTTTGACGATGTTTCTAAACACTTTTAATAAAATCCTCACGTAGGATTGTTTTAACAATATTTTTGGTAATATTTGTAGATACTATTCGAACTGTTCTTTTTTATTCATACCCGTGTTTCTTACAGAAGTTAGTAAATCAGTAATAGTGTCCTTGCTCATAAGACTCTAACTCTAGGTTCGTCCTAATTCTTCTATAATCAACATGATTTCTTTTTTGTGCGCGAAGTCATCACAGTTACATCTTCCGCTCGGGCGGATGCAACAATGCTCTAAATTTGAGCAAACTTTCCCCAACACAAGGGGACTTGGATTGATCATTTGGCACTTTCTTAAGGAGTTTTTTTACTTGATTTACGCTTGCATGTTCATATTAGCTTTTATTGATGGCTTTTAGTTGTGACCGATGAATAGTAGTGACTGATGAATAATAGTGCATTATGTAAAAAAGACGGTGCAACAAAAGGCACTACGACATTTAAACCGTCGTACGACTTACGGAATTGTGATATAATAAAATACAAAGTACATTACAATATGTGAAAGCAAAAATAGTAATTGATAGAAACGGTTCATACAACCTGGGACGCTCATATTGATTTCTGTTTCTAGAAACATAAGCCAAAAGCGTAGGCTAATATGAACAGGCCATTAAACCCTATGGCAAATGCTTTAGTGTTCCACTACCCCACATCCCTACCACCATTTTTACACTGTTTTATTTATGTTGGCTCTAACACCTATCTTTAGCAATTATTTTCACTCTTTTCGGTGTGTTAGTTTCTCTATTTCTTTCACAAACGCCTGAGAGTATTCTGGCATTTATCCTTGCTCCTTGACTAGCAGAAATACGGGGCATAGATTTGATTAATTAATTGAAGAGGCATCCATCACTAGGAGGTTATATTGGTCGAATTCTTTGGTTGGAATTCCCAATTATGGCTTGATAGTAGTATTATTAATATTTGAAAGCTGTTGGGCCATGAGTTGATTTGTGCATTATTATTATCATTTTACAATTTGAAAAGCTATGAAGTTAATCGCCATCTGCGTATGTAACTGGTTACTGGTCCAGTAAGGGTAAAAACTAAAAAAAACTTTTTTTTGAAAAAAATAGAGTATTAACAACCGTACTGAACTTCAAAGCTTTTAACAATTTTGTTTTGAAAGTAAAATGGTATGTAAATACGTCTCCGCTACTAGTTATCAGTAACGTAAATGCACGCGCTCTTACGGTACTAATCGGAGCCAAACTAGAATTTTATTTGTGTTTTCCCATGCTCTATGCATTGTGTTGTACACTACAAATTAATAAAAGCGAAGAACAAAACAAAAACCACAGCGGAATTATTGGTGGTCATAGCTAACCATATCACTGTCAAATAAAATCGGTAAAATCTAAAAGGGAAGCCTCCTTTTCATTGTTTTTTACCTGAAAATTTCCACAAAATAAACATAAATATACGTACTTTTTTAGGAGAGATGCTAAACCAACAATGTCACTACACAACTACAGTACATTTTAAAGATAAATCGTCGTGTCATTCAGCGACGGAGACTCCTAATGTCCCACGCCTTGCCTCACCTGTCAGTGAAGCCATGGGCAGACATCCCTATACGTGTTTTTGGCAGTACCTCATGCCATGATATACTTACAAAAAGATCGATCGAATGGGGAAAAATTGAATGGCCTAGCTTTCGCGCACCACCCAATCTTCATACGAGTCATTTTCAGAGAAATTCGATGAAAACAAAAGGAAAACTGCAATTTTCAGACTCTCTCTCTTTTTTTTTTTTGCTTTTCCAGCTCAATTATTTGGAGGCCATTTATCCCTTGTTCTAAACAGCAATGGCTCTTGTATTATGTTGAAAACGTGGACAATATTTTAATTCCAAATTTTACTAGGAGGCAAATACAATAAACCAGTGATGCAAAACTTACCACTAACACCAGGCTAGTCATCATACTTCAGAATATACGCAAGAAAATACAGTAACAAAGTCGAACGAACGCGCGAATGACTTACTTTTTCGCCTGATGAAAAACAGGAAGCAGCGCAGGCTTGACGCAGTGCAGAACGTAAAAGATGTAGTGCAGTGAGTGGTCGCGCAGATGTGCGCTGCCCAGAAACCTTATTGCCGCCCCATGCAGGAACTCTCTGTGGCAACGGTTCAGAGATAGCCACTCTCCCTCCTTTCAGGTGCACGCCGAGAAGAAAGGTTAGCGAAGTTCAGACGGCGCAGTACAACAGCATAAGTTGACAGAAGTAACATATTCAAGCAATGAGGAATTATCTCTTTTTAGACCTTGGACGTCTCTAGGTATATATAGATATGCAAATTACTCTCTAGTAATTGCCCCATTGAACTGAAATAATTCAATGGTAACTGCTCAATTATCCACTGGTAACTGATAACATTTAACCAGTGATTTACCCACTGATAACTGCCTGTCATCAAAAACCCAATTAAGGCTCAAATTCAAACGTTTGAATCTCATTCAAACAGAGAGAGTGAGATGTAGGGTTCAACAAGAATAAAGATGGACTTGGTCTGTCAAGTGGCGCGCCACGTCACAAGTCATAAGTTACAAGTCACGCATTTTTCACGTGAAAATACGCGAATACGCGCGCGCGCGTGTGACTAGACAGAACCCTCCTCATACCATCTCTATCTATATTCAAGGAGTGGTGAGGACTCTACCTTATAAATTGGTCTTCCTCACCTTGCCTTAGCAATATGGTACTAAACTATGCATGCTTTGGAATTAAGGAAATGAGCCAGAATCAAATAGGCCAATTTCTAATAACTTCTGCCTTTCAGAAGCTAAAAGCCGTTTGGAATGTGTTGCCTTTTTAACATGACTTTTTTCTCCTTTTTATTTCCTCATTTTTCCTTTGCATTATCCGTAGAGAAATAAGAATGCTTTTCATTCTTCCTATTTTTTCTTCATTTTTCTTTAATTGAATATATCAGAAAAAACTAGCAACCGCTATAGTGTCATTTCAGCCAAAAGGCATAGCAAAAAACCACATCATTTTTTAGCAGGGTCTTAAATGTTGGGATTTTTATGTTGCTTTCAATATTTATTGTGATTATTGTCTGTTTAACTTAATGTGAAATTATTTATATTATTGATACAAGTGATAGGGAATAATTTGATGCGAAATTTAACTTGAGGAATTAACACTAAAGGTGTCGATGATGGCTATGCTAGAATACAATAGACATATTTATTAAGATCGAGTTTACTGTAATTTAATATGCATGTATATATTTAACCTGATATAATATAGTGCGGAATAGCTGGGTTTGCCTTGTAGGATAGGCTCTGCAGGCTATTGACCAACATGATCAGATTATAATTGATTTCATAAACAATCTGATCATGACACATAACTCACATATATATACTAGGGACTAATATATTTTAGAGTCATAAAAATGGCATGTTTGATTGTGATTGGTGATATGATTTATGAGTCTTACGATGTACCGCAAATAGGTGTGTCACTTTGTAACACTGAAAGTAGAGTCTATAAATAGTTCTTTACCATCTAATTTCATAATGCAATTATGAGTGGTACCATAGATAAAATAGAGAAATAGAGGATGGAACAGAACGTCTCTACAAAATTAATTTAGAATTTAAAGGAAACCTAACATTTACTATCAGATCCTGCCAAGGCGTGAATCAAAGCAGCGAGCCAGCCTGTAGACGTGCGGAAAGAAGACCACGCGACGCACGGATGGAAACGTGATTGATCACGGCGAACGAGACTGCCTCCCTCCTCGCACGGCCGGTGCACGGATCGAGAGCAACCACATCGGTCATCGCACGGTACAAGTTCATGGCACATCCCTGTCTTCCGACGGCATTACGTGCTGCAGCGCCGTCGATCCCGAGGAGGAGGCCTCCGCGTTTCACACTACGTGTCTGCAGGGCCCTCAAATCCGAAGAGGAGGCGTCCGCGCTTACGCTCGGTGCTGTCGCTCGGTCTCCTCTCTCCCCTCGCGTCACCGCTTCAACAGCCGTCCCCGGTCAAGATGCAGCAACGTCAGGTGATCAGGCGTGGCGCACGGCAGTCGCAACTTCATCCACGTATCGCGCGCCGACCGAGGGCGAGTGTGCGGTCTCGCGTGGTGTTCGACGTGCAATCCGCGGTTTGTTTCTTCTAGACGCGAGTGACGCTTCACGCCACGATCGACTTCCTCCCGGCAACACGGATCTGCCTTGACGAAGAATGATGAATTAGATCGGCAACACGGATCTACACATAAATATCAAGATAATTATTATTTGTTCTTGGGAGAAGTTCACTCTAAAATTTCACATTTAGATGAAGAACCAAAGACTTATAAAAAAATAATAAAGTGCTCACAATCAAAACTATGGGTGAAAGCAATTTGAAAAGAATTAATCTCGATGAAAAAAGATAAAGTTTGGTAACTTATTGATCTACTAAACAATTATAAGTCCATCGGTTGTAAATGGATTTTTAAAAAGGAAGTTAAATGCAACAGATTTAGTGAAAAAAGTATAAGGCTAAGCTTGTTGCTAACGGATTTATACAAAGGAAATGTATTGACTTTGTGAAAATTTTTCCTCATGTTGCAAAATTTACTTCAATTTGTATCATTAGTGCTTTGATAGCTTATTTTTGAAATTGAATTACACCAAATAGATGTTAAAACTGTTTTTCTTAATAGTCTTTTGGAGGGAGGAAATATTTATGAAATAGTCAGAATGTTTTGGAGAAGAGGGAAACAAAAATAAGGTTTACAAATTGAACAGATCAATTTATTGTCTTAAACAAACTTCACGTCAATGATGTATTCTTTTTGCTAACGCTATCATATCATATAGTTTTTCGATAATGGAAGGCGATCATTGCATATATACAAAAGTTATGGGTAGATATTTTATCTTATTGTCTTTATATGTTTATGATATTATCATTGCTTCTAATGATAAAAATATATTTATAAAAATGAAAGTTTGGCTATTTTCTAAATTTGATATGAAAGATATGAGAGAATATTCCTATGTTTTAGGAGTTCAAATACATAGAAATCAGAAAAAAAGGATTAATAGGTTGTCCTAAAAGGCTACATTCGAAATATTTTAAAACAATTTTTTTTATGGAAAACAGGAAACCTGTTAATGTACCTACTGTGAAGGGAACTAAACTCAGTGAGGAATTATGTCCAAGTACTCCTAAGAAAAGCTAAAATTAATGGAATTCCTTATTCTCCAGCTTTGGGATGTTTTATGTATGCTAGGTTATTCACATGACTTTACCTTAGCTATGCCATTGAAATTCTTAGTAGATATGAAAAGAATTCTAGGGAAGAGCACTGGAAATAAATTTTATATATATATATATATATATATATATATATATATATATATATATATATATATATATATATATATATATATATATATATATATATATATATCACATTATGCTAAATGAACTATGGATTATTCATTATGTTTTAATTGTCATAATTTTCAACTGTAGGGTTATATTGATACTAATTGGCAAGGGAACCCGGATGACCGAAAATCAACTTCTAGTTATCTATTTACTTTGGCAGGAGGTGCTATTCTTGGTGCAGTAGAAAATAAGATTCAGTTGCTCTTTCCTCTATAGAAGCTGAATACATTGCTAGATCTAAAGTAATAAAGATGTATGGCTAAGGAAATTTTTTGCATCACTTAAGGATGTGAAAGGTGTATCACAACTTGTCACTATTTTCTGCGATAATCAAACAACATCAAGATCTCGAAGAATCCTAAATTTCATAGTAAAAGTAAATACATTGAATGAAGGTATCACTGTATTTGTGATGTAATAAATAGACTCAAGTCTGTTCGTTTAGTTTATTTGCCTAGCATCGATATGGTTGTAGATCCACTGGCTAAGCCATTTATTCAGGATTTATTTTTTAAGCATGTTAAAGATATATGATTTCAATTTATTGATTGAAATATTTTGGGCATGTGGGAGATGTTGGGATTTTTATGTGGCATTCAATATTTATTGTGGCTATTTTATGTTTAACTCAACGTGGAATTATTCATATTATTAATGCAATTGATAGGAAATAATTTGTTGCGGAATTTAACTCAAGGAATTAATACTCGAAGCGCCGATAATGCTGTGATGGAATATGACAGACATCTTTATTGATATTGAGTCTACTAGAATTTAATATGCATGTATATGTTTAACCTGGGCACAGCACATGGCGAAATAGTTTGGTTTATTTTGCAGGATCGTCTCTGCAAGCTGTTAACCCACATGATCAGATTAGAATTAATCTCGTAAACAATCTAATCATATCGTATGACTTACATATGTGTGTTAGGTACTAATATATTTTAGACTAATAAAACTGGCTTATTTGATCGTGGTTGGTGACATGGTTCAGGAGTCTTACGGTGTACCGGAAACTGGTAGGTCACTTTGTAACACCTGGACGTGAAGTCTATAAATAAGTTCATATCCTCTAGTCTCGTAATGTAATTGTGAGCGGCGTCACAGATAAGACAGAGAAATATAAAATAGACCAGATAGACTCGACAAAATCAAAAGTTAGGAGAAAACCCAAAGTTAAAGGTCGGGCTTGCTGGTTGAGCCGGCCCTATTCCCCAGCATGGTAGGCAAGGGGCGATGCTGACCTGGCACAGGATGAGATGGTGCCCAACCCGCTGACCAATGCTGTGCCAGGGTGCAATTCCCCACTCTCAAGCTTCGGATATCTCAAGATAAAGTGGACGAACCAGAAAGAAAAAATTGCATCGGAGAAGTTTTTCTTGTGAACATAATTGGTGCGTGGATGGACGTTAGTACAAACTAGATAATGTGATTCGTGTAAGCTGGTGGAGAAGGAGAGTAGCAGATATTACAGATTACAGGTTCTTTATTAGAACATCTGGTTTGAGTTCTTGGAACCCCGGTGGTGTAGTTTTCTACCTAGCCCTTTTCAAGCTAGAAAAAACAGGGATGATTGTATTATGCTCGGTGAGCCAATGTAAAAAAAACCACATTTTTATGAAATGCAATCCAAAATTGATAACCTTGATGATCCTTTCTAGTCTACACTAATTTATTTAGGATAAAAGGTTTTGTTGTTGTTGGTTCGAGTTTTGGCAATGTTTGGTTCATAGATTTTCAAAGCATTTGGAAAAAGTTTTTCTTGTGAACATGGTTGAAGTATAGATGGAAGTTATTAACTAAAACCATTTTGTTGATGCTGGTGGCGGAGGGGAGCAGACATATAGCTTTAATTTGTAAGGAAAAAACAATGCAGAATAGTTTTGTACTGTTACATTATACAACCTTTGAGGCTGTGATTCGAGCTAGAACTTAGAATAATGTTTGGACCTACCTTTTATTTTCTATAGTGTTACTCAATTTTACCCGAGTTTTTCTTGCTTTCCTGAGTAAGAACTATGAAAACTCAATGCTCCATGCTGTGCAAGTTTGTGTGACCTATACGTAGAAATAAAAAAAAAGGATATACACAGGACTGTTTGCTACAACTGTTTCCGACTCTATACCTTAGAAATAAATCACACATGAAATTTCAGTTGAAATTTTAATTAAATTTAGTTTCATATTTTTTTGAGAAAAACATTGCACACTAGTAAAAAAAATGTAAAATAATAAAGAAAACAATCGCCGTATCTCTGCTGGGCCCAGTTCCAGTGACAGAACAACAGCCGGCCCATTCTTTCTAGGAAAATCAAGCAGCAATACTCAGGCCCATCTGGCCGAGAGTACTACCAATGGTATTTGCTTCTCTGTTGAAAGAGGCCTTAGGTTTCCCAGTTAACACAGTTAAGCCCAAAAATAAGTTGGCTATTAGGCCCTGGTTGGCTTTGTCTTGGTGATAAGACATCAATGTTGCTTAAACTAGGCTAAACGGGTCACCTTCTCCATGTTCTTCATGAAACTTTGGACTCCAGCAGGGTAATCCGATACCTTGTAGAGAAGCCGTCTGTAGTGCATTTTACTTCTGCTAGGTCTTGTTTGCTATCATCCAGCTAGCCTTGTGATATATGTTTATTTAGGGAAATCTAGCTTTGTGTTATTATTAGCCACAGTATATTTAACCAAATATTTTTTTTATTTTACAGGGATCAGATTGATATCCTGGCTGATCAAAGCAACATCCAAGGGGATCAGATTGATATCCTGGCTGATCAAAGCAACATCCAAGGAGATCGATAAGTGGCGGCGAGCTGGCTCTACTCCAAACGGTTTCAGCTTCTAGCTTTTTTTGGCTTTCGGCTTATTTAAACCGGAAGCCACTTGGAACGCGTCGTCTTCTAATTTATGTCTATTTTAGCTTTTTGGCTTTTCTTTTTTCCCTTATTCCTTTGCATTGTCCGTAACGGTGTTTTTTTAAATTTTTTTTCTTATTTTTTTAATTTTCTTTTAATTGAATGACTCATAAAAACTAACAGGCACTACAGTGCAATTTCAACCAAAAGCCAACCGCCAAAGTTAGAAGCTTAAGCTCTTTGAAGAGGGCCCTGTTTAAAGTTCACAAGAACTGCAGATACTTAGATGTCAGGCCATGTATAATGGTGTGGTGTCAGCTGTTTATAAACCTTGCTATATAGGACACGAGATAATGTGGAGGAGGGAGAGGGAGCGTAGAGAATTAGGCCGTCTCTCGTGCAGTAGTCGATTGTAATACGATAAATAAAACATATTGTGTCATAAAAAACTTATCTGTAGAGATATACAAAAGAAAAATCTATTGTATGAACTATTTTTAGTGTCATTTATAGATGATATAGAGGGTATTATAGGCAACAATTGTATATATCATTGTACATGCCCTCCGGGCATTGCCGTAGGCACATACGCCACACCCAAATGTACTTTTCTATGTCTGATTTCAGTGATTTTTTAGTGATAAACGAGATATGCTGCACGTATATTATTATGCTTGTAGGAAATGCCTGATTTGCTCAACCATGTGCTAGGATGCGATGTAATGTGATCACAAGTTGACTGCTTGATATTAAAATATTCAGCAGAATCGTGGTTTCAAATCTTCTATATATTCTTTTTTAGCATGCCCGCGTCCATATTATAGTTGTGCAACTGTCGACCTGAATTGCTTGTCTGACTCTACTGTTTGTAGTTTACTCTTGAGGATGTCACTTGCTTTTGCTCCGATGCTGGCTAGCTAACTTGCAAGATGTAGGGGGTGATCGGTTCGGCTGAAAAGCTCATGGCTTATGGCTGAAAACACTGTAGCTGGCTGAAAAAAGCACTGTAGCTGACAGAGGCTTATTTAGCATAATTAAATTTAAAAAATTTAAAAATATAAAAAATATGTTAGCCCATTACGTATAATACAAACAAATACGGGAAAAAAAGAACCGGCAAAAAAGCTCAACAAAAAGCCAAAAATTCAGAAAAAGACGAAACTTATGAATAGTGACAAATAAGCCCACAGCCAGCAACTGCAGCCATGTTGATCGCTGCCGTAACCTTGATCTTTATGCATCCTTGTTCAACAAGATTCAATGATTCTCTGCCATGATAGATCAAAGGCTTGCTGCTTCAGTCGAAGACGAAATTCATTAAAATCGTGCTGCCAATCCCTCCCACTTTGGTGGCAAAAAGATGTGTCATGATGAGCTTAACCTCAAATCAGGGGTCAGTAACTTAAAAAGCAAGGCATGTGACTTCCTAATTAAGACTGGAAGCTCCATTGGGGGAGCGTACTGTATACCGCGGCTGTGCTGCATAGTGGGATAGAAAGTGTTTCAGCCTAAATGAAGGGATTGAAATCACTGTTTGCATAGAATTTGAGTACACTGACGGGAAACCGGAAATTTGGAGCTTGCTGCAACGTATGACCAAAATTGAGTATTTCTAGTTCGCATGCTCAAGAAAGGCAATAAAAAGGCTGAGGCACAGACTGTTTGGAACGCAGGAAATTTTTTTACAACAAACAGAATCCTACCAGTCTCGCGTACCAAACAGGATTGCAGATGTGCTGAGAGGCTCTGAAGAACTTCCCTTCACATCCTCTCCAGCAAAGCAGAATCATCACAGGACTGCACAAGTGAAATGATTGAAAGCTTTTGTTGGAGTCCCAGTTCGACGGTCGTTCCAATCCAGATTTAACCAAGCATCTTAATTGCCGAAGCAACAACGGCCATGACCGCTGAGCTCAATCTGTTCATGAGCATACGCCATAATAGGCATGTAACCAGGAAACGATGGCAGAGCCCTCTGCATCATGGATATCCATGGAGCACGTACCATGGTGACCACGCACAGATACTGTTGAGGAATCATCGCTGGCGATCAGTCCGATCGATTCCTCTTCTAATGTAAAACTATATCAATCACAGAAGATAGAAAATAGTAGATTGAAAATACAGAGAGGTAGAGAGAACTCTTGGTCTTTCTTTATTGCTTTCTTTCTGATTTCGTATGCAAAATAGCCCATAGTACTCCCTATTTATAACCTAGTGGTGAGGTGCCCACCATGGGTCAAGACTTCAAGTCTAGTCCCAGGTTTCCTAACACTCCCCCTTGGGTACTCATCTGATACGTTCATGTTTCATAAAAACCCAGTGGAAAAAATTTAGAGAAAGAGTACATGATACATGTTATGCTGCGTTGTACAAGTTGCCTCATTAAAAACCTTGGTCGAGAAACTTCAGGAAAACTCGTCAAGGGAAAAAAAGAGTACAATCCGCCCAATTTCGCTCAATCTTCAGGACTTTTTTTTGGGTACTCGATCTTCATGATCAAGATTTAATAACAGACTTGAGAAAATTCTCCCCCTGAATTCTGCACTTCTCTAAGTCTCATCATTCTAATTCCTCGTATGCATCTTTCAAAACAAGATGCTGGAAGTGACTTAGTGAATAAATATGCAAGATTTTCACATAACTTAATATGCAATACCTTAATTTCATTCATTATTTACAATTCATGAGCATAAAAGAACTTGGGGTTGATATGATTTATGAGATGACTCTTCAAATAGCCCGCCTGCACTTATGCAACACAAGCTGCATTATCTTCATAGATAAGGAGTTTGCATAATATTCATCCCACATGACTGCTGGATGTGATGAATCATTCGTCGGAGTCAAGCACATTCTCGTGCAGCTTCATACAGTGCTATGATTTCTGAGTGGTTCGTCGAAGTCGTTACAAGACTTTGCTTAGAGATTTCCATGAAATTGCAGTGCAACCACACATGAATACATAGCCCGTTTGTGACCTTGCGGTATGCGGGTCCGATAGGTACCCAACATCTGCATAGCCAGTCAAGTTCAAATCTTGATTCTTTCTATAGAATAATCCAAAGTCTTTGCTTCCTTCGAGGTACCAGAAGATGCCCTTTATTCCCTGCCAATACCTTTTGGTAGGTTCTGCACTATGCTTTGCTAACAGGTTTACGATAAATGCAATGTTCGGTCTAGTGCAGTTTGCTAAATACATAAGTGCTCCTAGTGCACTTAAGGATGGAAATTCCAGTCCCGGGACTTCCTCCCCTCTTCCCTAGGTCGGTATGGATCTTTTTCTTGCTATAAAGACCTCCCGATCATTGGTACTTTTAATGGGTATGCCTTCTCAAAGCCGAACCTTTCTAATACCTTCTGGGCGTAGGCTGCCTGATATACTAATATTCCTTCAGGGACATGTTCGAGCTGCAGGCCTAAACAGTATTTGGTTTTACCCAAATCTTTCATTTCAAATTCTGATTCCAGGTAAGAACTTGTTTTTTTATGCCTTGCATTGTCCCGATGATATTCAGATCATTTACAAACACTGAGATTATACAAAATTCATTTTGGGATTATTGTATAAATACATAGGGACAATCTTCATTGTTTGTGTAGGCTTTCTTGCATAGAAAGTTGTTTAAGCGATTATACCACATCATGTCTAATTGCTTGAGTCTGTACAGTGATTTCCTGAACTTCACACTGTACAGATTTCTATTTGCTTTATCTTGGATCAGGACAGGGATACCTTCAGATACCTTCATATAAATTTTCGAATCCAAGTTTTCATAAAGATATGCAGTTACCACATCCATCAATTTCATTTCTAGATTCTAGTTTACTGCCATTGAAATTAAATATCTAAAGGTAATTCTACTCATAACTGGGGAGTAGGTTTTTTCATAATCAACTCCTGGACATTGAGTGAAACCTTATGCTACCAGCCTCGCTTTATATCTTACAACTTCATTTTTTCATTTCTCTTTTGAACAAATACCCACTTATGCCTTATAGGGTGCACATGGGGAGGTGTACGGCTTACGGGCCCAAGCACATCTCTTTTGTTCAGAGATAATAATTCAGATTCTATTACCTTCTTCCAATCTCCCCAAACTGATCTCTTCTTACATTCAGCGAGCGATGCAGGCTCTGGATCAAGATCGATGATTATGATAATTTTCTTTGCAAAGTAGATGTCAACATTGGCTGTTGTCCTATTCATGGAATCTCCCGTGGCGCTTCAGGACTGGAAGCTGAGAAGGCGGTCGGCCTTGCGGGGCTCAAGGCGGTGACTCCTCGGGCGCAACGACGGCCGGCATTTCAAACGACAGAGCTAGCAGGCGGCCTCGGCTTCGGGCCGGGCTGCGCTAGGAAGACCGGCGGCGAGCGGCCTTTGTTCGCTTCTTCGGGCGGCGACCGGCGGCTCTGGCGGGAGCGCCTGCTGTGGCTTCAGGCCGGCTCGTTGGTGCGCGCGTCGGCGTGTGGGGAGGGTGGCCGGCGGCAGGCTGGCATCGTTTTGCGTACGGCGGCCGTACAGGGCCGGCCGTGCGTATAGTGCAATCAACATCTACTATTTTCCTGTAATCTATCAATCAACATTGTGCTGGCAACTTCAAGTCTGCTCGTAGTATATTAGAGCAGATTTGCACCGTAGAAAATAATCTAAAAAGCGAAATCTGTGAATTTAGAGCGATCTAGACGTAGACAATTCAATCTACTAATGCTTCGATGATTACCTTTCAATTCACCGGAGTGAATTGTGCTGATAACGTGTTGAGGAACCGTCGCTGGCGACCAATCCGATTGATTCCTCTGCTAACGCAAAACTAGATCAATCATAGAAGACAGAAAATAGTAGATTGAAAACACAGAGAGGTAGAGAGAACTCCTTGTCTTTCTTTATTGCTTTCTTTCTGATTTCGTATACAAAATAGCCAATAGTATTCCCTATTTATAGCCTAGTGGTGAGGTGCCCACCATGGGCCAAGGCTTCAAGCCTAGGCCCAGGTTTCCTAACAGAAACAACTTTGTCCACGGTGATACGGATCAACTAGTAGGATAGCTGAAATGCAAGGGTGGTCTGATCTTTACAGTATAAATAGCAGCTATGCTTCCGCTTCTCCTTGCGGCAAAAATGGAGTTAGGGTTTCAGTTGAATTGAACAACCCTTAAACGAAGAAGTAGCATGAAGACAGATTGGTTGACTTGCACCAATTTAGCAAGAAGTCACCAAATTAGAAGCAATCCACGTTGACTTCGCAAACCGTGAGCAATCGATGAGTTCACAAATCAGGAAGTTGAACCTTGTAGGTTCGATCGGTGACTTGTATCAGCAATGCAACTCCCAATTCATGTGATCCTAGGAAACCCTAAGTGGAAAAATCTCATGCAAGAACAAGCACACACGTTTGCATCACAAACATTGTGACTTCTTTGTTTTATTTCTCAACTCAAAACATAACTATTTTGATCGTTTACAAGGGTTCGGTCCTTGGCCTTTTATCAAGCATGCACACACTATGGCCGAAGGCCTTGACTTGAGTTTGGCTTAGAAACTGAACTAGACTCTATCTCGACTTCCTTATTGGTTCAGACTCAATAAAGAAAAGAACATGACTTAAAAGAAAGCTACAAACTGACTCATGGTGTTTGATCGAAAATAAAGGCAGGCAAGCCTTGGACACCTACTTGGATTCGTAAAAAGCAAATGGACTCAAATAAAGATCAACCCGGATTGGCACCGAATCAAAGGAGAATTTAGATCATTCCAATGTGTATACATTTGTCATGGCTTCTTTCCTTCTGGTTAGATCCGAATAGAACTCCTGGCATGATTTCGTCTTCTGGCTTCTTTCCTTCGCCTGGCTCCCTTCCTGGCACGCGTTCCCCTTCATCCTGGCGTAGCACTCCTGGCTTGCCCCTCCTTATGTCCGACTCAGATTCCCTTCTCTTTCTTGCTTGGCATGGTTTCCATACAGCACACACGTAATTCTCACGAGGCCCACACGCCCGTGCGAATTCTGCACTTGTCCCAACTAACACACACAAGCACTGTGAGACTATGTGGTGGTCACTCGATTATTATGATGAGTAATTGACTTTTAGTTTAGAGAGTTTATAGAGTTTGAGTTTGGTTTTTGAGGGTTTGCAATTTTTCAGTTGCATCTTGTTGTTGGCGGTATGACCGGTATTGAGGCCGCTGTCATATTGGCTAGGAGAGGTATGACCGACCTAGGGTTGACAGTAAGACCAACGGTGGATCGGCGGTTAGACCGGCTGGGTGTGTAGCCTCGAACTTAAATGACAGTTGGATCGGGGTTGTAGTACAATCGGATTCTAGTTGGCGGTAGCTATTTTCCAGAAAGCGTGTCTTCGGGTGACGCGCTCAAGGAGGTGACGGTATGACCAGCCTTGGTTAGGTCATACTAGCCAGGTCCTGGTGGTCTGACCAGTATGGGTACCATGGTCATACCGCTTCCCTTGTACCAGGAAGGTAACTAGGCTGGTCAGACCAGTCGATGGCTGACGGTCTAACTGGTGGGGCAACCGACGATCTGACAGGCTTAGGTTGTGCAATCAGGCTGGTTGCTAGTGGCCAAAACACGGGGGAGGTGTTCTTGGTGGTTTTGAATCATGTTTTTTATGTTGGGTGTGTGCACAGAGGTTTAAGATCTGGTCCTAAGGTGCATATATGTTGCATGTTGTATTTATAGACTAATGTGGATTAAGTTGTGAAGAACTTGTGCTCGAAAATAGTTGCTTATTCTATTATTGTGCAGGTGGCTTGGACGCAACTATGGTCAACGACGAGGAGAGCGAGACTAGATTGGGGATAACTGAGGTCCAAAACAGTTGTGGATACCGTTTGGGATAGTTGGGCTCAAGCAAGACAGAAGATGGATAAGGACCATGAAAGGTAAAGTTTGAATAAAGACCATGATACATTGGATATGCACATCATGCTTTGCGGTGGTGCTTTCAGGGATGGAAGCTTTGGAGGTAAGTGTCCTTGGGTCATTAATTGAGTCAATTGATGATGTTTGTCTCGTGTGGTGCTACATGATGTTTTGCTTGCTGTTGTTGATTATAGGACTCCGGAGTTAGGTCATGGTGAGGCGAGGGCACTAAGGTTCGGGATTTGCACCAGGCTTAGGAAGAAATGAGGTTCGGACTAGACTCAAGGAGGAGCTAAGATTCCTTGGGATCAAGGTGATGCCGGAAGAGTATTAAGGCTTACGGGGTAGATATAAGCCAAGAAGACAAAGAGCCAGACTAGGATCTACCGGTGGTAAACATGATGGACAACATCAAAGTGGACTGAAACTAGGCTCAGGGAAGAGCTCAGGTCGTGCACGGTTAGGGAAGTTGGATGCCGCCATAGTGAAGGTGAAGTATGTGGTGCGCCAAGTGACTTAGACTGTTTGCAAGAAAGGATGGTTCTAGGGGATCTAGACATGTTAAAGGCTTAGCGGTAAGTCATTGGGGCCACATGAAAAATGACGAAGCATTGGTGATGCCTCGTGGAAGACGGGTAAGGGGTATTTTGGTAAATTGTCTAATACCGAAAATGTGGTGGCGTGTGAAACCGCGGCGGTGGTCTAATTGGTTTATGTCATGGTTATGTTGAAATTGTTAAGTGGATCAAGTGTTGATTCACTAACAGGTTAATAGGTGTGCGCACTTTGAGAAGCGTGCATGTGTAAGTGTAAAACCCAGAATGGTGTTAAGATAACGGATTAGTCTATATAAGTGGATGAAACCCAACTAGAGTGATAGGAACAGGGTCCCGATCTTCCAACAGGTTCTGGATATGTTCGATTTGGTGGAGGCGTGACACAATTCGATCCGGCTTCCGAACAACACGTTCCAAACCCCGCAATCGCAGCACCACGTCTCCTCAGGTTATCAACCGTGCGCAACCCGGTTGACCTCGCCAAGAAGGCTAATCCTCGCCAGTGAATCGAAGAACACAAGCAAGAACAAGGAAGAACACAACTGAATTGCAGATGTATTGATTTAGCACTCGAAAGTTGGGGTCTCACAAACTGATGAACGGCGAAACTGTTCAAAGACAGAATAATCTAAGCAAAACCCCCAAACCCTAATGGTGGGGGTGGTGGCTGAATATATAGGAGTGAGGGGTGTGCAAAACCCTTGGACGCGCCCTAATAGGCTCCAACACGATACAAAGCCGAACGGCCCAAAAGACGGTGGCGCAGCACCCTGACAGATTCTGAATGCCCACTTGTTTTGAAGATTTCCATTGACTCAGAAGGAATTTTGACATGGGACCAGAGCCATTGGAAAGTTCGTCTTCTCAGATTTCCATCCATATGTAGAGCATCCAAAACGGAGCCCGGATGCGATTTGGGCGTCCGTTTTAGTGCGGCCTGGTCCTGGACTCCAAATTGGATTCGAAGTTGGCTTGAGTTGGGCCTCCAACATGATTCGACCGCCCTTGCTGGACTTGTGTGCCTCGTAGCCCTTCTCCAAGTACTTCCAGGTCTCTCCATGGTTCCTAATCATAATTAAATCATTAGGTAGCAATCGATTCTCAAATGAACAAAAAGAAGTACTTAGGAACGAGCTCACCTGTAACTTCAATTGTCGGGCGTGAGCTCTAGTGATTGATCCTTGAATGTCAAGTGGAGGAGTGTTGTGTGTATCCGAAGAAGTGATGTCCTCATCATCCTCCCCCTCTTGAAGCGGAGTTGTCCTCAACTCAGCCTCATCTTCTTCTCCCAAGTATGGTTTCAAATCTGAAATGTCAAAGGTGGGACTAACCCCAAACTCGGGAGGCAACTCAAATTTATATGCATTATCATTTATCTTCTCAACTATCTTAAAAGGACCAGCAGCTCTAGGCATCAATTTTAACTTTCTTAACTCAGGAAATATATTATTTCTCAAGTGCAACCAAACAAAATCACCCGGTTTAAGTTTAATTTCCTTTCTACCTTTACTACCAGTAATCCTATATTTTTCATTCATCTTTTCAATGTTTGCCTTAGTAGTCTCATGCATTTTGACAATAAAATCAGCACGCTCCTTAGCATCATTATGAACTCTCTCACTAGTAGGCAAAGATAAAATATCAATAGGGGCACGGGGATTGAATACATACACTACCTGAAAAGGACTTACCTTGGTGGTGGAGTGTTCCGCTCGATTATATGCGAACTCAACATGCGGCAAACACTCTTCCCACAGCTTCAAATTATTATTCAAAACAGCTCTCAACATGGTATACAATGTGCGGTTCACCAGCTCGGTTTGGCCATCAGTTTGTGGGTGACATGTTGTAGAGAACAACAACTTTGTGCCCAACTTGTTCCATAGAGTACGCCAAAAGTGACTTAAGAACTTGGCATCACGATCTGAAACAATAGTAGAAGGCATACCATGCAAACGAACTATCTCTTTGAAAAAGAGGTCAGCAATTTGAACGGCATCATCGGTTTTATGACATGGTATAAAGTGAGCCATCTTAGAAAAGCGATCAACAACAACAAAAATGCTATCCCTCCCCCCTCTTAGTCCTGGGCAATCCTAAAATAAAGTCCATAGAAATATCTGCCCACGGAATAGAAGGAACAGGAAAAGGCATATATAAACCATGTGGATTCAAGCGAGACTTAGCTTTTTGACATGTAGTGCAGCGAGCTACAAACCGCTCAACATCTCGCCTCATCTTTGGCCAAAAGAAGTGCGTGGCCAGAACGTCCTTCGTCTTCTTAGCACCAAAATGTCCCATCAAACCGCCTCCATGCGCCTCCTGCAACAACAAAAGATGAACGGATCCAACTGGAATGCATAGGCGGTTAGCTCTAAATAAAAACCCATCATTGATCACGAATTTATTCCATGCTTGTCCCTCTTTACAATGCAACAACACATCCTTAAAATCAGCATCAAAAGCATATTGTGCTTTAATAGGTTCAAGACCAAAAATGCGACAATCAAGTTGAGACAACATGGTATAGCGTCGAGACAAAGCATCAACAATTACATTATCTTTCCCTTTCTTGTGTTTAATGACATAAGGAAAATATTCAATAAATTCAACCCACTTAGCATGTCTACAATTCAAATTGGTTTGACTACAAATATGCTTAAGTGATTCATGATCGGAATGAATGACAAATTCTTTAGGCCATAAATATTGCTGCCACGCCTCTAAAGAACGAACAAGAGCATACAATTCTTTATCATACGTGGAATAATTAAGAGTAGAATCATTCAATTTTTCACTAAAGTAGGCAACAGGTTTGCCTTCTTGCATGAAAACACCACCAATACCAATTCCGCTAGCATCACATTCAGCTCAAAAGTCTTACTAAAATCCGGAAGTTGGAGTAATTGTGCGTGTGTAAGCTTGTCCTTCAAAAGATTAAAGGACTCCTCTTGTGATGGCCCCCAATGGAACACGACGCCCTTCTTTGTCAACTCAATCAACGGTGTCGCAATGGTGCTGAATTCCTTGACAAAGTGGCGATAAAATCCTGCAAGGCCAAGAAAACTCCGCACTTGGGAGACCGTCGTGGGCGTGGGCCAACACCATATCGCCTCCACCTCGGCTCTATCAACCTCTATTCCCTGTGGAGTCACAACATAGCCAAGAAAAGAGACTCGATCCGTGCAAAAGATGCACTTCTCAAGGTTACCAAACAAACGTGCATCTCTCAAAGCATTAAAAACAGCACGTAAGTGATTCAAATGTTCATCCATGGACTTGCTATAAATCAAGATATCATCAAAGTAAACGACCACAAATTTGCCAATGAAAGGACGTAAAACCTCGTTCATTAATCTCATGAAAGTGCTAGGTGCATTAGTTAAACCAAAAGGCATGACTAACCACTCATACAAGCCGAACTTAGTTTTAAAAGCAGTTTTCCATTCATCGCCAAGTTTCATTCTTATTTGGTGGTATCCACTACGCAAGTCAATCTTTGTGAAAATTATAGCACCACACAACTCATCAAGCATGTCGTCTAGCTTGGGAATAGGATGACGATACCTTATAGTAATGTTGTTAATGGCTCTACAATCTACACACATATGCCAAGAACCATCTTTTTTGGGAATCAAAAGAACAGGAACAACACAACGACTAAGGCTCCCACGTACGTACCCACAGTCCAAAAGGTCTTTGACTTGTCGCTGAATCTCCTTAGTCTCTTCAGGATTGGTCCTGTACGCTGCACGGTTTGGCAAACTCGCTCCAGGGATCAAGTCAATCTGGTGCTCAATCCCTCGAATGGGTGGAAGTCCTAGAGGTATCTCATCAGGGAAAACTTGTCTAAACTCCTGCAAAAGGTTAGTGACAGGAGCAGGCAAAGTGCAAGGCATATTATCAAGAGAAAATAAAGCATCTTTGCACATAAAAGCATAGCACGTATCATTAACATCATCAATTGCAGCAAGGTCTGATTTTGTGGCAAGCATAACAGAATTTTTCAAATGGATTACTTGCTGTTTTTCAGATTTATCATGTTCCTTTGGATCATTAGCAGCAGCAGCTCTCTCCCTATCGGCCTCTATAATCTCAGTTGGGGTCAAAGGCAGTAAAGTAACGTTCTTTCCCTTATGCATAAAAGTGTATTTGTTACTACTACCATGGTGTAAAGCATCATTATCAAATTCCCAAGGTCGACCCAATAAAAGAGAGCATGCTTGCATGGGAACCACATCACAATCAACATGATCATCATAACCACCAATGGAAAAATGGACTCGGCATGTTTGCGTTACCTTAGCTTTTTCAGAGTTATTTAACCACTGAATATGGTATGGATGTGGATGCGATCGCGTGATCAAGCCAAGCTTCTTGACCATATCAGAACTCACCAAGTTGTTGCAGCTTTCTCCATCAATGATGACACGTGCGTGCCAGTTCTTGATTGCAAAGAAAGTCTGAAACAAATTATGGCGTTGAAGCTTATCGGGTTGTTGTACCTGTGTGCTGAGGACTCGCTGCACAATGATGCTCCGTAGCATCGCTGTGGATGCCCCACCAAGGACTAGGTTGTCATCACCACCGCCATTGTCGTCCGAGTCAGCAGCAACATCATCATCCTCCTCCTCGACATCCGAAGTGCTGATGTAGCCTCCATCTTCCATGGCGATGTATGCCCGTTGGCTAGGGCAATTCTTCTGCACATGACCAAGCCCAAGGCAGCGGTGGCACTGAATGTCGGAGGAGCGGCCCGTTGAAGCCACGGAAGAAGAACTCTTGGCTGGACCTTGCAAAGAATTTTTTTGTAGAATCTGCAAGGCGTGTCGTGGAAGGTGGCTTCGGTGGCGCTGCTGCAAACTTGTTCACAGGTGGTGGAGGAGAACGAAAACTCGAAGAAGACTTGGGCAGTCCCGTCGATGTAGTCGTTCGCGGCGTGTAGAAGGGTCGTCCGGTGCTTGCCTTCGCTGATTCGTTGCGTCCCTGCAATTCTTTTTCTGCAAGCATAGCAAGCTGGAACAACTGGTTAACAGTAGTAAAATCTTTATAATCAACAATGTCCTGAATTTCACGCCGTAACCCCCCGTAAAAACGATAAATCTTATCCTCCGTTTCCTCAACAACCCCACAACGCACCATACCCTTTTGAAGCTTAGCATAATTGTCCTGAACAGAACTATCACCTTGTTCTAAGCGCTGCAATTTTTTTTCTCAAATCACGTTTATATGAGGGAGGAACAAAACGATTACGCATAGCTTCTTTTAACCGCTCCCATGTATCAGGTTGTAAGCGCATGGTACCCAGTTCATTCCACCAGATAATAGCAAAGTCCTTAAACTCACTAGTAGCTTGTCTAACTCTATGTTGTTCAGGAACCAAGTGAGAATTAAACTTCTGCTCTACCGTCATCTCCTAATCAAGATATATTTCAGCATCATAAAGACCAGAAAAAGATGGAATGGTAAATTTGACTTTAGCAAAAGGGTCGTCATTACCATGACGGTTGTGGTTATTACCTCCCATACCATGTCGGTTTTGCTGAAGACGCCGACGTAGTCGTGCATCTTGTGTCGCCCGCTGATCAATGTTGCCATCCGCATCATACACTGTGTCATCATCATGATGATGGCTGTCATTGACAGGTGGCAGGCGTGCCTCCAATGTGTCCATCCGACTAGTGAGGTCAGCCACCCGCCGCTCCACCCGCTCAATGCCTTCCGTGGTGTTCAACTGGGCAATGGCGGCGACGATGGTGTCCATTCTCGCGCCGAGATCAGTGAGTGAAGCATTTTGTTTGTCGAGCGCAGCTTGTAGCTAGCCGCGACTAACACACTCGTTGAAATCGCCTGGTGTCCCGTCCCCTTCGTCTCCTGCCATGGTTAGTGGAAACACAGGGAACACAAAAGGATTATCCCTATCAACTACAAAGGAAGGGCAGTGGGAACCCACAAAGGAAGTGGCTTACCAAGCTCTTACAAGTGTTCTTACCAAAGCAAGGCAAATGATACCTGCAGAGTGTGATCCGGCGATTACAAGGGTCAAAAACTGTGCTATCCAGAATTAGGTATATGGAGCTTGGCAGGCCAAATATGTTAGTGGAACACAAATCAATAACAGATAGTAATGCTGAATAAATGTCCAAAGTACTAATCCTAGTTGCTGGTCTAAATGTGTCCTGTATCAGGTATGATATGATGAACAAGGAGTCAAGACCAGAAAGTAAAGCAAAGACAGCAACAAAGATGGCCAAGCAATGAGAAACTTAATTCAGCATAAGCACAAAACAAATGAAGCGTTGTCACATAAAACTGTGCTCTGTCACTGTTTTTTTGCACGGATGCACTCTCAGCACTTTAAGCCCAGGTGCCGAAATTTTTCTTTTTTTCTTTTTTCTTTTATTTTTTTCACAAAGCAGAGCACAGAAATAGGAACCACACAAAGTTTCACCTCAATCTGATGTTAGGTGTGTCCTACAGAAAATGATGAATATGCTGTAAATTCGATGATGAAATTTCGGAGCTCGAATACTGCACTTTCCAGGCCGAATTTGGGAAAAATAAATTCGCCAAATCTGACCAAGTCGGGGAGTTTTGGATGCACAATTCAATTTCACCCAATTTGAAAAAAAATCGCCTGATTTCGAGTCCGTATGAGAAAGTTATAGCCGTTTGAAGAAGGGCCTCCGAGTTATGGTTGCTGTGGAGGCCGAAAACGAAATCGGGTGGAGGAAATTGGTGGAAAGTGGGGGCGGAAGCTCGGGGAAAGGTGGGGGATGGTGCTGGGTGATCACGAGATGCGATGGATGATGGATGACTCAAAAACAGAGGGTGGGATATGGGTGGGAAAACAAAAGTTGACGGCTAGGGTTTGTATGAGAGGTAGCGGAAACAAGACAACCCGAAACAAAACACGATCTAAACCAGCAACACAACTCGACTAAGGACATAAACTCAATACTACGGACTATGAAATCAAATTGTGCAAAAGGCTAAACGAGATTTGGGACAGGAAACAACCTATGACTACAAATTTTTTTTGTAGGGCTTTTTCTTGGACTCTAGGATGAAACTGAAAACAACAAGGGTAGGGTAAACTCGAACCTGAAGGAACACCTGAAGCTCTGATACCACTTGATAGGAATGGGGTCCCAATCTTCCAACAGGTTCTGGATGTGTTCGATTTGGTGGAGGCGCGACACAATTCGATCTGGCTTCCGAATAACACGTTCCGAACCCCGCAATCGCAGCACCACGTCTCCTCAGGTTATCGACCGTGCACAGCCCGGTTGACCTCGCCAAGAAGGCTAATCCTCGCCTGCGAATCGAAGAACACAAGCAAGAACAAGGAAGAACACAACTGAATTGCAGATGTATTGATTTAGCACTTGAAAGTTGGGGTCTCACAAACCGATGAACGACGAAACTGTTCAAAGACAGAATAATCTAAGAAAAACCCCCAACCCTAATGGTGGGGGTGGCGGCTGGATATAGAGGAGTGAGGGGTGTGCAAAACCCCTGGACGCGCCCTAATGGGCTCCAACACAATAGAAAGCCGAACGGCCCAAAAGACGGTGGCGCAGCACCCTGATAGATTCTGAATGTCCACTTGTTTTGACAATTTCTGTTGACTCAAAAGGCATTTTGACATGGGACTAGAGCCATTGGAAAGTTCGTCTTCTCAGCTTTCCATCCATATGTAGAACGTCCAAAACGGAGCCCGGATGCGATCTGGGCGTCCGTTTTAGTGCGGCCTGGTCCTGGACTCCGAATTGGATTCGAAGTCGGCTTGAGTTGGGCCTACAACATGATTCGACCGCCCTTGCTGGACTTGTGCACCTCGTAGCCCTTCTCCAAGTACTTCCAGATTCTCTCCATGGTTCCTAATCATAATTAAATCATTAGGTAGCAATCGATTCTCAAATGAACAAAAAGAAGTACTTAGGAACGAGTTCACCTGTAACTTCAATTGTCAGGCGCGAGCTCTAGTGATTGGTCCTTGAATGTCAAGTGGAGGAGTGTTGTGTGTATCCGAAGAAGTGATGTCCTCATCATAGAGGGGCTGATTGAAGTTTCCTGTGTGCCTCTACTATAAAAGAGTAGAGAAGGGTAGCTTAGGGCTAAGCTATCCATACCAAGTAGAGGGAAGTTCGGTTTCTTAGAGAGAATCTTGGGAGAGATATGAGAGATTCTTGTGGCTGAGCTTTTTGTCATCCTTAAATTTTGTTTATGGCTAAAGAGTGGTTATAAATATTCATCTCTAAGTATCAATAGATCTCCTCTTTGCTTAAGTGATGAAATATTGATTTTGCTTAGTTTTTGGTGCTTCTCTTTCTCCTCTTTATCTTGCTTTGTTCTAAGAATATGTAAGTGATAAATATGTCTCTTGGAAACCATTCATCTAGGCACTTTTTATTTTACGAGTACTTGTGATTGCCCAGTTTTGGCTCAAGAGAAGGTGATTTTAAGGTTTTGACCTTATGGGCGTTTTGGCTTGAGTTCATGCTATAATTTAGCTTGTTATGATATATGAGAACTCATCGAAGGTCATCTAAATCATCAAAGACTCACGAGCAAGAGTAGATCAAGGTTTTCCTGTTTTGTCCGATTTTGGTGCAATCTTCGTTGTTTTGGATAAAGGTAGGAACTTTAGCATTAATTTTCACAATTCATGATTGGAGTAGGTTCCTAGTATCCTAGAGAATATGCATACCAAGTTTTAGATCTTTTGGAGTTGTGGATCAAAAGTTTCATTGATTTTGGATTTGAGATAGTGCTGAAAGTTGATTTTGTCAAGATCGACCGATCAGACCGCCCCTAGACAGGTCAAACTACACAAGGCTGGTCGGACCACTCAGTAACCTGCAGTTAGGCCGCTCCTCTAGTCATACCAACCTATGCACTACGGTGAGACCACTTAGGGAAGATTTGGCTCTTTTAGCTCAACTTTTCTTGGAGCTTTCCTTGTGGGTAATTGGTCTTTAATTTTTATAGCTTTTCATAGCTATTGGAGTGAATCTCTTTACTTTTCCTTAAAAAAGATTTTGAAAAACCTTTGATTTAATTTGGACTCCTATTTACCCGCCTCTAGTCGCCGTTATTGGTCCAACACACTCACCCCACGCGGAGACCACGCATGCCGCATACCATGCAAACTCCACTTGGCACAACCAAACCGCTCGTGTTGCTAGGCCCACACACTCCCACGCATGCGCCCGCATGTGCTCTCCCACACAGCACTTGTACACACCATCCCTGATGCAATCGAACACCAAACTTATGTGTTAGGCCTTCTATTGTTCCACATGCTAGAGATTCCTTTCCTTTCATCCCTTGGCCATTCCTCCCTTTACCGTCCACTCCTCCCTCCCTCTGGCTTTTGTCTTCTTTTCTTCACCCAAAACAACACCACATTGAGATGTAATTTCTGAATGTGACTTGGCATCACAAATCAATGTAGCAACATCACAAATCAATGTAGCAATGGTGCTTGGGACGTCATCACAAGGGCATATTACGTCGGTATATAGCTCATGAGACATGCCAATAAAGGCATGTACTAAGAAATGATGGGCTTGCTTTGTTGCATAACTGAACAACGATGATGATTACAACACAAAGAGACATGTTCATTACAAGGCACGTAAGTAATCTGATTGGTGTTACAGTTCACACATTCGGTAGCTAGCGGCGTTACACTTTTTTTTGATTTGGTCATTTGGATTTGCTGATATCATAATACAACATGTTTTCGACAGCTTAAAGTTGATGTAAGATACAAAGATTGCGATTCAATTTTTACCCTTAGCACCTATTTTTTATGCAAAACTGCAAGAATTTCGAGTGTCTAGTTTGTCAAATTCTTTCGTTCATTTCAGTACAAGTAGGTTTTGCAAGTATTTTCCACATCCATCAAATTTAATGGACTGAAATCACTGATAAATAGAGAAATGACAAGGGTATAAAAAATATACCCATACAAATTGTTATGAATATTATATGTATATTAATGAATTTTAATAGGCAATATATAGAGAGTATAAAAGACTATATGTAAAGACAACCCTACACATATAAGTAAATACATAACAAATATGCCTACCCTAACACCCCCTCAAACTCATGGTGGATCACACACTAAGTTTAGAGAGAAAATACAAATGTTGCACCCTAATTTGTGGCTTTGTGAAGAAGTCAGCAATATGTAACTCTAAAGGTGCAAATTATAGAACAAGCACTCCCTCCTGCACATGTGAGAAAGTGTATGAAGTATCCACACTAATGTACTTGGTGAGGTCATGCTTCACTGGATCGTGGGCAATACTAATAGCACATGTATTGTTAAACAAAAGAGCCCCACCATAGGCACTCCAAAATCTACAAGTAGCCACTTCAACCAAGTAACATATGCTATCACCACTGCCATAGCTCTCAACTCAGATTCAACATTCGAACAAAAAACTGCAGTCTGTTTCTGTCTTTTAGTAATTAGGGAGGAGAATAGAAAAACACAGTCAGCAGAAAGAGAATGACGATCCAAAGGATCACTAGCTCAGATCGCATCGGAGTACGTCTGAGGCTGTAGTAAGTTTAAGCCAGAAAAAACAAACGACTGACTATAGTGAAGGTGAGCCATAAATTGACTCAAGGTATGAGTAACATGAGCAATATCAGAACTACATATAATAACCTTACACATATAAGTAAATACAAAATAAATATGTCTACTCTTAACACAAATAATCTTATTGAGAATTGTATGTCACAATTATCAACAACAACATCAACCCTTACACATCACAACTATTTCTTGTAGACGAAACCTGATATCGGCCAGAACTTGAATTCCAACATCTAGAACCACCGATGAACGGCATTAACTAATCCAAACCAATAATGTTAATCTTTAGGAGCCAGATA
The DNA here is from genome assembly GCA_017311315.1 of Dendrocalamus latiflorus. NCBI lineage: Eukaryota > Viridiplantae > Streptophyta > Magnoliopsida > Poales > Poaceae > Dendrocalamus > Dendrocalamus latiflorus. The sequence continues at coordinate 10,447,926 of CM029613.1, read as the reverse complement.
CATAAAGAATAATTAATAAGACCAAACAGCAAGCCCTCGAGCAGACAAACTTCTTTCACAGAGACCGTTCATCCAAGGACATATCTGCGGTAAAGCGGATACCACGACAAGACTGAAGCAAGCCGTGTTGATCCCTCATATGCATCAGCAATAATCTCCAGCAGTAGAGCAGGTTTGCAATCTGTTTCAAATCATGATCACCTCAGGCAATGAATTTCCAGAAATATAATCATCGTCCTGTTTTTGCACGTTTCATCCCAGTGGAGTTGAATGGGGATACACTGGGACTAAGGTGGGAGCTTGGACTTTCCTCCCTTAGAGTGCCATTCAGTATTGCCAATTCTCTCAGCTGTTGCTTCTTGTAGTAGTCCATGTTCTCATCCTGATGATAACACCAGTTAGCGAGATAGGTACTGCCAAGTTAGAAGTACAAACAGAGATTATAAGAAAGTTGGAACAGACAGGGCGTACGGGAACGTACTACTGGTTTAAGAAGATCCTCCAGTATGGCCACAGCTTGGTTTATTCGAGCATCAACGATGTCCACTGGGAACTCAGCTTCCACAAGCACATGCAGTGGATCATTTAAATGCTCATAGCCAGGTTTGTCTCTAAGCTTGTCCTCCTATGTAAGAACATATTTTTTTCAGAACAACTCCAATATTGTTTTATAGTCAGTAGATGATGTAATGCTGCAAGCATGCTTACGGAAAAATAATTAGATTTTATAAACTAAACAGTTTCTTATTCACTCGCGGACCAATTAACAAAACATACACCAGTGTCTGCTCCATAACACAAGAGTTCCAGTTCACATATAACACAAGAGTTCCAGTTCACATATATACACCGGTGTCTGCAAGTCAGACGCAGAGCTTACATAAAACAAAATGAAAATCAGTATCGCAGTTAAGTTTGGAAGCTTATTTACAGTAAACATGGATTTGCATACCAACCACAACTAAACAAAGCATTTCAAAGATGTAAGAACATTGCCTTATAGTTGAAATGTTCACAGAATAGTTCCTTAATTAAGAGGACAGCAAAGTTATGGCCAGTATCCACTATTCAGGGGACAACATAAGAATTTATATGAAATGAATCTAATAAACAACGCAACTCCGTTTTATTGACAATCTAAAAAACTCAGTTTTATTGACAGTTCTATATACCTACTAACAGCAGTCAAACCAAACCATAGTATTAAGAGTTACAGGGTGAGATAACACTAGTGCATCAAACTTAGATATACAGATCCTAGAAGGTTTGAGGCTTTGGGCACTGTTTCCTGGCTGATGTACTACAACAGTTGTAGATTATACATTTTGACGAGCCCTAGATTGCAGCTTATGACACTAGAGTATCACAAATAACTGAGATCAAAATTGGAACAGTTTCTTTAACTTTAATTAATATTAATACTGCATTATTTCTTCAACAGCTATCAACAGTTTACTGGGAAGAGCATAATAGGTGTCTTTTTTGAAATATAGGTAGTTTTAATTCAATCAGAACCAACCCTAGGTTTTATATATTACGATACTTCTTAGAATTGATTAGCCAATTCAATTACCAGATAGGCATACAATATTAATATTTAAAGACACATAATAAGTATTGTAACAGAACACAAGTGGTCCTAACAGGTTCCCGCTCCTTTTAATAAGTAGACAGCTACAGCATGACAGTTCTAATCTGTGTTTAATTACCTTAACAGAATCTTTCACTGAACCCCGTCCACGAATATAGACTCTACATTGGGTTGTAGCTTCAACTCTTTTCAGGGAGTTTCCTCGTGGCCCCAACAAACGACCAACAAAGTTGAACTAATCATAACAAAAGATTGTAAATGATTTGGATTTGGCATAGCACGTCAAAATTAAAGTTAAAATAGCTCATCCAAATAGCTACAGCTCAAAGTAAGTCATACATACATTAGGATACTTATCCACAGGAACATCAATCCTGACAACTTTCTTCACAACAGGGCTGCCAACAACTCCAGGAGCACCATTCCAGCCCATGGATGATGATTGGAGTACCCCCATATGCTGGGAAAAAAAAATCAATATAAGCAATGAAACGAGATAATATAAAGAATGTTGGCAGTTAGTACTTCGCATTTGGAGACAGCCGCTATGGTGCATTGATATATGACAAAAAAAACAAATTATACAAGAGCATTAGTGATAAAATTAGGAAAGGAATATGAACAAAAGGTCCATATCTTCGTGTCAGTTCCTTAATAAAGCCCAAGTTGTTTTTAATCCTGTATTGTTGAATTACATTTCCATGGGCAGGTGACATTGCTAAAACATTGAAAACATTGGTTACAAGAATGAGGTTTCACCCAGAGCTAGTATTTAAATATAATAATTTCATGGGCAGAACCAGTTGTTTCTAATATAATCTGATAGTAAAACCCTTACATGGACCACAGAAGCTAGTTGGCAGCATGGGTAGAAATCTGCTAATTTGAAACGCAATATCAATAATCAGAAGGGATGCTAACAATTATCAATATATATATTTGAAAGTACCAGAAGATATATCTTGGCATGCTAACAATTATCTAAGCAGTATGTCTACATGCTATATAAAAGGGATGATAAGGCAGTTAGGACACATAAAACCAATAATCAGAAGGTCGTATGGATTTGCAAGACCTCTGTTTGCATTCCCATCCATCCCTCCAGATCCATTGGTTGACCGTTCATAGGGTGGCCAGCTAGTCTTAATGGGCTAGCATGATCAAATCTCTCAGGTTCAGCAAAATTTGGGTTAGGTGGCAAAGAAGATGCCCGCAAAATTTCTGCATTGAAGAAAAAAAACCATATGAGATTCGAGTATGTATCATCTGGAATACTGTTGTATATACATGAGATAAGTTCTATTTATTCCACTGTAAATCAGGGAGAAAACAACCAGGCGAGGTTTTTCAACATGTCTAAAACGGTAAAACCGGGAACTGCAGCAAGAAGCTAGAATTTAGAAATCACCACACTCAATTGTATAATGCCTTACAAAGTTACATTAAGATACAAAAGTAAAAAAAAAATGAAGCATGCCAACTGAATGATATAATTGAAAAGCTGTACAATGTTCATATTCTCATTTCTCAATGGATTAACTTCTATGGTTTTTACATACTATAGCTGGTGGTGCACTTATATGTTTACATAAATGGCATCCATTAGGGGTTTGGAAGTAATTTACGATGGCAAAATCATAAACGTGTAGGACAAATGAATGAACAGATATCCTTAGTGTGTATTAAATCGGTAATAGGGTTTGTGACAAATGAGTGGATAAGACAATCTAACAAATATCCTTATGAACAACTTTTCTTATTGAAAAGGAAGGACAAAATTGTCAAAGAAGAATAGCAGTTTCTTCTCAGGAATAGCTAAAAATAGCAATTGGGTGAATGTACCACTTCGATAGGCAACTCATATTCAAAACTATTAAGAACTACATAAATAAATAACATTAGAGAGTAACATGCAAAAACTTTAAAAGGCAAAGGAAAGAAAACCTTGGTTTAAAAGCCTGTTACAAAATGGAAGAACTTGCACGAACGGGGCTAATTTCTGCCTCTCAGCAAGTAACTCAGCAAGATATCTGTCAATCAAAGGAACCCATTAGTCAGATCAATTGCAAGTATCACGGGCATAGATTTACTGAAGAATAGAAAAGGCAGTAACCACTCCAAGCATTCGAAACAACAAAAATATCGCAAAACAGGACTACCAAAAGATCTGTACAACAAGCTGAATAACAGAGAAAAATTACGATCGAGTTAAAACAATGATCACTTTACACATGAACTTTACATCTATCAGATAATGCTCACTTATTCCTAACAGTCGCCAACAGTCAACAAACAGACTGGAATCTATCATTAGCAGGCAATCCCCAAAATCCCCAACTCGGCAGATCACTATATCAGCGGGACAGCATTGATGAACGCCCAAATCACGCCAAGATGGTCAAAATTAAGCACAAATCTCGCACTACCGGAATCAAATCTCATACTCCTCGGAATGATTTCAAGCCAATAGGACCAGCGATACGGTAAAAAAACTTTTGCAGAAATATCACACGGAATACAAAATAGCAGGGGGTCGGGTGGAGCATGCACAGCAGACCTCTCCCTCTCAGAGGCAGACGACCTCATGGGATTGTGGTGGTGAGGGGAAGAATGGACACCAGATGGTGAATACTGGAAGAAGGGTGGCGGCGGGATCCTCTCATCCATGGCTTGGCTCCCAACAAGAATACAAAGAGAAACTCTACAGGATTGCAGCAAGATATAGCCCAGGGAGCCAAGAAATCAAGAAACCAAGAAGGGCAAACAGCTAGGTTGCTACCAGAGCAAATGAATGTGGTGGAGGCCTATATGGAATCCAAGGAAATCTAGAAAGAACAGAAAGGTGCCAAGAACCAAGTATAGGGATGGGTGGGATTATATATGTGTGTGTATAAAATAAAAAAAGGGGACGGTAATAGCTGGGTTTATATCAATCAATGATCAGAGCCCAGGCTGTGCAGGGGTTGGCAGCAGCTCCTTGTGGCTGCCTGCTCTTGCTCGCTCTCCTCCTCTCTTCTGTATCTATGTACAACAACACACCCTGTGGGAGAAGAGGGGTGGGTGGGAGGGCGTGAGAAGGAACAGAGCTTTGGATGCTCTCTCACTGCTGTATGTATCTCACCAGTTCAGATGATTGGAGGAGCCCCTACCCGGAGAAATTTTGCTTGCTTCTAGAGCTCATTTCTTTTTGCCCCTTGCTATTATTTTTCCATGTGGCATGGCAGGTGTTATTATTATTTCTGCCGGTTACACTTCCTCAAGTCATAAAAAAATTATCATTTTAAACATCGTTACAGTCTTCAAAACGCAACCGTCTTTAAAACGTAATTTTGATGCTGATTTTTATTATAATATATTCATAAAACACAATAAAAGTATAGTAGTATGAGAGTACTTTTTAAGACAAAATTATACATGATTTTTATGTATCTGATCTAACTACTACTTAAAAAGATATCAATAGAAGGACTGAGAAAGAACTACCAAGAGAGTATAAAAAGTCCATTACCGGTCCTTAAACTTTTTATACTGTGTCATCCCGGTCCATAAACTTTTAAAGTATGTCATCCCGGACCTTAAACTTTCAAAGTGTGGCAATTTCTTTTGAAAGTCTATGGACCGAGATGACACAGCATAAAAAGTTCACTACTACAACTACATAAGATATTGCCACACTTTGAAAGTTTAAGGACCGGGATGACATACTTTAAAAGTTTATGGACCGGGATGACACAGCATAAAAAGTTTAAGGACCGGTAATAGACTTTACTCTAAAAAATACTAGTACCACATTTTTTTAGCTAAAAGCATAGCAATAAATTTGTTTAGAGGAAGTAACTTTCTTAGGCACCGGGAGGTAGAGATCTCGCAATACTACACTACTATATTAAATAACACAGTTTTATAGTTTTTTAGAAAATAATGTAGGTATTTAACTAAATATTTCGTTACATACTAGATTTAGACGACAGTGTTTTGAAAAAAAATAAACAAAGTATAAACCAGATATTTACCATAGGAATATATACTACGTTGGCTACTCTATTGTGGCAATATTATTTAGCAGTTATACAGCTAAATTAATGAAAAGAACGTGTCTCCTAAAATAGTAAAATGTATGTGCTCTCCTAAAAAAAATTCTTATTCATGATAATATTGAATGTGAATTTACTTGCTACTATTTTCCTTTTATATTTCATTTTGTTTCTGTGGCTTGTGGCGTGTAAGCAAGCATGGTACGCTAAGTACTGGAGTAGTTTCGTGTTTCTTGTGCTAGATGCACTGGTCGAAAACGCTGTGTCATTTTCACAAATATTCAGTAGCCAATTACTATTAGCTATTACTCTACAATTTTTCCAACCATAACTATACACTCCTACGTACTAAATGTATGCAATCTAACTTGACAAAAGCTGGTGAAAACTAAATTTTACCAAAAAAAAAAACTAAGGCATGTAATGTTACCAATGTAAGAACATATTCTATAGAAAATTTGGAGGAAAAGAAACTCATAGGAACTTCTTCAGGTGGTGATCGGTTCGGCTGAAAGCCTCATGGCTTATGGCTGAAAACACTGTAGCTGGCTGAAAAAAGCACTGTAGCTGTTAGAGGCTTATTTACCATAATTAAATTTAAAAAATTTAAAAATAGAAAAAACATATTAGCCCATCACGTATAATGTAAACAAATACGAGGAAAAAAAGAACCGGTAAAAAAACTCAAAAAAAAGCCAAAAGTTCAGAAAAAGACGAAATTTATGAATAGTGCAAAAATAAGCTGAAGCCAGAAGCTGAAGCCATATTGATCAGGGCTAAACTATTGTCCCGATAGGCCCTAAGTTGAGGGTGTGCAGATCGCGAGGCACGTAGCGTAATTTATGATAACTTGTTACTCTGTTTAGTTTTAACTTTGATTTATCACTTCTTATACAGAAACTAACTTTTAAACGGTGCGTTTTTGTAAGATAGAATCTATAAATAGATAGTAATAAATACTATACCGAGTTCAGCTATACCGGTAAAAATCACATACGACTGTTTCTCTCTGTGTACTGTCTCTCACAAAAAATTAGATTTAAAAACCATAAATCAAAAATCAAAATGACAGTTTAAAAAAACTCACCCATTGTGTTCCTGTCAATTCATGTTCAACTTACAAGAGACAACAACTCGCTTTACTACAATTAGTTTGACTAGAACTGTGTGTATCGTTTAACACACTAAATTAAAATCATGATCGTATTGGAAATTCAACATGACAAAGGCCGGATGCTCAACCTTCCCATCAAAAATATTTCGTGGTTCTTACACATAAGTCGTTCATTTAATCATTTTGACAAGATGATTGATGTGCACAGAAAGGAACGTTCCATTTTTGTAGTGTGTATGAATTCGCAATTCAGTGTACAGCTGAGAAAAACATCAAACTAGCTTGTGTGGATAAGATGCCGAAGGCACCTAGTGTGTATAGTGGACTGTGGACTAGGTCCGCTTATTTCCGCTGGAGCTTTTAGCTTCGGGCTTATTTTTTATTATTTATAAATTTCGTTCTTTTCTGACTTTTTAGTTTTTTGAGCTTTCTTACTGGTTCTTTTTTCCCGTATTCGTTTGTATTATCTGTGATGTGCTAACCTTTTTTTTCTATTTTTAAATCTTTTTAAAATTTAGTTACACCAAATAAGTCACCATTAGCTATAACATAATTTCAGCCAGCTACAGTATAGTTTTAGGCATAAGCCAACTTATTTTAGCCCAATCGACCCTCGAACGAAATAGCCGTTGGAAATTGTTGAGGCCTATTTCTTTTAAAAATTCTAAAGCATGAATGATTTATTATTATATTATCTAGTTAAGTAGAGGAAATTCAATTTATAAGGTATAGTCTTTATCACTCCTTGGAACATATGACAAATAGTATGAGGAGAATTTTAGCTACACATACACATGCACGTATTCACGTATTTTCATATGAAAATACGCATGAATTATGACTTGATGAGTGACCGCACCGTGTCGTAGTGCATCTTCTGTCACTTTAAATTCACCTTTTATTTTGCTGAATCATGTCATCATCTCTCTCCGTTTAACTGGTGATGAGACTACTTAATTATCATCATTTAGTTTGAAATTTAACAGTTACCTGTGAATGATTTAACAGTTACCAATGGATTATTTTAGTTTAATGGTGTCAGTTACTATAGAGTAATTCACGCGTCTATAAAAGAATTGGAGACATCCAAGTCTGGCAGACTGAACTCCCTATTTCTTTCTCACGTCATCTTCTTCCTCTCTAGTAGATTTTTACTGAGTGTTGAGCAACCGAAACTCGTCGGTCTTTTTTCTCGGTATGCACTGGGAAGGAGGCAGAGTGGCTATCTTCGAGCAATTTGTCACAGAGAGTGTCTACACTGGGCGGCAATAAGGTTTCTAGATAGCTCAACACGCACAACCGCTCCTACTCTACTTTATCTACGTTCTACACGGCATCAAGCTTGCACTATTTCCTGTTCTTCATCAAGCCCAACAGCAAGTTGTCCGTGCAATCAATCGACTTTATTATAATATGTTTCTTGTGTATTTTCTGAAGTACAATGAGTAGCTTGTTGTTAGATTTGTTTATTGCATCACTAGTCTTTTACTGTATTTATCTCTTAGTAAAATTTAGAATTAAAATATTGCCTATATTTTCAACATTTCAAAAATCTTATTGTGAACTTTGTTGCAATTCAGCAATGGTTGGTGGTTTGGATCCAATGAAACCTAAGAGATTTTCTGGTTAGAATCTTCATAGATGGCAGACAAGAGCCAAGTCTTGGCTCATATCTTTTGGGGCTATAGTGGGTTATCTATCTGCAGTATCTATTTACGATTGACTAGTTTATGCAGTTTGACAATGCGAACAACACTGATCTTGGCTGCATTCTGACCATTTTAGCAGATCAATTCTATGAAGTGTATATGGACTACAAGTCTACCATAGTGTTGTGAGATGCACTAGAGAAGTATACAGATGCAGGGGTAGGTCGTTGGCTTTACATGTGTGAGCAATTCTTCGACTATAGCGTGGATGAGGCTAAGTCCATAGTTGGATAAGCTCATGATCTTTAGTTAGTAGTCGGTGAGATTGCGCACATGGACTATGTGTTGCCTTCTAAGTTTATGGCCGCGAGCATTGTTGTCAAACTTTTTGCTAGTTGGCAAGATTTTGTAGATTATTAAAGTCCTTATATGGCCTAAAACAAGCACCTAAATAATGGCATGAGAAGTTTGATAAAACTTTGACATCCGTTAGCTTTGCTGCGAACAAAGCTGATAAATGTGTATATTACCACCATGGTGGTGTTAAGGAGTGGTCTTGTGCCTGTATGTGAATGCCATACTTATATTTAGAAAAATACTACCGCAATTGACGAAGTTAAATCTTTCTTATCTCGATGCTTTGATATGAAAGACTTAGGAGAGGTAGACATCATTTTAAATATTAAATTGATCAAGAATGAGGATGGGATCACTTTGAACCAATCCCATTATGCTTAGAAAATATTGAGCGGGTTTGGCTTTAAGAATGGCAAAGTTTCTCCAACGCCCTATGATACGAGCATTAAGCTACAAAAGAACTAGGGGCTAGGAAAAGATCAATTGAGATATTCATAAATTATTGGGTCATACATGTATTTAGCTGGTGCCACAAGACTTGATATTTCATTTGCTGTGAGCAAATTAAATCGGTTTACATCTAACCTAGGAGATGATCACAAAGAGGCATTTCAAAGAGTGTTGTGTTACTTGAGAGGCATAACATCTTTTGAAATTCATTATAATGGATACACTTCTGTATTAGAAGGATGCAGTGACTCCAATTAGATTTCTGATACGGATAAGATTAAAACTATAAGTTGTGTTGCAGTTTCATGGAGGTTTTGCAAATGGATCATATTGCCAAGGTCAACCATGCAAGTAGAATTTGTAGCACTTGACACAACCATGGTTGAGACTAAATGACTGAGAGATATTCTTTTAGACTTGCCATTGGTTGAGAGATCAATACTGGTAATCCTGATGTACTATGATAATCAAACAGTGCTGGCTAAAGTTATTAGTACTAAGAATAATATGAAGTTCTTTAGATATATGAAGTGTAGGCTTAAATCTGTCAAAAAATTAAGAAACTCTGAAGTCATTGTTGTGAATTATATTTACATTGGAAAAAATTTGGCAGACCCTTTTACCAAAAGATTAGCACGGAAAGCGATTTCTGTTGCATACATGGACATAGAAATGAGGCCCATTTGAGTAACATCACAATAGTAACCCACACCTTCTTGACTAGAGATCCTATGACTTAGGCAATAGGAAAAACAAATTAATGTTATAACAAGAGAGTACATATTTTTGTATATGTGTCTTAGTAGATGAAGTACTCTTGGTTCTATGAAAGGTTGGCTTAAAGCCTAAATGTATTCTAGTGTCCAAATGAAAGAGAAAGGTATTGGCCTATAGAATATATGAAATTAATACACATACTTATGCCTAATTGTGAGGTCACAGTTCAAAAGAATATATCATTCTCTAGAAAGTACATAAGCAGATAAGGGAGCATGCCCATATAACGCTCCGTTTAGACGTGGTTCATTGGCAACCTAATATCAATTGAGATTTCAAGTGAAGTCTGATCATGAAAAGTTATGGATTCAAGGTGTAGTCCATTCATCAGCTGTGAGAAGATAAATCTTACTAATCTAGGTGTAAATTTAACCCATACAAGACTTACACAATAAGACTAGTATATTAACAATACTTCAGTACAGCGGTTTTTGTCATCTTTTCTATTTTTTGCTTCAAAATTGGTGGGGATTGTTGGAAATTGGCCATAAGTTGGGGCTATTTCCTTTAAAAAAATTCAAAGCATTCATATTTTAGTACCATATTGACTAGCCAAGTAGAGGGAAGATAATTTATAAGGTAGAGTCATGTTGCTCCTTAAGATATGTAACACATGGCATGTGGATGACATGGGAAGGATTTTGGCTAAACACGTGCGCGTATTCGCATATTTTCACTTCTGCACCGTGTCGTAGCGCATCTCTTAGTATTTTAAATCCATGTGTTTATTTTGCTGAATCATGCCATCATCTCTCTCCTTTTAACCAGTGATGAGACTACTTAATTATCATTATTTGGTTTAAATATTGGTAGTTATCTGTGAATTATTTAGCAGTTACCAATAGATATTTTAATTTAATGGCGTCAGTTACTAGTGAGAAATTCGCACGTCTATAAAAGACTTAGAGACAACTAGGCTTGGCAGACTAATCTTCTCCCTTTCTTTCTCACATTGTTTTCTTCCTCTCTAGTGAATTTGTACCGAGTGTTGAGCGACTGAATCTCGTCTGCCTCTCTTCTTGGTGTGCATCGGAAGGAAAGAGAGCAGCCATCTCGAAGCCATTGTCACAAAGAGTACTTGTACGGGGCGGTAATAAGGTTTCTAGGTAGCACAACATGCGCAACTGCTCTTGTTCTGCTTCATCTATATCCTACACTGCATCAAGCCTGCGCTAATTTTTGTTCTTCGTCAAGCCCAACAGTAAGTCATTCACATAATCGATCAACTTTTGTGGGGACCATAGTCACCGTATGTGTGTTTTGTACTAGTCCCATGATCAGTAGCTAGTACACATATTCACAACATTTTGTATCACAAATTTGTAGAGTATATTACATATTCAGCAAGACTTATAGTGTATCATAAATTTGTACATATATGCAAGGCTATCAAAGGATGATGCTCTATTCTAAGTTATTTTCAGCATGAAGCAAATTTTGTTTGCAATATCAATAAGTAGTAGTTTGCAACAGAATTGTAAAGAGCATTTGACATATAATAAAATGACATTCATATAATTTCTATAACAGTAGATCAAATCCATTCACAGCCCTCCTCTGCTGAGAACTTTGCACAATTCCTACCCATGGGCATGACACACGGAAGATGCGTACAGACCATCCTATATGTTCAGTGAAATAGTTTTGAAAATGAAAATTATACCCATTGTGGCCGCATCCAAGCTTGCTTATGGTTGCAAGCACAACTATTTAAATAGTTTTTAACACTCTCGAGGGGTTGTACAACTTTACTCACATGAGATAAACAATTATACTATCGGCAACTTCACACTACCTTTGGCATGTGACGAAAGTGATTGCCATATAGCTTTTAGATCATTTAGTCCTAATCTTGCACTAGACTGATGAATGGACAAGCCCTCACTTGAGCGAGTCTTTCCCCAAGTGAGCTACATAACAGACCCTCAGTTCAGTAGATTATCTCCTTTTGGTAAGGCATTCACCGTTGTATTAGCAAGATTTAGTCCAAACACCTTGGTGAAGGGAGCCCTTATGAGCAAACCTACCTGGAATGCCCTCACTACATCTGCGCCTACCACAATGTAAGGCTAGACCAAGACAACTTAATCAGCTAAAGTCAGAGCCCATATGGCACATGTGGTTGTACGGTGTGACTTAGATGTGTGGCAATAGTGTTTTGTCCTTAATTGACTTGGACGAGAATCTCCCCGTATATACATGTGAGATACCCTCTCACATTTGACAATTTATCGCATAACTCGCCCGCGTCCAAAAACTAGGTTTTCCATATTTTTTATACCAAACTAACAGAGATTCCTCTTCTTGTCCAATATTTTGAAACCATACATATCCATGCGCAAATTTTGCAAAATATCAAATTTAGTGAAAGCTATTGTGGGGCTAGGCATCTAAACCATATATCAATGTAATATTCCCAATTTGACAGTATGTATTGTCTAAATCATGTCCTAGAGGTTACAACAGTGAGGAAGTTAAATTTTCAAGGAGGTTCAATGCATACAAGCAGTTGTAACTACCATTACCCACCGTATAGTAATTTTAATGGAACATACACTCATGCGTAATAGATTTTACAAACAATATACAATAATTAAAATACTGGGATCAATATGGTCAAAGGGGGTGTTGCTTTGCTTAAATTACCATGGTCTTGATCTTACTCAAAACTTTCTCAGTCAATGATCTTGAAGCTATTGGTATTTGTCTTTGTCTTGATCCTGCTCGAGTTGGTGCTCCTTCGGGACTTCGACTTCTAATTATGCGATAAGCAATTAAAAGACCAAATAAATCCAAAGGATAGCAAAATATTCAAATAAATCCAAAGAGAACTTCATTAAGTTTTATTATGATTGAGTTCGGTGATGTAAGGGAAGGTTTAGAGGGTGAGGGATGTTTGACATAGTTGAACAAAGTTTGAGTGAATGAGGAGATGGCGGGGAAGCTTTGCTAGGAAGGAAAACAAGGACGGATCAAAGGTAAAGGGATATTCACAGGAATGTTCCACTTCTTAACTCAAAGAAGGCTAGTAATAGCCGATCATAGAGTACCTCAGCTTGGTTTGAATTATCTTTTCTCGGTTGGTACAATATTCTTTATGACTACTAATGTTCTTCGACTGCTACAGTGTTTTTTTCACTTCTAACGTTCGTCGGCCGCTACTCAATTCCATCTACGACTACTACAGCCTACGACCATGGCAGCTAGCAACTCATGACAACCATAGCTTACGGTCTTACAACCATTGTGGCTATCGACTTTACGAGTATGACTTACGATCACAGCACCCCATCGCAACTCTGGTCGTATTGCTCACACAATGCTTGTACTACCTATCTTCGACCACGCAGGTCTTTCGACTACTGACCGGCTCTGTAGGTTTCGACTACCGACTATGTCCTGTAGTTTTCGACTACCGACTAGGTTCTGTAGTTTTTGACTACTGACTAAGTTTTGCAGGTTTTGACTACTAACTATCGACTAGGTTTTCCAGGTTTTGACTACAGACTATTGACTAGGTTCTGTAGTTTTTTACTACTAACTACTGACTAGGTTCTATAGGTTTTGACTACCGACTACCAACTAGATTATGTAGTTTTCAACTACTGACTACCAACTAGGTTCTGTAGGTTTGGACTACTGACTACCGACTAGATTTTGTAGTTTTTGTTTACTGACTAGATTCTGTAGGTCTTGACTACCAACCACTGACTAGGTTCTGTAGTTTTCGACTACCAACTAGGTTTTGTAGTTTTCGACTACCGACTAGGTTTTGTAGGTTTTGACTACCGACTAGGTTCTATAGTTTTCGAATACCGACTATGTTCTGTAGGTTTCGACTGCCAACTACTGACTAGGTTCTGTAATTTTTGACTACCAACTATTGACCACGATATGTAGGTCTCAACTACTGACTTGGTTCTGTAGTTTATGACCATACGACCACTTATAGCTACCGACCACTGGAACTTATGACCACTATAGCAACCGACCACTGGAGCTTACGACCTCACGACTTCTGACATCTAAATGCTTCCGACTTCTGACTTCTAAATGCTTCCGACCAATTTAGCTCTCTTTTTAACTTCGATTATCGTTAGCAGTCAAAAGTTACGACTATCATTAATGGTTAAAGATTACAAGTTTGGCTGCAGTCAAAGATCTTGACAACAACAGCGGTCGAAGATTTCGACAATGGTAGCGGTCGAAGATGTTGACACCAGCTGCGATCGAAGATTTCGACAATGGCTGAGGTCAAAAATTTTGACAATGGCAGTGGTCAAATATTTCAACAACGGTAGCGGTCGAAGATGTCAACACTAGCTGCGTTCGAAGATTTTGATAATTGGCAGTGGTCGAAGATTTCGACACCGGCTACGGTCAAAGATTTCGACATCAGTTGGGGTCAAAGATTTTGACACTAGCAGCAGTCAAAGATGTCAACACCAGCTGTAGTCGAAGATTTTGATAATGGCAGCGGTCAAAGAATTCGACATCGGTGACGATCGAAGATCTCGACAACGGTAGTGGTCGAATTTTTTGATACCGGCTGAGGTCAAAGATCTCGATAACGGCAGTGGCCAAAGAGTTCGATACTAGCTACGGTCGAAGATTTCAACAATGGCAGTGGTCGAAGATTTTTACTATGGTTGTGGTCGAAGATTTCAACAATGGTAGCGGTCGAAGACGTCAACACCAGCTGCGATCGAAGATTTAGACAATGGCAGTGGTCGAAGATTTCGACATCAGTTGCGGTTGAAGATTTTTGACAACGGCAGAGGTCATAGATGTCAACACCAGCTGTGGTCGAAGATTTCGACAATGGTAGTGGTAGAAGATCACAACACCGGCTGCGGTCGAAGATCTCGACACCGGTAGCGGTCGAAAAGTTTGACAACATTAGCGGTAAAAGATTTTGACCACGTCTACGATTGAAGGGTTCGACTACGGCTACAGTCGAAGGGTTTGATTTTGACTACTACGGTTCTCTTCTCGTGTTCGACTACTACAATTTTCTTTTTGAGTTTGACTACTTTAGTTCTCTTTTTAATTTCAATTACTTTAGTTCTTTTTCGAAATCACATACTCTACGAGGAAGAAGGAGCTCATAGGAGGTGGGGTCGGTGCTTGAGGAGGAGCGGGGAGGCTGGCATCAGAGACTCTACCGGCGGCAAAGAGAAGGTTCTCGGTGATGGCGAAATCCGACAAAAGAGAAGATGTAGAAAGAGGGTGCACATGAGCTTGCTTGCATGCATGTGGGGGTATGGGTGAATGGAATCGAGGTACAGCTTACTGGAGAGAAAGGTGTACGACAGTATCCTGGTTGGAGAGGAAGAAGAAAGCTAGCTCAAGTGATCCACTGCACGACAGGTCAATCAAATGAGTAGGGTGCTTAAGGAAGAGGTAAGACATGTCGTGACGGAGTTTGGGGAGGAGAGAAGCTCACCAGAGTAGCTAGAACACGGTGGCATGCTCACCGGCTTCACGTACGACTTCGGTTTCTCGATGTTCTAGTGAGCTAAGTGCTTAGGGATTGTGCGCAAGAAACTGAGAGGGCGAGCTAAAGGGCCATGGTGTGGTCAGGGGACTTTATAGTATGGAATGACTAAGACAAGGGGGAAGAGATGTGTCGCATTGAGGCAATAGGTAGGCGGGGATTGACAGCAGCAGAGAAGAAATGTGGGTGCGGCATCAAAAACCGAGGGCAGCACAAGCCACAACCTCGGCGGAGCTGGCACAGGCGCGTGAGATGGAAGACGAACCCTGACAGGGGCCCAACGCATCAGCAAGAGAAGAGAGGCGACCTGACGGGATTGTTGGCTATAATCTTGATATGTAAATGGTTTAAGGGTCATGTGTTCGAGTACTTGCTAGCCAGTCAAAGCTTTCAAGCAAGTGCAAACAAGTCGAAGCTCTTGAGTAAGTGCAAACTGGTCGAAGCTCTCGAGTAAGTGCAAAACTGGTCGAAACTCTTGAGAGAAAACTTAATAGTCGTGATGCAAAGTTGGGCATACAACCGGGATGCACGAAGGAAAGGTACGGTGTAGGGCATGGCCACGTCGTCACGACACAGCTGTGGGATGGGCAGCTCGGCATGGCGCATCGTGCATGGACCGGCTAGGTGTTACAGCAGAGTAGGGCACGGCTGGCGGAATTCATGATGGAGACATGACGAGGCAGGAGCACAAGGCATGGGCTGTCAACAGAGAGGAGAAATGACGGGCATCGTATCAAAACGATGAGCATGGCATCAAAAACTAGTGGCATGTGCTCATGGTTTCTCAGGCTGCTGGCTGGAGATAGAAGAAAGATACTGCAAGTGGGACACACTCGGCAGTGAGAGAGATGGTGAGGTAAGCTGAGAGGGAGAAAAGACAGAAGAGCTTTGGTAAAATTAGAAATTGGTTTCAGATTTTTGCATTTGTAATTTCAAGGTTTGCATTTGAATTTAAATTCGAATTCGAGTTCTTGGTTCAAACATTGAATGTGAATTTTAATTATTTTTTTGCTCTTTAAATTTTATTTTAGTTAATTAGGTTTTCGGATATGGGTTTTTAGTTCGAATTTCAAGTACAAAATATGATCAACTCAAATTAGATTTGTTTGGCTCTTGTCTTATAACTTTATTTTTATTTAATAGTTATCTAGCAAAGCAAAAGCAAAGATCTAGGAAATTTTAAATAACACCGATAGAAGAATAAAAAGATTTAGAAATTCTCTCCAATTTTTACATTCTTATTTACTTTGATCCTTGATCGTCGATTTTTATTCTTGCCATTGAATTTGTTTGGAAGGAAACCAAATCGACAAGCTAGGGAAAATCAAGTAACACTGAAAATCAATAAAAGGCTTTACATTTTTCATAGAAAATCAATAAAAGGCTTTAAATTTTTTATACTTTTGTCAATTCCCAAATCAAGAATTCTCAAATAAATGTTGAAATTTTGAATAACACTGAAATGAAATAGAAAGAGTTTTTTCTACGATTCCCAAATTTGGGATGTTACAACTTTATTGTAACATTTTTGTTGTGTATTTTCTGAAATAAAATGGCTAGTCTACTGTTAGATTCATTTATTGCATCACTAGTATTTTAATGTATATATCTCTTAGTAAAATTTAAAATTAAA
The DNA here is from genome assembly GCA_017311315.1 of Dendrocalamus latiflorus. Taxonomy (NCBI): domain Eukaryota; kingdom Viridiplantae; phylum Streptophyta; class Magnoliopsida; order Poales; family Poaceae; genus Dendrocalamus; species Dendrocalamus latiflorus. The sequence continues at coordinate 10,430,824 of CM029613.1, read as the reverse complement.
ATATTACCCATGTTACTAACAATAACATCACTGGACTTCAGCTCCGATGGATTGTTTATACTTTATACTTAGCTAGAAGTGGACCGTGATCGGGTGCAGTCGCCATTACAACTTCACCGTAGCAACCGCGTCGGATCTGGTACGTTGATTCGGCAAGTGCCCCGAGCAGTTCGCTTTGGCTACCCCTTGTCTAATTGTCAGAACCCAACGCGTGACATCCTTGAACACAGGATAAATGAGACACGACATATAGATGAGAAATTGAATAAGCCAAATTAACTTGTAATTTCCACCAACCATGAGTTGCGTAGGTTATTTATGTTAATTTTTTATTTTAATTATTTATGATTTGAATCCACCACCTATTTGTAACCAATTATCACCGCCTTCAGAAAAAAACGTGTAATTGCACTGGATAGTTCTGACACCACATGTTCTTTTGCGAGTCCATATATGCCGTCGATTGCAAGTGAAGAGTTGGAGTGGGAAACGGTAACGGATAATCCGTTTTATTTGATATTTGTATTTGAGAAAATGTGAATGTAGTAAGTAAAATTCGTATTCAAAAATATTCGCATTCAACAATATTCGTATCCGTATTTGAGAATGTTCGTATTCACATTCGTATTCGATCTGTTTTCTATGTCGGCCAACATACGTATTCGATCAAGTTACATAAATTTGTTCTACCGAGATTTGTTACAAAAGTTGTAGAAGGATATTCGTATTCGATCGAATTAAGTATATATTCGATTCGAATTTGTTTTCATATTCGTTACGACATTCGATTCGTATTTGTTTTAAAATATGGATTCATATTTGTTTTAAAAATATTAATTTGCATTCGTATTTAAGACTATTTAATCGTATCCGATCTATTTTCATCACTAGTGAAGAGGTGAGAACAGAGGAATTTGTGGGATACGCTATTAGGAATAAAAACTAATTTGCATTTGTGGGCATGATCCACGTGGAGGTGGTTCTCGACAGGTGGGGCCACCGACCAACATGTCACGCGAAGACTTGCCCAGTCGGCCATACATAAGAATCTTCAGCAAGATGATTGCGGCCAAGAAACTTGTATATATGGTACCTGCCCACGCGGTGAAGTTTATCTTTACTCCTTAAAAGGAGTTCAAGATGATGGTGTATCCTACACTTCCTTCTTTTTTCACTGTCTTTTTTAACATGTGGGCCCCACCCCGAATCCGTGCGCTGCCCCCTCCCCCCGCCTCATTTCTTCCGCCCTCCCCTCCCTCTGCCACGGCGCCGCCCTCACCCCTCGCCTCCTCCCCTCCCTTCTCCGCCGCCGCGCCGCCCTCGCCTTCTCCCCCGCTCCTCCGCTCCGCTGCCACCGCCTCCTCCCCCACCCTTCCGCTCCGCCGTCGCTTCCCGCCCCCCGCCTCATTTCTTCCGCCCTCCCCTCCCTCCGCCACGACGCCACCCTCGCCCCTCGCCCCTCGCCTCCTCCCCTCACTTCTTCGCCGCCGCACCGCCCTCGCCTCCTCCCCCGCTCCTCCGCTCCGCTGCCGCCGCCTCCTCCCCCACCCTTCCGCTCCGCCGTCACTTCCCGCCCCCCCCGCCTCATTTCTTCCGCCCTCCCCTCCCTCCGCCGCGGCGCCACCCTCGCCCCTCGCCTCCTCCCCTCCCTTCTCCGCCGCCGCGCCGTTCTCACCTCCTCCCCCGCTCCTCCGCTCCGCTCCGCTGCCGCCGCCTCCTCCCCCACCCTTCCGCTCCGCCGTCGCTTCCCGCCCCCGCCTCATTTCTTCCGCCCTCCCCTCCCTCCGCCGCGGCGCCACCCTCGCCCCTCGCCTCCTCCCCTCCCTTCTCCGCCGCCGCGCCGCCCTCGCCTCCTCCCCCGCTCCACCGTTCCGCTGCCGTCGCCTCCTCCCCCACCCCTCCGCTCCGCCGTCGCCGCCTCCTCCCCCACCCCTCCGCTCCGTCGTCGCCTCCTCCTCCCCACCCCGCGCCGCCGCGGCCTCCTCCTCCCCCCATTCCTCCATCGCGCAGCACACCCGCACGTGCCTCCCTCCTCACGCAACCGCCGCACCCGCACATTCGCGCAACCGTTGCCCCCCACCTCTTCCCGCAACCTCTCGCTCCCTCTTTCCTAATACTCCCTTCCATTTTCCTCCCCTCCCCTCAAACTTGGTATTTTTTGTTCATAAGGATGCTTTTATATCTGATCTGACTTTGTGCCTAATTAGTACATTTTTGCAATTTATGGATGATCTCAAATGTATCCAGATTAATCTCAGATGTTCCTTTTGCATGTTGTGCTTTCAGATTCAACACTAAATGTGTGCATCAACTCAATTGTCCAATCTCATGTGGAGTTGGAGTTGTGGTCTTTGGTGTTCTCCTAATCTGAGGAATGGGATGTAAAAGGAAAGTAAGAATCATATTTCAAATTGTGCATGAAATTATTTAGTAGTCGACAACAATGTTCTCCTTTGTAGAGTAGGTATGTATGCCAGACATATTAGGTTGCAGAGTTCATTACTGTAACACAGTATTTTATCCTACTGCATCGGTTCAACAACAATTTGAGTTGTCCACACTATATAGATCTTATCTATGGCATCATACAATGTGGGTCAGCACCTATATCTGTCACATGCCATGCCTTTTCAAAGATGCTCATCTTTGATTTTGTGATTCTAGGCATTTACAAACTACACCAAAATCTAATTGTATGTTGTTTTTGTATCAGTTCAACAAAAAGATAAAAAAAATCATATCTTCATAATCATATAACTTCTATTGTAAAACAGCGATTGTGATACATATCTGATTTCTCATCACCTCTGAAGCGGTTAGAAGCATTTCAAACATATTAATCTGATTAACATAATTGAATTTGTGGTCTGTTAGATTATAGTATTATTGGTATATATTCTCTTCTTTGCACATTGACAAAACTACACTGTTGTAGCTTTTTTTTCAATTTCTTATTCAGGTGTGTTATCCATGTTCCCCCAGAACAATTTGTCAAAAGTGATTTCATCTGAGCTGTTATGAGAAGCTCAGTCTCTATTATGATCAGTTGTAGGACTATTTCGTTCTTTCTTCATTTGGCACTAAAATATACATAATCATGACCTTTAGATGACTGCATAACTGTATGTTGCTACACAAATCTTCATAATATCTCCTAAATAATTCCGTATGAAGATTCTCCTTACTATGAGAATAATTAGCTTCACCTTTTATATTTTTGACTCATAATAATAGAAGAAAGCATGTCTGTAACTCTAAGTTTTGATATATGTTATTCAATTCCCCCATATGGGAAGAAAGAATGAATAAAAAAATTTAGTTGCACAGTGATTCCCCTCACCCTCTCTTGTCCTCTCTACATGTAACAGTGTTGTGTGATGCTAAAGCAATGGCATTTCAATCCTCAGGTAACAAATACCTTTTTTATGTTGGTAGTAGGCAACCACCAGGTAACGAATTCACAGCCTCTCTCTCTCTCTCTCTACAACTAACATAAAAGCAAGGGCATTCGGATCTTGAGGTGGGTCTTCAGGTAACAAATACTTTTTCATAATGGTAAGGTGCATCCACTAGGTAACTAATATTTTTTGTGTCTGATAAAAATGCACGCAGAGTGCATGTAGAATCAATACTTGCAAAATTTATTTGGCACGGAAACTATAGATAATCATAACCTTTTGATGACTGCATGACTGTATGTTGCTACACGAATCTTCATAATATTTCTTAGATAATTCCATATGAAGATTCTGCTTACTATGAGAATAATTGCTTCACATTTTATATTTCTGACTCATAATAATGGAAGAAGATATATCTGTCACTCTTTAAGTTTTGCAATCCCCCATATGTGAAGAAAAACGAATAAAAAAAAATTAGTTGCACGGTTGGTTGCCCTCACCCTCCCATGTCTTCTCTCCAAAACTGAATTTCTGACTATGACGTAACCCTCCTGAAGTATAGCTAAATATAGATAAAGTATGCTTTCTCTCGCTTTCAATTTGAAAGATCCTCTCAACATTATATTATTCTCTGAATGGTGTGAGAGATATGCTAGAACATTGATCCCATTTATAGTATGTGGTGCTTATATTTTGCACATTTTGTTAAATGATGTGTATTATTCTTGTGACAACAGCCACAGAATTATTCTAAAGCACATTATAGCTTATGGCATGCGATTGTTGTGTTTGCACATGATATTTATAAATTTTGTTTTGTGTTTCAATTTGCTCAAGTCAGTTCCTCCTGGCACTGCACTCCTTAATTAGATACCAATAGATTTACATGTGGCGTAGAGACTTTTTACTAAATTATGCTCTTTTCTTTAGTATTCATGCACGTCCTGGAGGGAGCTACTAATATGAAGCTATTAGTGGTGCTTGCTATCTACTCCTGTATTTTTGGAGGCTTATTAGTTCATCTTGAGATAAGCTGTACATTGTGGTCCCTGAGAGACTAACAAAATATACAAATGTATTTGTTGATGATTTTTGTCTTGAGTACCAATATAATTGTAATTTTGGTGCCATCCTCAGTCAGCGTGGATATAATTAGGTGTATAAGTTTGTTATGGAAAAAAGAAATATCAAATGATTGTCTTCGAAATAATAATGCATAAGTAACACTATTTTCTTCTTAAATCTATTGCACATCTCACCATGGTTTTCTGTAGTGTCACATTATTACTGAGTTTGCCGATGATTAAATTAGCAACATTAGAGATATGCTATCTGATTTATTATCAATGTTGGCCTTAAATTTTTCTACAATAAATTCTCATGTAAATGAAAGAAAATGTGTATAGTATTTGATTTTCCGTTGCAACGCACGGGCACACAACTAGTTTCCCAAAGGAATTAAGATGGTGTAAATCAGACGCACATGTACTAACTACTGATGTGCATACATGCGAGAAACAAAAAGGCTAATCTTTAGTCTCTATTAAAATTGAGTGCTAAACAATCTCTAGTAAAGTCTAATGAACAATCACAAGGCATAACAGAGCACATAGAGGCGGACGGGGGGCTTGCAGGGGCAAGAGCTCGTCCTATATTCAATTTTTGCCACTATATTATTTTGTGATGCATAAATTTTATCTATATTTTTGCTATTTGATCCTCTCATATAATATAATTTCACTATATGGTTTATTCAGCTCCCCTCATCTCTAATTCCTGGCTTTGCCCAACCCCCAACCCTACCGGTGGATTCTAATCCAACGTACACAAAGAAACAAGAGTATAAGCAAAAACCTACAACATATTTGTAATAAACAATAAAACTAGAATTAAGATTTATTTCTTGATTTGTGTGCTTAGCTAATTGGATCTTAATGTTCCATCCAAATACTTCCTTCGGTCATCAATACCATAAATGTCTCACATAATATTAAACAAAATATAATTACAACAACAACATGCGGGGTCGCACGTTGCCCTTTGAAACACAGGAATGATGTCGAGAGTATACGTATAATTTACAAGAAATATAACAACGTACATATAAAAATTTTGAGAGCAACTATCATGGTCAGTTCAGCAAACTTTGCTGGTAGAAATTAGGAGTGCAGTGGTCACAGAGCATGCGTGTCATTCACATAGTCGTTCAGGCAAAACAGAACTGTGGAAATCCTTTCTTCATGGAAATTTTCATAGTTGAGTCTCGGCATATACGAAAACATCGGAATAAACTCCACTTATAAATGCTTGGAAGCGAGCTATCATTGAAGATGTAATTACATATGCATACAGTGGAAGAGGAGCTGAAACCTGTAATTTTTAACTGACTATCTGTCATTTGTAACTTTTCTTTTTGATTTCGCCCCATAAATATCACCTTTTATTTTTTATTTTAGTAATTTAATATAATGCAATAGGAGCCGCTCCTACTGTATTCTCTTAAAAAAAACTATCATATTGCTCAAGGATGTCGTCACCCTAAAACCTCCAATCGATATTGAAAAAAGTTTCAATTGATTGTAGAAACTTTCCACTACTATTTTAAAAACTTTCGATTGGATCTGCAAAAACTTTCAACTTCATCTTGATGGCGGCACCCATAGTGACAACGAGCTCGCATGGGAAGAGAGGAAGAGGGCGGGTCTCTGGTGGCGCGGGAAGAGGGACAAACGATGTAGCTGCCCGTGGTGGCAGTGTCTACCGGTGGCGACGTGAGAAGGGTAATGTGGCTGCACAACGTCCCATGGTGGCGGTGTGTCCAGCGATAGGTGACAGAGATATTGGGTGTGAGGAAAGGAAGAGGGTGGAGCTTGTGGCGTCATTGTGGGAGGACAAATATTGTTTGTATTGATTTTTGTTTCTGGCTTTTGCATAAAAAAAAGCTAAAAGTCAATACGAATATTCGGCTTCTCGAAGCGGCTTTTCCACTCCTCTCGCTACCATCTCGACCTGAAGATAAGGTATGGGGTCATGGGTGCATCACACAACACACCCCTCTCACTCTCGTCATGCACACATGTTTTTCCTCACTTTCTTTACCGTTTGTGCCATCCTTTTTAAAGTCACTTCTTTCAACCACTATTATTTATTTTTAATAAAAAACTATAAGCAAAAATCAATACGAACACCCTTTGAGAGTAGTCAACAAAAGGTAAGGGAGTGATGTCCTCTGTGTGGAGTAAGGAAGAAAGGGGGAGAAGCAATGGGTGCACATTGTGACAAAAAAGAATCACATTTGAAATGTTTAGATCTCAGATCACACAGATGGGACGGTTTGGAGATGCGTGTCAGCGTGTGTGGGATAGGGGAGTCATGGACCATGTAAAATAGCATTCCAAAAAAAATTCTCTCTTAGGAACTAGCCCATGCTGGTTTCAACTGCCACCCTGGCTCGTCTAGCTTCTTGTCTGTGATGGACATGTGGGTGTATATCAAATTTTTTTGTAGGACTCTAGGCTATAAATATAGAAGAGCAAGGCTTATATATTATTTACTAAAAACCCATGTGTATATCAATTTTTTTAGGATTCTAGGCTATAAATATAGAAGAACAAGGCTTATATACTCCGTACTAAAAACTCATTGCTCTCTCTCTCACACACACGTCTTGTATCTATTTGTTCATCTATTTTTGCTCTTTTTAATCGCTGCAATTGACCAAGTTCTAGTCTTGTTGGTTAGTTTTTGCCTTTTTGGATTTGCATAGGTGACACCATGGTTGTCACGGCGTCGCCTAGGCGACGCCAAGTCGTCCTGGCGGCCGGAGGGGGACGCCGAGGCTGTTCGCCTAGCCTGCTCCCGTCGTTGATGCCAATCTTTGCCTGCTCCCGCCGCCGGCGTGGATCTCCAGCCTCCTTCCGCCGCCGACGTCCCCCTCCGGTGGGGAGAGGAGGACCGGACGCGGGGAGGCGGCGGATCGGGCGTGGGGAGGGGAAGGCCGGACGCGGAAAGGGGAGGCAGGGAGGCGGCGGATCCGGCGCGGGGAGGGGAGGCGGCGGATCCGGCGCGGGGAGAGGAGGCGCGGGCGGGGGGAGGAGGCGCCGGGAGGGGGGAGGAGGCGGCGGGGAGGGGAGGCGCCAGGCAGGGGGAGGAGGCGGCGGGCAGGGGGAGCGGGAGAGATGAGATGGGGGAGAGCCGGAGAGGCATCGTAAGTCTGGCGGCGCCTGGGGTAGGGTTAGACATTTGTTTGGTCATTTTGCGATTAGGTCCTCAAAATTCCTGAAAATTACGAATTGACCTCTTCTTTAATGTATTTCTTCCGATTTAGACCTCCTGAGACATGGTTATTTGAATTATTTGTGCTATTTTCGGTCGTATAAGGTATTATTTATCGTCTAACTACTATCGTCTAACTATCGCCATGGCGGGCGCCTAGTCGACTAGGCGTCCAGGCGCTCCGAGCTCGCCTCGACTTGCCAGAGCGCCGTGACAACCTTGGGTGACACCACCTCAACTCCTGCAATGGCCTAATGCGTCACATATTAATGGCTGAATGGCCGCGGTTCACCTGTGCACCTGTACTTGTATATCTCTGGCTCGTTCAACTTTTGTTGCGGGATCACTTTGGGCCTGTACACTTTGCCTTCTAAAAATTATTTTTCTATAGCAATTAAATTTTTATAGTATTTAGTTTTTTTAAATAAAGTATCTTTTTAAGATGATGTCTACTAATCGATTGTAGTATACAATAAAATAATTTTAATTATATCGATTAAAATTATACGTAAGTGTTTCTCTTTCTGTAAATTATTACTATTATAAATTAAAACTAAAAATTATCAGTAAGAATAGATATGAAGATGCAGTACGCATCGTACGCGTAACTAGGCACTCCTATTGACACCGTACGAGCGAGCGAGCGATCGAGCCACGTGCCAACGTTTGGTAGTCCACTGCACCGGCCACGTAGTACGTACGGCTCGGTCGACCGCGACTGTGCATGCACGGGACGTGGGACGGGCAGGGGCCATGCACGCACGCTTCGACTCCTGTGTCACGTACACTGCTTCCATTCCGTTCCGTGCGTGCATGGCTCAATTAATCACTAAAAGACCAACACGTAGCAACTAGCTAGCACGAACGATTAACACAACTTACGATGCCTCTGTGTGCCTTATTCATAATACCAATACTAAACCCGGGGGGATTCACGGCCCCCGGGCGTGTCCACGTCACCCCCGCCCGCGCGTCCGGCCGGCGCGTGGCGGGGGTTTCCCGTACGGCCAGGGGAGGAGTTTTCCTCCGGTTTTTCGGAAATTACGTATAGGTCCTTTTTTCTCGCGAAAAGGTCCCTGCAAGTTTTTTTTCCCCAAAAAAAATTTTTGATTGCGCCCCGCAGATTCCCGAAATTACGTATAGGCCCTTATTTACTTACGTACAGGTCCTTACAAGTCCTCGATTTTTTCCGAAAAAACCCTTTAGCTTTCTCGAAAATACGTATGTGCCCTCGAATTTTTTTTAAAAACTCCTCACGAATTATCGCCTCTTTTACTTCGGTACACACGGTGGCTGGCGCGGCGTGTCGCCGCGCCTATGAGGCTAGTTGTTGCATACACGCGGAGGGCAGGCCGCACTTGCATGCTTGTTAAGATATGAATAATTTATAGATTAAAATTTTCTACTACGTAAATTAAGAAATTATATGAGTAAAAGATTATAAATTGTTACTACTAAACATGCAGTACAGCGGAAGTAGAGTTGGAGCAGCCGGTTTAACGAAAAACGTGTTGATATAGTAATAGTAGTCATCATCTTTTGGCTAACCGTCTCCTCCTCGCGATCAACCCGATCAGCACCGCAGTCGTAACAGCACCTCTACCAAGGTCCACATGTCTAGGAATGGAATATCATGCGTCGGTGTGCTAGCATCAACGCGCACGGCAGGGGTTATGAGAGGTGGCGGCTAGGGTTTCAACGGGTGTGTTTCGGGATGCCTCTCTCGGTCCTCACACCTCTCCTTATATAGCCTCCAATCATATCCTTATTCGATACGAGTAAAGATCGCATCCCACTCGGAAACTATCATCTGAACCCTTATCGTTCCAGCCCATTAAGTGTGTGATCCTATAGGTTCAGTATATTTGGCTATGGACCGAAAACTCCTTTCTGGTCCATAAGTCGGTAGCGGTCTCTAGCGGGATATAACGGCTCCCATACATATATAAAGACCATATCGGACGAACCTATATAGTGTTTATGTACTGATCCCTTTGTCTCATGATACCAGATCAAACTCAAATCGAGAAGCATGCCATCCTATAATAGCTCGATTCTTCACTCAAACCTGTAGTAGATTACTCAGTTGTGATTGACTCCTTAACCACATTCGACGTGGGCATGCACTTCCTTAATCCAATCACATCGAGAGACCCAGAGATATCTCTTTTGTTATATAGAAGGGGCAAATTACATCTTGATCACTTATATTCCTCTGCATGTTTCATAGTAAACCTGTAACCCCTAAGTAAACTATTACACATGTAGGAAACAATGACGATTTCAGGTCTAAGGATCCTACATACACTATGTATAAGACCAACTGATGACACTTAAGAATATAAGAATTCCCACAGTGTATCATGGTGGGTCAATCCAATATCATGTTCTCTAACATGTGTCCACATTATTGATTTGATATCACATATCCATGATCCGTGAAACATGATCATCAATCAATACATATGTTGATCTGTAAAGCATAATTATCCCATACAATGATATAAGATCAGGGATAATTTAAAATAACATCAAAAGATGAATAAAGAGTTCGAGGAACAAGTCACATACTCGTTGATCAATACAAAAGACATTTATTCAAGGGACAAAATAATATATTAATCAAAAGATCATAAACATAGAAATAATACAATCATCTCTATGATTGTGTCTAAGGTCTACCACTAACAATCTCGCACTTACATTAGAGTCAATTATACAAGTATCTAATATTCATAATTCTTGTATGCGCCTCATGCTTTGGCTGTGAAAGAGGTTTTGTCAACGGATCAGCAATATTTAAATACGTGTGCACTTTGCATATCTTAACATCACCTCTATCAACAATCTCGCGAATAAGATAAAACGCCGAAGTATGTGCTTAGATTTTTTTATGCGATCTACGCTCCTTAGTTTGCGGATTGGTTCCACTATTATCACAATAGAAATTCATTGGACTAGAAGCACTAGAGACTACACTTAGCTCAGAGATGAACTTCTTTATCCAAACAGCCTCATTTACAGCTTCGGAAGCCACAATATACTTAGCCTCTGTTGTAGAATTGGCAACCATCTCTTGCTTAGAACTTTTTTAGCTCACTACTCCTCCATTAAGATAAAACACAAACCCAGACTGTGATCGAAAATCATCTTTATCGTTTTGAAAACTAGTGTCAGTGTAACCTTTTATGGCTAGCTCTTCCTCACCTCCATAAACAAGGAATGCATCCCTAGTACTTCTCAAGTATTTTAGAATGTTCTTTACAACTATCCAGTGACCTTCACTTGGATCTCACAGATATATGCTCGTAACACTTAGAGCATATGACACATTTGAGCTTGTACAAAACATGGCATATATGATAGACCTAATGGCGAAAGCATATAGAATCATACTCATCCGATTTCGCTCATCTGGTGTCGAAGGACACTGAGTCTTGTTAAGACTAATACCATGTGACATAGACAAGAAACTCTTCTTGGAATCTTGCATATTGAACTGCTTCAACACTTTGTCAATGTACATATTTTGGCATAATCCAATTAGCCTTTTAGTTATATCCCTATAGATCTTTATGCTGAAGATGTATGTTGTCTCTCCTAAGTCTTTCATAGAAAAACTATTTCTTAATGAAGACTTGGTAGATTTAAGCATAGGAATATTATTTTTGATCAATAATATGTCATCAATATATAGGACCAGAAAAACAAGTGTACTCCCACTAGCCTTTTTGTAAACACAAGGTTTTTCTTCATTCTTGATAAAGCCAAAACCTTTGAATACCTTATCAAAATGAATGTTTCAACTCCGAGAAGCTTGCTTCAATCCATAGATATCTGAAGCTTGCATATCTTTCTAGTATTTTGGGGATCGACAAAATCCTTAGGCTATGTCCTGTTCACATTCTCATTTAGGTTTCCATTTAGGAAGGCCGTTTTGACATCATCTACCATATCTCATAATTGAAATATGCAGCAATAGCTAGAATGACCCGAATAGACTTAAGCATAGCGACGAGCAAGAAAGTTTCATCATAGTCAACACCATGAATTTGTTTGAAACCCTTCGCCACCAATCGTGCCTTATGGATATGAACATTCCCATCTATGCCTATCTTTTTCTTAAAAACACATTTGCACTCAATGATTTTTACACCATTAGGTGGATCAACCAAGTTCTAAATTTGATTGTCATACATGGATTGAATTTCGGATCTCATGGCACCAAGCCATTTCTTAGAGTGCGGGCCCATCATCACTTCCTCATAAGCCATAGGCTCATCATTGTCTAACAATAAAATATCATGTCGATACCTTATCGGTAATTGACGTGACCTTTCAGACCTACGTGGGGCTGGTGCCTCTACCATAGGTTGTACAACATTTTGTGCACTTTGTAGAGAATCAGTAGGAGTTGAAACATTTTCTGATGTCTCTCGAATTTCTTCGAGTGTCATCGTGCTCCCCACTAACTCCTTTTGAGAAACTCTTTCTCTAAAAAGACACTATTTCAAGTAACAAATACTTTGTTGTCATCCCTTTATAAAAGTAAAATCCTTTAGTTTCCTTAGGATACCCCACGAAGAAGCATTTATCAAATTTAGGTATGAGCTTGTCAGACGTCAAACTTTTACCTATACTTCACATATCCATATTTTGAGAAAAGACAACCTGAGACACTTTCCAGTCAATATCTCATATAGTGTCTTCTCTACGGCTTTTGATGGAACCCTATTTAATGTAAATGCAGCTGTTTATAGAGCATACCCAAAAAGACAATGGCAGATCAGATTGGCCCGTCATCGACTGAACCATGTCTAACAAGTTCTGATTCCGTCGCTCAGACACCCCATTCCATTGAGGTGTTCTCGGCAGAGTTAGTTGTGGAATGATTCCACATTACTTTAGATGATCACCAAACTTATAGCTCAATTATCCACCTCCACGATCTGATCATAGGCCTTTAATTATCTTGCCTAGTTGAATTTGTACCTCATTCTAAAATTGCTTGAACTTTTCAAATGATTCAGACTTGTACCTCATTAAGTAGATGTATCTATATCTACTAAAGTTATTGGTAAAAGTTATTGAGTACTAAAAACCACCTCTGGCTATTGAGGTCATTGGTCCACATACATTTGAATATACTAAGGCCAACAAGTCATTTGTCCTCTCACTTATACCAATGAAAGGTGCCTTAGTCATTTTACCAAGTAAACAAGACTCGCATATTTCAAATGATTCAAAATTAAATGAGTTTAGAAAAACATCTTTATGGAGCTTCACCATGCGCTTCTCATTTATGTGACCCAAACGACAATGCCAAATATAAGTGGGATTCAAATCATTAGGCCGAAGACTCTTAGCATTAATGTTATAGACAGGCACAACCTCAAGATTTAAAACATATAATTCATTTATCATGGAGCATAAACAAGAAGCATATCATTCAAATAAATCGAACAAAAATTGTTCTTTATTCTAAACTCATAACCTTCTACTCCCAACCATGAAGCAGAAATAATATTTTTGCTTAAGGCAGGAACATAATAACAATTATTCAATGCCAAAACTAATCATGAAGGTAAAGATAATGATAAAGTGCTAACACCCAACGTAGCAACTCTTGCTCTATTGCTTACGTGAAGATCAACCTCGCCTCTTGCCAAACTCCTACTCCTTATCAACCCCTACATCAAATTGCAAATATGAGCAACTGATCCGATATCAAATACCCAAGAACTAATATAAAAATTAGCAAGATTTATTTCTATAACATTTATACCTGAAGTAGAAGTCTTACTTCCCCTCTTCTTTTCCAGTTCTGCCAAGTACTTCTTGCAGTTTCTCTTCTAATGTCCAGTCCCTTGGCAATGGTAGCAAATGATATCAGATGCAGCACCAATCTTGAGCTTCTGAAGCTTAGATTTGATGCTCGAGATCTCATCTTGAGTTCTGGCTGTGCCCTTTTTTTTGCTTTGGTAGTCTTCTAAACCATCATCACATGATTCAAGTTTTTCTTAATGCTCTCCTCTACTGACTTCAGCATCCCATACAACTTGGCCATTGACTTGTCCATGCCATTCATATGAAAGTTCAAAATGACTGACTCAAAACTCGGATGGAGCGACTAGAGAATCACATCAGTAGCCAACTTTTGACTAAGGGGAAAACTAAGATTTTTAAAACTCTCGATGTATTCAATCATCTTGAACACATGAGGGCTGATCAGACTTCCTTCAGCTAACTTGCATGCAAACAATGACTTAGAGGTGATGTACCTTTCAGCCTTTGTCTAGTTCTCAAATATGCCTTTAAGACCCACAATCATATTATAGGCATCTGTGTTCTCATATTGCTTCTGAAGCTCAGAGTTCATGTGGCAATCAAGAGACCGCTAACATCAAGTGAGTCATTGCAATATTTCTCATACTCATTCTTTTGAGCACGAGTAGCATCTTCAGCTGGTTCATCTAGATATGGAATCTCTAAAACATATTCTTTCTTTTCTTACTTGAGAACAATTCTCAAGTTGCGATACCAGTCAATAAACACTGCTACAGACAGCCCTATCACAGACGGTTCGGAACCGTCATCACAGACGGTTCCTGAACTGTCAGTGTTTAGGTGTCAGTGATAGTTGGTGGTTATCACAGACAGTTCCCGAGCCGTCTGTGATAAAAATATTACAGACGGTCTTGATTACTAACCGTCTGTGATAGACGAGTATCACAGACGGTTTTTTATAAACAACCGTCGGTGATACTCGTCTATCACAGACGGTTAGTAATCAAGACCGTCTGTGATATACACAACATCACAGACGGTTTGTAGTACTAACCGTCTGTGATATTGTGTATATCACAGACGGTCTTGATTACTAACCGTCTGTGATAGACGAGTATCACCGACGGTTGTTTATAAAAAACCGTCTGTGATACTCGCCTATCACAGACGGTTAGTAATCAAGACCGTCTGTGATATTGTGTATATCACAGACGGTCAGTAGTAAAAGCCGTCTGTGATATCAGTCACACCACAGACGGCACTCTTTGAAACCGTCTGTGATATGGTATCACAGACGGTTTTTAACAACGAATCGTCTGTGATACCAAGTGCATCATCCATTTTATATGCTGTTTCTTGGCTAGCCTCAGGATATGCTAGTCATGCCCTCTGAAAGCAAGCAGATTACAGATAAATGACAGATATAAGTTAATTGCAACTCATAGTAAATTACAACAAAATTCGATACACAGATGAATGTAACAATATCACATATATAGAATGAAAATTGTTACACAAAATCTGACAAATGAATTCAATTGAAGGAATTGTTTGATTTGTACAGTTGAATCCAATGTTTCAACATCTAATTATCACCATCGCCGGCGTGGAACTCTCCCCTCTTATTTATGACCTCTGCTAGCAAGAATTGGGAGATGATTGCACGAATATCGACGAGATTGTCAAGATCATATGCACTTCCGTCGAAGTTCACCCGCTGTCGCTATGAGCAATGTTAAGTCATTAATTAGCATGTGTGTGTAATATAATCAAAAAATAATAATTATTGGAAGAACCTGACAAACCTCTGGATCATTGATCTTAGTACCCATGATTTCCATCATATGGCGGCAAACGTAGAATCCACATACGTTGCCCTGTAGCTGCTGGTGGCACTGCAAAAATAGAATTACATACATCGGTATTGTCAATTCTAGAGGCATTATTACAAAGTATGATATAGGATTGTTGTGTTGTAGCGGGTACCGGAAATCGCGTGTTGTGTCGTAGCGTGTCACTGGATTTGTCGTGTGTTCCTCCTTGGGCAACATATTCGGCAAACGCCCTACGTGATTCAAAAAACTTAGCCTCGGCCGTGGCAAACAAAAGAAATATTATAATAGAGTTCTGTATGGAGGAAATGAGTTTACCTGTTAAGTACTTCTTGCACACGACTGAAGTCGTGGTTGCTCCTAAGGAGGGAATCAAGGTATATTACCTTGCTCCACTTTGGTACAATCACAATCAAAATCCAGTGATTCCTAGTCATATGTGTCGCCATAGTGATTAATCCTAAGTTCATGCTGCATGTAAAGTACAAATGAAACATATGTGTGGCAACTAGTGAAGCACTTACCCTTGGTTGAAGGGTACCATGACGTACTCCTTGTCGGTATGAGCAATCAATCCCCTCGTTATGTAACCTTCCACGAAGGATGCATCTGCGTTGATAGATTGCTCGGAGACCAAGTGAGGGTCGAGGAAACCCACCGGTCGTCGCAATTTCCGGGCTTGTTGGATCATGTATCTATACATAAAGAAAGAGTAATGACATTTATCTATATAACGTGAATGTAGAACTTCATTGTACAGTACACTTACAATGTCCAGCATCGTAGAAGTGAGGCGTCGAGTTCGTCGAGATTGAATAGTAAGAATAAATCTTCGAATGTCACGACGACGTAGCCCAAGTCATGGAGGAAATGCGTCTCGTTATATTTCACAGTGAATGCACTCTGACGGTTTGGCTTCATGTTGGACTTCTCCATGTACCAGGCATGCAATGTATTGCAAATCATACCAAGCTGGCGTAATTGTGAATCGGGCACCAACGACACTCCTAGAATAAACTTCCATGGCACGGGACCCGACTTAATTTTCTTCGCATGAGCCTTGGAGGCCTTGGAGCCTCGCTTATGATATGTTCTCGGTGGCGTCTCGGCGGGAGCCGATGCAACAGACTTTACTGGATTTGGAGGTGGAGGTGGAGCCACCGGAGCCGATGTGCCAGGTCCAGGGCGACGTCCCTCTTGGGCCACTGGATGTGAAGATTGTGGCACGGACATGTCGAGGACGATGTCCCTCTTGGGCCACTGAATGAATGTGTGGACGGCATCCCCTAATGTCTTAATCTCTTCGTTTGGGGGCTTCTCAAGAGGGACGGACTTAAAAATATCATTAATCATGTCCACCTGGACCTTTATGAAACCGGTGTCTACTTGTACACCGTGCACCAGCGTCCCTGGCAGCAATGGATACACCATGCCACGCCCAGCGTCAACGGGAATAGAGCCAACAAGCCTGACTCTGAGGCTGCAAGGGATGGGCTCCTACATAACGATACAAGAGATGAGTTAAGGCGTCCACCAGAGAGATCTATGTACCATTCTAAAGAGGTACATTACCTGAATGTCATCAATACGTAAGTGGTCGTCGCTATGTTCAGAAATTGGTGTGGACGCGCAGCTACTGCGACGTTGAGGGGGACTGGGTACCGCAGTACTAGGAGTGGGTTGCGATTGGTTGCGGACTTGTCTCAGTTCTTCCCGCAACGAATCTATCTCTCCTCGAAGTGAGGCAGTCTGCTCTTGAAGTGAGGCAGATAGTTGTTCCTCAAGTTGAGCACGAAGCTCCTGTTTTATTTGTTCGCCGCGGTACGCCTTGGATCTCTTCCTACTCCTATATGTGTCGGAGTAATCTGGAAATCCGTGCCTCCAAGGTACATAAACCCCCATGCCTCGTGTGCGACCTGGGTGCTCCTTGTTTCCCAAGGCCTGTGATAGTAAATCTATCTCCCTATAATCTTTAAAGGAGCCACGAGAAGATTCGGTAGTCAATGATTGCTGCAAGAGGCAATTAATCATGTTATTTTTGAACCCATGAATTTCAAGAGGTGTTAACAACTATGTTGTTTAACATATTTTACCATGCGTTGGGACACTTCCTCATCTGTGGGGTTTTTGAAAGAGACACCCGAAGATGTGGTTGATGACCTCGCTCTTAACCAGTTTCGAGCGCGCTCGTTTGCGATCCCGGCAAATGGCGGAGAGGCCTCCGATCGCATTGCGACCTCATCCTGCATCCTCCATTGCGGGATTTTACCCGCGTACCCAGCAGTGCCGAGTCTGTGAGGGTGCGTGTTTTGTGACTGGAGATCCTTGTGCGCCGCACTTTGTTGTACAAATTCGGTCGTCGTCTTCATTTGCACAAAGGCCTCCCATGTTTCCGGCGACACGAAAGGATACTTCGTGAAGGGCGTGACATCCTCGGCCACGTACTTCGTCACAAGAGTGCTCTTAAAATTCTTCCATGCTTTTCCCATCGCGAGGAGCGCCTGCCGTTGCACGAGTCCATGTGCTTCTGCTGGGATCTCGAACGAATTTGTAAGTTCCTCCCATAGCTGATTTTTGTGATCCTTTGTCAAATCTTTCCAGCTTGCTATGGTGATGGGGACCCGTTGCCTTCCAATTATCCCGCAGGTAGTCCGAAATGATGACGCTGCTTTCGTCGGTTCCAGAGGGACCCCATTCGGAGAGACCACCGTGATGGTCATTCGGCCCTCTGGCCTTTTCGATACTCCTCGGCCACGTTTAGATTTCGCAGTCTTGGGAGCGTGAGACCCAGATGACGACGACGAAGACTGTGCGGACGCCATCTCTCTTCTAAGAAAAAACTAACTGAAGTGAGCTATGGACCCAGCTTGTCAAAGTTCTATGAATCAAGTGACACAAACCAGTGCATCAAGTTCATTGAACAAGATACACTGGAGTGTGTCACTTGCTTTATGCCCTTTGACAAAGTTCTAACGATTAACTAATTGCAGTGAGCTATGGGCCTTCTAAATAGACCTTGCAGCTAACAAGTGCAGCATATATTATTGTTACAAGGTTCTATGAAGTGCCTACAGTGAGCTAAACAACTGCAGCATATATTATATGCTACATAAAATACATGTGAAGCATATAACATAAAATTCATGTGAAGCATATAACATAAAATACATGTGAAGCATATAACATAAAATTCATGTGAAGCATATAACATAAAATACATGTGAAGCATATAACATGTGAAGCATATAACATAAAATTCATGTGAAGCATATAACATAAAGCTAACATGTGAAGCATATAACATAAAATTCATGTGAAGCATATAACATAAAATTCATGTGAAGCATATAACATGTGAAGCATATAACATGTGAAGCATATAACATGTTAAGCATATAAAGCGGCGTCGGGAGGGAGCGGCGGCGTCGGGAGGGAGCGGCGTCGGGAGGGAACGGCGGCGTCGGGAGGGAGCGGCGACGGGAGGGACCGGCGGCGTCGGGAGGGAGCGGCGACGGGAGGAACCGGCGGCGTCGGGAGGGAGCGGCGGCGTCGGGAGGGAGCGGCGACGGGAGGGACCGGCGACGTCGGGAGAGAGCGGCGTCGGGAGGGAACGGCGGCGTCGGGAGGGAGCGGCGGTGGGAGGGAGCAAAACCTAGCTAGCAGGGGCGCTGCAGGGTGGAGACAAGAGACTGCGCCAGAGCGGACTCCGCAGACCTAGCTGCGGGTATTTAAAGATGAGCTATCACAGACGGTTCTATCAATATAACCGTCTGTGATATGACATTATCACAGACGGTTATATTTATAGAACCGTCTGTGATGTATTATCACAGACGGTTTCTTTTGATAAACCGCATGTGATAGTTCACTATAAATACCCGCAACTAGCTAGGTTCCTATGTCATTTTACAATTACAATATGGAACATAGATACATTTATGAAAAACGCAAGCATAACCATAAATATAACTATTTCTTAGTTCCTTAGTCATTTTACAATTACAATGGAATAACCAATATCACTTTGGCTATATAACATAGATACATTTATGAAAAACACAAGCATAACCAATATCATTTATTACACTTTGGCTATATCATTTTAAATAAAGCCCTTCACGATGATCGACACACATATAGCTTGCTTCATCGCCTTGTTCTTCCTCGAGCCTGATGCCGTGTCCGAATGGAGGCAAATCATCAAATTGATTGTACTCTTCCTCATCCACAACATTCTCAACCCCGACAATCCTTCTTTTTCCCTGAAGAACTACATGGCGCTTCTTATTTGCCGGGTCGGTTACATAAAATACTTGAACAACTTGCCTCGCGAGTACGAATGGTTCGTCTTTGTATCCTACACATTCAAGGTCCAGGGTAGTGACGCCGTACTTGTCAACCTTTACACCCCGTGGAAGTTGGACCCAACGGCACCGAAATAAAGGAATTTTGAAAATTATGTAGTCAAGCTCCCAAATCTCCTCTACAAGCCCGTAGTACGAGCTTGGGCCAGCGGTACTGCCGTGCGCATCATAGGCATCTATGCGGACACCTGAGTTCTGCACTGTGCTCTTTCTATCTTGATCTGTTGTATAAAATGTGTAGCCATTAATGTCGTATGCTTGCCATATCACAATTGTAAATTTTGGCCCTTTTGCCAACCATTGTAGTGTTTCACTTGACGACCTCCTAGTCAATTGCGCCTTGAACCATTCGTTGAACTGACGGTTGTGTTGTCTCGTGATCCAAACTTCTGACTGGCCTGCATTCTCCTGACGTAGCATGTCCTTGTGCTCTTCAATATATGGGGTCACTTCAGTCATGTGTTGTAAAACCATGAAATGGGCTTGAGCATACGTATGTTGATCCGGAGTTATTGCTTTCCTCCCAATAGTCCCGATACCCTCTAGCCTCCCCTCGTGACGAGATAGAGGTACACCTATCGGCTCTACCTGAGCCATGTAGCCGATGCAGAATTCAATGACCTCTTCTGTTGTATAACCTTCGATGATGCTACCCTCCGGTCGAGATCGATTGCGTACATAGGACTTCAGAATTCCCATGTACCTCTCGAAAGGGTACATATGACGTAGAAATACGGGGCCACATATTTTTATCTCTTTCACAAGGTGGACAATGAGATGGACCATGATATCAAAAATGATGGAGGGAAATACATCTCTAGATGACATAGAGTTATCACCACCTCGGTATGCAGAGCATCTAGTCCATCCGGATCAATGACCTTTTGAGCAATTGCGTTGAAGAAATAGCATAGCCTTATGATTGTCACTCAAACCTTGTTCGGCAAAATACTTCTAATTGCAACAGGTAGCATTTGAGTCATTAGCACATGACAGTCGTGAGACTTCATGCCAATCAATTTCAAATGTTCCATGGAAACAAGTTTCTTCATGCTTGTCGAGTGACCGGATGGAACTTTCACACCATTTAAAGACTGGCACAATTCAGTTCTCTCGGACTTAGACAGAGTGTAACATGCTGGGGGAAGGTAGGTCCGGCCTTTATCGGTCTCTATCGGTGCTAACTCGGTCCTGCTGTTCATAGCGACCAAGTCACGCCTTGCGTTAACACCATCCTTTGTTTTGTCAGGAATGTTCAGTAAGAGACCAATCAAACTGTCACATACATTCTTCTCTACGTGCATGACATCGATGCAATTGCGAACTTCTAAGTGCTCCCAATAAGGCAAGTCCCAAAATATTGACCTCTTTTTCCGCATGTTCTTCCTCAATTTACGTCCCTTTCCAAACACAACATTTATATCCTTGAGCATATCATACACCTCTTTCCCGCTAAAAGGTCTTGGTACTGAGTCATCCTCTTTTTTTTCGTCAAATTGTTTCTTCATCTTGCGGTATGGGTGATACTTTGGAAGGAACCTACGGTGACGCATGTACACAGTTTTTCGCGAGTTGTTCAACCACACACTCTCGGTATAATCTAAGCAGTGCGGACACGCTTTGGCTCCTTTTATACTCAACCTTGATAGGTTACCAAGGGCAGGAAAATCATTAATGGTGCAGAACAACATGGCCCGTAGAGTGAAGTTCTCTCGTTTGTCCGCATCCCATACATGTACCCCTTCATTCCACAGTATTGCAAGATCTTCCACCAATGGGGCTAGGAACACATCAATATCGTTGCCAGGTTGCTTCGGCCCTTGGATAAGTACTGACATCAAAATATATTTCCGCTTCATACACAGCCAAGGAGGAAGGTTGTACATGCATAGAGTCACGGGCCAGGTGCTATGTCGGCTGCTCATGTTACCAAAAGGATTCATTCCATCTGTACTCAACCCAAACCTTATATTTCTCGGTTCCACACCGAAATCTACAAACATCCTATCGATGTTCCTCCACTGGGCAGAATCAGCAACATGTCTTATCATTCCGTCTTTCTTACACTGCTCGCAGTGCCAACGCATCAATCTTGCATCCTTGCGGTTTGCAAATAAACGCTTCAAACGGGGGATTACAGGAAGATACCACATCACCCTAGCAGGAGGTCCTTGCTTCACCTCGATGCCCTTCCCATCATCAGAGTCATTTTTACGCTTGTATCGGGATGCTTTGCACACCGGACAAACATGTAAGCTAGCATACTCTTTACGGTACAGGATACAATCATTCCGACATGCATGTATTCTTTCTACTTCCATTCCTAATGGACAAATAATCTTCTTGGCTTGGTAGGTGGTTCTCGGCAACACATTTCCCGTTGGAAGCATGTCCACTAGGAGACCTAATAATGCCGTGAAACTCTTGTCGGACCAACCATTGCTTGCCTTCAATTTTAGCAGTTCTAGAACTGATGACAACCTCGTGTATTGCGGCTTACAGCCCGGGAACAAAGGTTTCTCGGAGTCCTCCATCAAGCCCTCGAATTTACCAAACTCTCTCTCACTATAGTTCCCTTCTGCATCACGTAACATCTGATCCAGATTGTCATCCTGCGACCTATCCTCATGATCGAAAGAACAGTCCACAACTGGCATATCGTTGTCTCCCTCGGCTATGTCATAACTATCTTCTTGTGTACTATTCTCTTCACCGTGACTGGTCCAACATTTGTACCCTTTTCTGAAACCCCTTCGAATCAAGTGAGCTTCAATCTGCGCTGAGTTGCTAAACATCTTGAGATTATCACAATCAATACATGGGCAATACATATATTTCATCCCCTTCTTCAACATATCCAGCTCGGCCGCCCTTCTAAAGGCAGACACACCAGTAATGTACTCTTCACTCACACGGTTCTCAATATACATCCAACTTCGGTCTATCTACGCTACACAAGTGACAAATGGGTGTCAAAAATGATTATTACCTCTACTACTAACCTCTGATCAGATCACTAAGAATGTTAAGTAATTGAATACTAATCTCTGATCAGATCACAAAGAATGTTAAGTAATTGAGTATGCTAACCTCTGATCAGATCAATAAGAAGACGGTGATATTTTTTCACCCCCAACTCCCTAAAGCCGGCCGCCTTGCTCCACCGATGCAGCGCAATGAAGACAGATCGGTGTCGACATCCTTCAAGCAAGTATGCCAAGTAATTAATACTACGCAGAATATCACAGACGGTTCCAACTACAAACGGTCTGTGAAAATTATATATCACAGACGGTTCGTATTAATACCCGTCTGTGAAGTATCACCGACGGTTATTAATATTAACCGTCTATGATGTACATAATATCACAGACGGTTCGAAATATCAACCGTCTGTGATTTATGCGTATCACAGACGGTTCGTGTATAGAACCGTCTGTGATAGTTCTTCACAGACGGTTTACACTACAAACCGTCTGTGATAGTTACGGATGAACTGTTTCGTCAGGCGCATGACTGCCAACTCGAAGCATATATAGCATAGCATTCGAGGCACATCCGAGGCCTGCTGCTGTGTCCTGAGGAATGCCAAGAGCTGGTCTTCAGATGTGGCTGCCACATTTGAAGGTCAGCTCTTGGCATTCCTCAAGACACAGCTGCAGGCCTCGGATGTGCCTCGAATGCTATGCTATATATGCTTCGAGTTGGCAGTCATGCCCTGACGAAACAGTTCATCTTTTCCGACAAATTCAAAGCAATTTTATTACAATAGTGCAAAGAAAAGACATTTCCAGATTCTTCGTTGAGCAGCCGACATAGCCGACTTCTTCGGTGAGCGACTATCCATCTGCTTCTTCCCACTCCTTTTCTACATCTCTGGTCTCTGTATCACGTACGCCAGTAGCGACGATTCATCTACTACTGAATCATCGCTACTGGCGTACGTGATCCAGAGACCAGAGATGAAGAAAAGGAGTGGAAAGAGGCAGATGGATAGTCGCTCACCGAAGAAGTCGGCTATGTCGGCTGCTCACCGAAGAATCTGAGAATGTCTTTTTTTGAACTTTTGTAATAAAATGCCTTGAATTTTGCAGGAAACAGAAGGATTGTTGGAGTGGACATCACATCTCGGCAGTAGTCGGCATCGTCGAGGAACATGCAAATACAGAGGCAAGCAAGCAAATAAAATAATGTTACCCATACCCTCTGAAAACAATCAAATACAGAGGCAAGCACAACAACACATTCAAATCTATTACAGCTAACGAACCCTTCATGGCACGACGGTGCGTCTGAACAAAGACACACTTACGACACTTACGGTAAGAGTGTGTTGTCCAGCCGCCCGCCGTGACGCGACGGAGGCGCTAGCTCATAGCGGAGGGGAGATGCATGAAGGAAGCTAGATAGTGGATGAACTCACGCGTGACTAGTACCGCTGGAAAGGTAGATGGGGTTATTAATAAGGGCTGAGTAGTGGGAGGAACTGCTGCCTGCCATTCCATGTGGAGAGAATGGACGGTCGAGATCGAAATCCTGGGTATACAACAATTATTGGTGACCTGTGATTATCACAGACGATTTGTTACACGAACCGTCTGTGTTGGCAAGATTATCACAGACGGTTGGAATTAAGAACCGTCTGTGAAACTTCACAGACGGTTCTTAATACGAACCGTCTGTGATGTCTCAATTATCACAGACGGTTCGTGTTAATAACCGGACTGTGACAATATCACAGACGGTTACCCGTATAAACCGTCTGTCATAAGCTTCATACCAGAACGCTTCGTGTTTCGATCGTCTAGTTAACGTTGGGTATACGAAAGCGTCTATATCATTAATGTTTGGGTATACGAACCGTCTGTGCTAAATGTTAAATATGCGCGCCTAATCCAGGTCTCTTCTACGTACGTTACAATACAATATACAATACAACATGGCTTCTACTACTGTTCTTGTGATCATCTCCTTTCTCTCATCTGTTCATCACGAATTGTTCGGCGGAACCTTACACAGGCGGCCAGCAATTTGCATCTGGAGCAGCTTCTCCGCACCCGCCCTGCTCTCCTTCCCCGACTTTCTTGCATCCGTCAGCTTGACCTGATCCTTCGCCGTCGACGGAGGCGTCTCGCTGCCGCTCAAGAAAGGGAAACAGCCCTCACCCTGGTTCTTCTCCACAATGTGCGCAATGCGGAAGAAGCTCTACACGCATTGCAGAGACTGATGGATAGCCTTGCCAATCAAGCAGAAACGGCAGATTCTGAGGAATCTTTTCATGCTATCCTCTACGACATTATGGATGCTGCTGATCATTTGCCCAGGCTGCATGAGGAAGTGCTGAGGACAAGGGCAATCTTAACGGCGTTCGAGAATTTAGCGGCTGATCCTCCAAGTCCCCAAGTTGAAGAAGAAGCTTACGAAGCCCAAAAGAATACAATCTGGGAAACTCTTTACTGTGCGACTTTTGTAATAAATTTGCCCCTAATTGAAATTAATAAAATTTGCCTTTAATTTGTGATCTCTTGTCTCAGTAGTTCTGTAGTAAGTTATTAGAAGCAATGTGTGCTTATATATTAACCTCTAATCTAGAATATGACAGACAAAGGGACATCACAGCCGGTTCTTGCGAAAAACCGTCTGTGAACATTCCCAGACGGTTCTTAACAACAACCGGCTGTGATAGTCGACACAACACAGACGGTTTTAATTAAAAACCGTCTGTGATATTCCATTATCACAGACGGTTCAGCAATAAGAACCGTCTGTGATACTCTTTTTCCCGCCACAAATACCACAGACGGCCTTCAAATAAAACCGTCTGTAATAGTTTACATTACAGACGGTTTTACAAACCGTCTGTGATTTGCTGAACAAGACACACTTACGGCAAGAGTGTGTTGGTAGTAGTCGGCGTTGTGGAGGAACAAGAAATACAGACACAAGCATAACAACACATTCAGATCTATTACAGGATAACAAGCTAACGAGCCCTTCATGGCACGACGGTGCGGTTGAACAAGACACACTTACGACACTTACAGCAAGAGTGTGTTGTCAACCACCCACCGTGCCGCGATGGAGGCGCTAGCTCATAGCGGAGGGGAGATGCATGAAGGAAGCACAACAACACATTCAGATCGATCTATTACAGAATAACAAGCTAACGAACCCTTCATGGCACAACGGTGCGTCTGAACAAGACACACTTACGACATTTACGGCAAGAGTGTGTTGTCCAGCCGCCCGCTGTGCCGTGACAGAGGCGCTAGCTCACAGCGGAGGGGAAGCTAGCTAGTGGATGAACTCACGCGTGACTAGTACCACTGGAAAGGTCGATGGGTTATTAATAAGGCTGAGTAGTGGGGTGAAACTGCTGCCTGCCATTCGATGTGGAGAGAACGGACGGTCGAGATAGAAATCCTGGGTATTCGCCAATTATTGGTGACATGTGATTTTTAGAGACGGTTATTAACACGAACCGTCTGTGTTGTCCAGATTATCACAGACGGTTCATATTAAGAACCGTCTGGGAAAGTTCATAGACGGTTCTTAATATAAACCATCTGTGATGTTTCAATTATCACAGACGGTTCGTGTTAATAACCGTCTGTGAAATA
The DNA here is from genome assembly GCA_017311315.1 of Dendrocalamus latiflorus. Classification (NCBI taxonomy): domain Eukaryota; kingdom Viridiplantae; phylum Streptophyta; class Magnoliopsida; order Poales; family Poaceae; genus Dendrocalamus; species Dendrocalamus latiflorus. Next base: position 10,404,545 of record CM029613.1, on the reverse strand, counting down.
TCACAGACGGTTGCGAGTATAAACCGTCTGTGAAAGTTTAATCACAGACGGTTCCGTATAAACCGTCTGTAATGTAGCGTCCAGTATAGCCTCTTTTGTAGTAGTGAAAGTTTATTCCATTTAGTTTTTCTTTCTTAAGAATAGGTCGCATGTTAAAATTGGGTGTGGAGGAAGTAAATGGTGGCATTGTCTGCAACATAAAAGTATATGCAAAAATTCAATACTATGTTTATGTGAAATCTCCCATTAACAATTTAACAAAAGATATTCCTACTATATGTATAAAAATCAAATACCCTCTAATAACATGTAGTGGGTTAAGATCCATATTTCACTAAGTTTTAGTGAGCTTTGACATCACTGTTAGAAACCTAGCAACATAGGTAAGCAACCATTGTTAATTACATCACATGTAATTCTTGTTGTTGAGTGACATCTATATGCCCTGATCTCAACACTATACCCCTAGACCAAAAACTATTTAATAACCTAGTCAAGCTAAATCAATATTATGCATGAAGTGTGCAACACTTTATCCTATCTTATTGTGATAATTAATGATACCCTACTTTGGTAGACCTATCAGCTAATGATAAAAATATTGATAGGTGCAACTATTGGAAGGATATCAAGTTTTACTTAATTTTTCTAGAGGGATAGTATTCTATCATGTTAAAATCACCCAAGATAATAATAACATGAATAATAGCATAACATGAACATAAAAATATTCAAAACTAAATCATATTAAACTGTGAGATAGTATGGCTCTTAGCATAGTAATCTCTATCACCCGTTTCCTGTCCACCGATCCATCAATGCTTGAGTTCACCTTTTTTTAAATTATAGGCCATAAGTATAGAAGAGCAAGGCTTATATATTACGTGCTAAAAACTCATTGCTCTCTACGTCTTGTATCTATTTGTTCATCTATTTTTGCTCCTTTTAATTGCTGCAATTGATCAAGTTCTACTCGCGTTGGTTTGTTTTTGCCTTTTTGGATTTGCATAGGCAACACCATCCCAACTCCTACAACGACCTAATCCGTCGCGTATTAATGGCTAAATGGCCGCGGTTCTCCCGTGCACCTGTACTTGTATATCTCCAGCTCGTCCAACTTTTGTTGCGGGATCACTTTGGGCCAGTACATTTTGCCATCTAAACACTGTTTTTTTACAATAGTTAGTTTTTTATAGTATTTAGTTTTTAAATAGAGTATATTTTCAAGACAGAGTCTACTAGTCGATTGTAGTACACCTATAATAACTTTAATTATATCGGCTAAAATCACATGTGAATGTTTCTCTTTCTATAACTTTTCTATAAGTTGTTACTATTATAAGTCAAAACTAAAAGTTATTAGCAAAAACCAATACAAAGATACAGTATGCATCGTACACGTAGCTAGGCACGTACTTGTACATGTACCTATGACACCGTACGAGCGAGCGAGCCAGGTGCCAACGTTTGGTAGTCCACTCCACCGCCACACAGTACGTACGGCTCGGTCGACCATGACTATGCATGCACAGGAGGAAATCCAAAACTACTTTTATAACCATCCGTCACAGAGTAATGTTTGGTAACCTCTAAGTAAACTATTACATATGTAGGAAATAATGACGATCTCAGGTCTAAGGATCATATATACACTATGTATGAGACCAAATGATGACACTTAAAAATATAACAATTCCGTAGTGTCTCATGGTGATCAATCCAACATCATATTTTTTTTTAACTGTTACCACATTGTTGATTTGATATCTCATTTCCATGATACGTGAAACCTGATCATTAATCAATACATGTGTTGATTTGTAAATCATAATTGTCCACATAATGATATAAGATCAGAGATAATTTAGAATGACATCAAAATATGAATAAGAGTTCCACGAACAAGTCACATATTTGTTGATTAATACAAAAAATATTTATTCAATGGATAAAATAACATATTATTCAAAAAATCATAAATATAGAAGCGATACAATCATCTACATGATTTTCTCTAGGGCATATCACTAACAATGCTATGACACGACACGTGAGCGAGTCTAGAAAAAGACAAGAATGCATGGGCCTAGATCATCAGTTTATGGTCATGTTCTTTTAGATTATGGTTTGTAACTTTTAACTATGGTCAATAATTTTTATCTATATTTTTTGAGTTGGCAGTGATAATAAAAATGTCGACACAGATGGCATACATAGTTTTAAGTTCAAAAACTGTTTAAAAATCCTTTTCAAAAAGATCACCCTGTTTATATTTTTTTTGGACTTTTGGAGAAACAAAATTCTGTTTTTTTAAATTCCAGAGAAACAAAAACCCAAACAACAGGACTTATGCCATTCGCGTCGACATGATTGCCAGGGATCATGCCATACAATGCAGTGCCATGGCTTCTCTGATGGAAATTTTGTGTCAGAAAGAAAAAGAAGGACGAAAAATTTGAATTTTGGACGCTTTTGGCACTGTTGCTACCCGAAATCCGGAATAGCGTCTTCGGAAACGAAATTCCAACTCTAGCCCCCACCTGACCGCACCATTTAACTGCGTTGCGACACGTGTCCAATGGTGCGACCGGGGAGCGCACCACACCTGAGTGGTGCGGTCCCCGACCGCACCACTCGCCCGCGGTCACATCAGAGGCAATGGTGCGGCGGGGTAGCGCACCATTTGGCCGGGTTGCGGTGGCCGACCGCACCACATGCCTGCGTCGTGTCTCGTCGCCAAAAGCCGCCAGGATTCCCCGTGTTGCTGGCTTTTTTTGCTGGAAGTAACTCCCGTGCTGCTGCTATTGCATGTTCTTTTGCAGGATTGTAACCGTGTATATATATGAGAACCGGCCCCTACTTCATTCTGTGCATATGACCGTTTTTTGTCTCGCGATAAAAGGAAGAGGGTGGCTTGGCTTTCGAAGGCTCCAGTGCATTTGCATTTGCTCTAGATAGAGAAGCAGCCAGAGAGGGAGCAAGAGAGGGCGCTCATAGTGAAGGAAAGAAGAACGACAAACACAGGATTTGGAGTAATTTGGAAGGTATCTGAAGTTCTCGCAATTGTGAAAGTTGTAGATCCTCTCGTGAGCTTCAAGAAAAGGTAAATATCATCTCCATGCGTTTAAGATGGTATTATAGTGATTAGTCTGTAATTAGCGTAAACGATCTCAATATGTCTATATTTTATGTAATTATCGGTTGTATTTATATCTATATTTTATGTTAAAATGAAGTAATGTTGTTGTAATGTAAAATATTTGTAGTTATTTGTGGTCGTAGTATATTGCAATTTTTTTTGATAAAATGTTTGTAGTTGTAGAGTACTGTAATTTATATTTTATGTGAATAGTTTTTGTACTGATGTTGTAAGCAGTAATCTTGCTGTTTGTTAAGTGGATTATAACTACATTTAAATGATGTCATTGTGAAGCACATAGCTAGTCGGAAAGGCCACTTGCGCATGTACTGTTTGTATTAACATGTACTCATTCTTGTAACCAAAATCACTGAATAATATTAGATCTTGCTGTGCATGTTCGTAAAAAAATCTATGTTAAAGTGTAACGCTGCATATATGAAGCATGGCACATTGTTGGGTAGTACTAGAAATGTAGAGGAAGTAGTACTAGAAATGTAGAGGATCTAACAGATTGGCAAAAAATGTAGTTATTTGATCGATGTAAGAAATCGTAGTAAGAAATGATGAAAAATGAGTTGCTCGATTAGTGATTTAATTAGTAGAATAATAGTACAAAATAGGAGTGAAATTACAAAAAATGTAATTTGATTTGCAGTAAAATTTGAATTTAATGTGTTAGCGCGCTCTGCAAATAAAGTAAAAATATAATGAGAAGTTAAAAATAAATTAGACTCTATGAAGTTGAAAAAATTGTAATATATGTAGCACAGAATTAAGATTTGTAGAATAGAATTGGAAAAAAGTACATTACATTAGTAATTTGATTTATATAGAAATTTGTTAGCGCACTCCATAAATGATACGCTTGTATGTGGTACGCAGTAGGTTATGTATGATGGTACACTTGTTGCCTGTTATATATACTAGAGGGTTCAGTTTGGGCTTATGTTAGGTACGCCATGGGTGACATCCAAGACTTCGTGTTCTATGGAAGTGGTCTCGTACGGGACGCGCCGTACGGGGCAGACCTGAATAATTGTGACCGGACTGTGATCCGGGCACGCAATCTGAACACCATGAGCCTGTTGGAGCTACGGAGATGCGTGCGTTCCGCATTTGATCGGGACACCGCAAGGAACAAATTACGGATCGAGGAAGTGTATGCCACTGTTGGAGGTGTTGCAGGGAGACAGTGTGGCAACTTATAAAGGTGACGAGCGACGCTTCATGGGCGAACTACATGGAGTCGTGTGCAACCCAGACGCATTGATATATGCTAGGCCAATGGTGTATGTTCAATTCGTGGAGAGGACAGAATCATCCGCCATGGGTGGCTCTGGTGGTGCTGGCGGAGATGTAGAGCGTGCATACTCTCCGGCGGTCATGAAGATGCTGGTGAAGGAGGAGTCCATGAGTCAATGGAAGATGGTGACCTGCAGAGGCGCGTGGAGAATTTTCAGCTGAATGAAGGTGCGGAGAGGTGGTGGGCCACGCGTGTTGACTGTCACGAGTACCTTGAGAACCAGGTGCAGGAAAGTGAGGAGGAGGACGATGTGGAACAGAGAGTTCAGGAGGAGAGAGGAAGAAGGGGAACCTACAGCGGGAGGTGTGTAGGTGTGTTGTAACCACGGAGGGTGCGTACGTGCCGTCCAGATTGGACGACATCGCAGCGGAATCCCTAATTCCTGCCACGGGCGGAGGAGGCAGAGTGGGGATTCAATGAAGGCAGACTCGTTGTAGGGCAGCTTCCGTAACAAGAGTGCTGCACAGCAGCTATTGCCACATACGCCGTCAACATCAGCCGGACATATCGTGTGCACAGGTCCAACCCTGACACCTACATTGTGAAGTGTGTGGACGGCTCCTGCCCTGGCAAGGTCTGTGCGCAGCGGTTCAGAGGCGCTGCCACGGACTTCTGGATAACGGTGCTGAACGATCACACTTGTGAGCTTGCGGCGCCACTACCTAGGCACCGCATATGACGTCGTCATATGTTGCAGAGCTGATAAGGCATCTTGTGGCTGCAAATGTATCCA